>CP130736.1:32171604-32554052 GCA_030553155.1 Nippostrongylus brasiliensis | reverse complement strand
CTGAGGTATCTGAATATTATATAATTATCACATAAGTAATGGAACAGATCAACATTAGAATGAACCTTCGAGATCTGCACTAGCTCCGGCCTCGGAGGGCACGTGGTCGCCACAGGTAGAGCTTTCAACGTCTTCTTTACTTCCAGCACATTCGTTGTCGGAATTCGGAATCTCCGACTTGACAACATTTTCGTCTTCCTCATCGACAGCTGTCAGTTCTACAACAAAAATTGCGTTTAAAAGGACAGGGAAACAATTTCAAAAGAAGAACAGAAGAAGAGGAGCCGAAACTGAAGAAAAATATCGGAAACCCAAAGCACTATACTACACCACACTACATAGAGGACAGAAAATTAATCGCGACAGTAACCTTCGGAAACGTGGACGAAGGAATTCGACACCTTGTCGTACGCGAAGAATTCGCCAAAAAACTCATTGCACTCGCTGCGGGCACAACGATACCGCCAGATGAAAGCGCCGTAATTGGAACTGATAGGCTGCAAGTTTGCCATATACTAAGGGCACGAACGAACACATTGAATGCTCGGAAAATACCTTCGGAAACTTTTTATAATGCATAAATGGAGGGTCATCGATGGAGCCACACGCTGGGCACACGAATGGATCATCGCTATCTGAATGCAGCTTAGCTGTAAAATTCGGCTCGTTAAATAGACAGCCAGCTATTCACATTAAAAATGCTCTTCAAGGAACAAAATTGGATGAAACCAAGGTAGAACGCTAAAAAAACTGGAAGATAGAGAAAAACAGAGAATAGAGAACATAAAGTAAAGGAGCAAAAACATCCAAAAAGCACTAACCGTTACTGCCTTCATCCTTGACGTCTTCAGAGCAAGGTCCTTCAGTGGCAGTGGATTCACTCTATAATGAAATAGAATCAACAACACTGCTACTGACGTATACGACTTATACATGTAAAAGAAAAGGTAGAGGGCTCGGTGTTGGTCAGCCCCTGGGAAAGCGCCGCGCATTCTTCTTCCCTTACGGATCGCATAGGAAGAGTAAACGCATGACCGATATAATTCCTTTCAGTGTAGGTAGCAGCTCAATTTAGTACTTGGCTCTGCCGACAAGCTTGACACCAGTTTATGCAAGCTTGTGGAGACGTAGGGCTTAATAAACCAGAGATGGAATCGATCACTTGGACGTGCAAGTGACCGTAGCGCCTTTTACCACTGCACCACGTGCATCCTCCATATTATTTATATAAGTAGTAAATACAACGAACTAACTTCTTTAACCGATGGAGCTTCACCGTCGCCCGCACCAGAGAGCCGCATAGCGTTGGCCACTTGCTCTTCGGTGGGTTCTTCACATGAGGGAGATGTTGGAGTAACCGTAGGTTCTTCACACGCTTCGCTTTCGTTGGATTTACCGTTTAATGACGTTTCAGCTGAACTCAAGTTCGGTTCTACAACCGAAGCCGAAACCTGAACATTATTACGATCCAAAAAGGTAAATGTCCAAGCAATTGCAATGATTCTCGAAAAAAGTCAAAACGTAAGATGACTTTGCTTAAGGAGTCTATACTGCTGGTAAAAATTCCGAGCAATTACCCGAAGAAGCAACTCCAAAACAGGCTCAATAACTACTACATTTCGGACGAATTAAAGTGGTGTTTTTTGACTTCGAATGCTATGGTTAAGAACAAAAACTGAACAAAGCAGCACCAGCTTGGATATTAACACTAATATTTGAAGAACAAAGAACTTGGGAGCCGCTGTACAGTTTCAATGATATTTCTTACATCGACAGTACAACATCCAACATCACAACATTCAAAAACCACTTAGCTACTCCTGAAGGACTCACGTCTACGTCGTCCATTTCGTGGACACAACCGTCGTCGACACCACTTCCTACAACAGCTTTTTGGCGCTGATAAGATGGCCAGCGTTGGAATTTTTCACAATGAACTAATAAACCTAAATAAAACTCGTGACCAGCCTACAATAACGTCTGGAGAGGATGGACTGGAGCAATGAAATCTCACATCGGTTTTATAAATTTTAAAAATCAAACGAGCAAATCTACTTTGAACGAACCACTACGCTTTTTGTCCTTTTAGAATTCACAAATTTACTAAAATCCAAACAGTGCAGTAAATGAGCGCAGATAAAACAAATTCTGCAAAAAAAGTGGCACACAAAAACACTCGTCCAAACAATCGGACAGATGCAAAGCGTCACTTGAAATTTACCAGAATTCAATATTCCTGCCGAGGGATTAAAACAGAAAATAAATCGCGCCCTGAAAGGAGAAGAGTGGAAATACCTAGCAACGATAAAGATCGAACCTAGCCAACGCAAGACTTGCGCCAGCCCGTCGGGAATTGGCGCGCGGGTGCTGGCGCATTTCCCGTTCCGCGAAGCCGCCGAGCGCGTTCTGTCACTGAGCTGTTCGTGTGCCCACGTTCCTCGTATCCTTATAGAAACTGCGATTGGAGTCTATTTATAGTCCTAGGTTGCACTTGTTGAATTTAGGCCTAACGGGTCCCACGGGTAGATCGATATATAGCGGCTCAGTAGAGCTAGAAACCCCTTAATTAAAAGACGATCGATTAATCATTAAAACTCCTAGGGCAAGAGCCATGCGCCCTCCCTCGTTCGCTGGGGCTACTTAGCATGTGCTTATAGCTCTGCACTGAACAAAGCTGTCTAGCAGTGGCTGTTAAACAGAAGTCGCTATACAAGTCTACAAGTTTGTCAGCGAGTTCAGTATTCCGCTCTCGGCATTGAAACGTGACGGTTGTCACCACTTTCCGTTTTCAGATGGAGTAGTTTACAGACACAGAGGTTTCCCATCAATTTGTTCCTTAGCGTGTATCAGACCCAGACATCTCCGCTGGGGAAAAGCCGCCAGGTATTCCGCCGTCTGAGGAACGAGTCGCTATGTGGAGTTCAAAAAGCGTCAGGGCTCCAGGGCCAGACAAGATCTCTGCCGTTCTTCTTCGCGCAGGAAATCGTATTCAACGTTCTCTTCCTGCGCTCACATGGCATCCTATTCTTAAAAGAACGAATCCCGGATGTCTGGAGAAAGTCTCGTACTGTCATCGGCGACGATGATCCCCAATTCCCAAGTCGTAAATGGGCGCTGCCGGTCAATCCGGCCTGCTTATGGAAGGGCGACCTCACTCTTGCTTACTATTTACCTGTGCGACGGTGCTCCAATAGTCTCAGCTCGCTCTCTTCCTCTTTTACCTCACAAATACTCCACTGAACCACTGCCATAATTGGCACAAAAGGGAACATACAATCCCCAGTCTCTAGCACCCCACATACAGTAGTTCGCGAAAAGATATGTCACCTTGCATTTTTAGGTACAGATCGGTGAAACCAAAAGAAATTTTATTCCAGTTAACAGTTTTAATAACTCTTATTGAATATACACTAATATGTGCCCTTTTTGGAAATTCTGGATATTTTGAAAAAATTTTAAACTCATTTTCATATGCATTTTTAAATGAATGTTTCTTAGGAACCAGTGAGCTTCTGCTTGTCCAGTGGTGATACTCTGATAGAGCATGATTAGCTTGTTCTTATAGGCAATGAATTTGTGATTCGAGTCATCAATAAACCGTAGATTTTTTTGCGTGAATTTTTGAATGGTCAAAAAATGGTGAAATCTTGGGACAATATTTCATATAAAATTCCATATATTAGTGACTAGGGAATGAATTTGCATCAAATTTGGACGTGTGATAGCGTAAGGTTTTCTCTTTCCAACGCATAGTTACCTTTCGTGAAATGCAGTTTAATTACAGAGAAAATAGCACTTGAAATTGCATTTACATAGACGGTCGCCTAGAGAACACCCGGAGGGCATTTGACTCCAGATTCCTCTAGTTCATAGTAGACTTGTTGCTTGTTGAGTCCTTAGCTGGCAGCGAAGTAAATTTCACTCTTGTGCAGAAAATCATCTTCTATGTCGTAATATTGCATGCGTCCCTATTCCCGCCACCGTACACCATTCGGGTTGGCGCGGTAGTTTCAATCGGTCTAACTAGAGGACGATTTTCTGCAGAAGAGTGGAAATCATTATGCTACCTTTTGACCATCTAACAAGCAACAAGTCTTCTATGCACTAGAGAAATCTGGAGTCAAATGCCCTCCGGGTTTCTTTAAAGCGGTCGCTTATGTAAACGCAATTTTAGAGCCATTTTCTCTGTATCTGGACGGCTGTTTCTCAAATTTAAATTCGTTTTAGGAAGAAAAAATCTTGCTCTATCACATATCCAAATTTGATTCAAATTCATCCACTAGTCACTAATATGTATATGGAATTTTATATGAAAGATTGTCCCAAGATTTCACCATTTTTTGACCATTTAAAAATTCACACAAAAAATTCTATGGTTTATTAATGTCTTGAAACCAAAATTCATAGCCTATAAGAACAAGCCAATCATGCTCTATCAGGTTATCACTACAAGACAAGCAGAAGCTCAGTGGTTCCTAAGATACGTTCGTTTGAAAATGCATATGAAAATGAGTTTAAATTTTAAAAAAAAATCTAGAATTTTCAAAAAGGGCACATATTAGTGTATATTCAATAAGAGTCATTGGTGGCGAGGTCCGCTCCTCCACGTTGGTGCCACTGGGAACTCCCCAAGTAGCTTGGGGTGAGCTGATCGCGGACCATCGATTTCCGGCGACAGGCCCTGGTGACAGGCCGGCCGATGGAGAAACATGTCACATCAAATGGCATGATGACGCGAAAAATTGATGTGAAAGCTACGGCGTCCGCGGGAACCGACGCCCACTCACGGAGCCCGGTGAGTGGTGAAAGTATGCGAGGGTCCTCGATGCAAGGACGGCGTCGAGGGGTAACCAAGCTAGTCCACGAGTGTCTGAACGAAGTTGTCTCGAAGCAGGAAAGACAACCTCGAGGGCCAAGCAAGCCAGACCGAAAATGCAAGAACAACGTCAAGACTCGTGTTGCAACGCTGAATGTCGGTACACTAACAGGTCGCTCGAGCGAGTTAGCCGCCGCTCTGGAGCATCGTAGAATTGACCTGTGCGCGTTGCAAGAGACGAGATGGTCTGGCAGTAAGTCAAGAGACATCGGTCGTGGCTTTAAAGTTTTGTACTTTGGCAGCCCCAAGACCACAAATGGCGTCGGCATTGCCGTATCCGAGCGTTTTCGTGATTCCATTTCGGAGGTGAAACGCTTCAGCGACCGTCTTATGAAGATCATGGTGATCACGGAAAGTGAACGACTTCATTTCTTTACTGCGTATGCTCCGCAGACAGGCTGCTCCGAGCAGATGAAGGAGGAGTTCTGGACACTGCTCCATGAAAAGACAGCCGAGATACCTCAAGAAGAAATGATTGTTGTCGCAGGAGATCTGAATGGTCATGTTGGCGCAAGAAAAGATGGATACAAGTGCCATGGTGGTTTTGGATACGGAACACGGAACGAAGATGGCGAGCGCATTCTCGAGTATGCATGCTCGCACGATCTTGTCATCACGAACACGACATTCCGTAAGCGTCCGTCACACTTGATCTCGTTCTACAGCGGAAATGCGAGGTCGCAGATCGATTACGTGCTCGTAAGACGTCGCGATGCTAAGCTTGTCAGCGATGCAAAGGTAGTGCCTTACGAGACGGTGGCTACGCAACATCGGCCTTTGATCTGCACGATGAAATTCACTCCGCCAAAGCAAATGAGGATCGAGCGGTGTGGACATGAGCGCATCAAATGGTGGCGTCTTAAGGAAAAGGAAGCCGAAGTTATCGGTGGAATACGGATGCCCCCGATTGTGGATGTCGACGGCACGTGGCAGGATATGAAAACCGTGGTCTACGAAGCTGCACGGTCCCAACTAGGAGTGACCAAGCCAGGTCGACGTATGATTGACAGACAGACGTGGCTCTGGACGGAAGAAGTCAAGGAAAAGGTTCGGGCGAAGAAACGCCTCTACAACGTCTTCCTCTGCAATAAAACAGCTGCAAACTGGTCCGCGTACCGGGAAGCTAGGAGAGCAGCTAAGAAGGCCGTGGCCATAGCAAAAGCTGCTCACTACGATGAAGTTAGCAGAAGACTCGAAACGCGCGACGGTGAACGGCTTATTTACAAACTTGCGAGGACTCGACAGCGGCAGTCCGAAGATGTCGAGAAGTTCCACGGTGTTGATGATGAGCACGGCCAGTTGCTAATGGATACTAAGAAGGTCATGGAACGATGGCGTGATTATTTTGAGAAGATCTCCACGGAAGAATTTCCTCATCCCCCGCTTCCTCACGCTGAACCTATAGCTGGTCCAATCTTGCCCATCTCGGCTGAAGAGGTGGTGCTGGCGCTGAGGAAGATGAAGCCTGGTAAGGCAACGGGACCGGACGACGTGGCCGCAGAACTGTGGAAGTCACGCCATTGGAATTCCGCCAACTGGCTCGCTACGTTTTTCAACCAGATCGTAGCGGAAAGGAAGATGCCCACAGATTGGCAGTCAAGCACGACGATTCCGATCTGGAAGAAGAAGGGTAGTCCAGCGGACTGTCTTACTTATAGACCAATTCGTCTGCTTTCTCACACTATGAAAGTGTTTGAGCGTATAATTGACAGACGAATCCGAGACATCGTTGAATTATCCGTGAATCAGTGCGGCTTTGTTGCCAACTGTAGCACCACCGATGCCATCCATGCGGCTCGACTTCTAATAGAGAAGCACAGGGAGAAGCAAAGACCTCTGCATCTTGCCTTCCTGGACCTAGAAAAGGCATTTGACCGCGTGCCGCATGAGGTGATCTGGTACGCACTACGGAAACAGCTCGTTCCTGAAGAGCTTATAAATTGGGTACGGATATTGTATACCGACCCGAGGAGCAGAGTTCGGGCAGCTGCTGGGATTTCAGCAGAATTTCCAATCTCGGTTGGAGTCCACCAAGGATCACCACTCTCTCCTCTCCTCTTCATTGTTGTTATGGATGCCGTGACGAAGGATCTGCAGAGACCTGTCCCATGGACTTTGCTTTATGCAGACGATGTAATGCTTGCGTCCAACGACAAGAATGAGCTCGAAGTGCTAGTGCAAGCGTGGAGTGATCGACTGGCGCAGTTCGGTCTTCGCCTCAATGTAAGGAAGACGGAGTACCTTTCGACCGAGGTGAATGACCCTGGTACAATTGCGATTGAAGGAACAGAACTTGTAAGGGTCAGCACCTTCAAATATCTCGGTTCAACGATAGCCTGCGATGGAGACCTCAGCAGCGAAGTGAACGCTCGAGTAAGCAGCGCTTGGACGAAGTGGCGTGCGTCCACCGGCGTACTTTGCGACAGAAAAATACCGGAACGATTGAAGTCGAAGATCTACCGGACAGTCGTGCGGCCGGTTGCTCTGTACGGAGCTGAGTGCTGGCCTGCCACCAAAGAAGTCGAGCGCCGCCTCAGCGTGATGGAAATGAAAATGCTGAGGTGGATGGCGGGCGTAACACGACTTGATCGTAAGACTAACGTTGAGATAAGGGAAAGGTTTGGGATACTGTACTTACAATCATCTAGCACCGGAAGGGTGACAGGGATGATCTACACAACTGCAGCCATATCAGTTTGTAGAACGTACTCTATAAGCTTTTCGCAAAGGCCGTTGTGATGCGAACGAACCGCAACTACTTGAGTGAGCTGGGTTGCGTCAGGGATTCAGAGGCATCATCAGCCGTAGTACACTCATTTTTATCGGCTGCACATAGGGTGCTCAGGGACACGACTCCCACCAGTGGACTCGCCGGAACATTGTAGGAGAAGGGAGGTGCAAGATAATAAAACAAACCGGGACGGATTATACGGTAGTGACAGTTTGTTCGCAGCAATAAGGTGATATCAATAAACACTAGTGCAGCCATGGGATGTGGACAGTAGTTATATAATTGCTCAGAATTCACTAACCCGGCACCGAAAACTATTAACCCAGCACAGAAAACTCGGAATCTGTTTTAGAAAATAGACATTTTTGTGAGAGGAAGAGTTACAGAACTCACCTGTTTCTTATTCCTTTCGCATGAAAAGAGTCGAGGAGGGGAAGACGGTGTTTCGTTGGTGCTAAATCTTTGCCTCTCTGCTAGGGGATGACCACGATCGAGCACTCTTATCAAGGTCAGCTTCGTGATACGCATATGATGTCAGAATCGTGAGCAGCTGCGGATCCTCCACGACATTACTACACGTGAGCTTTAAGGCGCACAACCCGATTACCATACTCTGAGGCCATGCTCCACGGGTCACCGTGCGCTGGAGGTGAGGTAGAGGCCCTGTGGTTACCTTCTGCTTCGCTTCTACTATCGGGTGATAGTGAGTATGATGACCACGACGTGATAACGGGTAGTCGATAAGGATGCCGGCATTCCGAAGAGGATAGCCTCAAATGTATGCCCCAGCTGATCGTGACTGGTTGATCGTAGGTCATGGTGTGCGCATCTCATTACTGGTACTTGAACCTGAAGGAGTTGTGACAAAAGGCTGCAACATGGTCGTCCTTCTTGTATTCATCAAAAATTATCCCGAAATCATAGGTCACCTCATCTTCATCCCGAATTTCCACCTTATTTTATTGGCTTGCCCTGAATTTAGTGTACAAGACTCGAGCGATGAAAGCGGATATTCAAAGAAGTGTCGATCATGAACATTCCTTCACTATCTCAACCGACTACATCAGTATGTGGGTCATACCCTCATGCTGTGGATTGTGAAACCGGTCTCAATGGAATCGAACAAAATGGAATTGAGCAACAGAACGCACAACATGAAATACAGAATTCGCTATATTGTGCAGCAACTTTACATAACAACAATGTTTATAATGACAGCTTCAACAAAATTCTACAAACGCATGCTCTGTATAATCGCTAACCGACGAAAGAGATCTAAACTAAAAGATACAGCTTTTTACAAAAACAAAAAATAAACAGATACACTAGCGAAGGACCAAAAATAAACAAGTACACTAGCGAAGAACAAAACCATGAGGGCTATACTAACAAAATAATTGATACATACGTGAAAAGAAGGAACAACAGTTCTATCTACATATTATATTATCTACAAAGTCTCCACTGTATGCCGGTTCACTGAGGATCAATTGATTTCATCGGCAGTGGTTGAGTCTTTGACATTATATCCAGTCTGCTAAATAGCAATACACTCATATTAGGAATTAGAAGGTAGTTGGGCAGAATACCATCAGTTTTAAGCTAACATTGATAGTTTATTGTGGAACAAAAAAAGCGACGGTTAGACTCAAGTTTTCAGGGGTTAGGATCAGAAATGCAGATTTTGTAACAGTACTGTCGAAATTTTTGCAGTATATATCGAAAATTAAAAGCCGTGTACTAGCCGATAGACTTACGATCTCTTTGTCACGGGAGTTTTAGTACCCGAGTTATCATTTATTACTGACGTTCCAACATTGTGACTCGTGGACGGCTTCTCTTCTCCATGGTGACCCTAAACATACCTCTCCTTATTTTTTCCATGAAATAGACGCCTTACCTCGAAAGATAAAAAACAAGAGAAGGAAACATTATCAACGGATGTGAAATATACACATACCTTTGCCGATGGTGGGAAAATTCTCTCATCGCCGTGTAATATTGACGAAGTGCTCTGAAAAGCAAAATCGATACTTAAGTAATAGATGAACTTATTTGGATGGAATACCTTGTTGTTCTGCCATGTGTCGTTTGAAGCGGTACTATCCCTGCACATAGCCGACGTCATTCGAGCAAGTGTTGAAACCTGCATTAACTTTCCGGTCATGAGTACACAACACAAAAGAAAAAGAGAAATAAAAAAGACTTCTCAACTAAGTGGCCTCATAATGAGGCTTTCTTCACATCAACGTCCCGGTGAATCTGCATGGAGACAAATCTACGAAGGAAGAAGATTAGCTGTCTGGGGGACCACAGGTAAGCCTAACCGCTCACTATGTAGGTCGAATTTGAAGGCCTCTTCAGACTTCACTGCGTTGTTGACGCTATAATGATGAAACATAGGGACTGGCGACGCGCGGCAGCTGGGCAGTAGCGTTATCACCGCTGCTCCCACTTTCAGTGTTTCACTGCGGTAGCGCTGCCGCAGTGCCACCGCAGCACAGAATGCAAGGGCCCCTTCAGACTATACTGCGGCAGTAATACCAAAGCAGAGCCGTAAAAAGCGGGTGCTCGCATTTACGCAGTAGCTGCGCGCTTTTCTGGCCGTTCATTGGACTGTCGCTGATCAAAAACCATTCCGTGCATAGTTGACGATAAGGGTTGTTTTCGCAATAACTTCGAGTCCGGATGCGAGTTTCGTGATCAGCGCTCCTGATAACCTAAGTAAGCGAAATTTCAGCGAAAAATAGTCCGAGCGAGGTCAGATCCAACTTGCTGCCGCAGCAAACAATACCTGGCACATTCCCTGCTGCGGCGGCACTGCGGCAGCGCTGCCGCTACTGCGCACCTACCGCGCGCGCCGCCGGTCCTCATGTTTCATCATTACTGCGGCAGCAATGCAGTAAAGTCTGAAGGGGCCTTTATTTGTGAAGGGGCCTCAATGGGTCATTCCTTGCTGCGGCAGCAAGTCGTATGTGACCTCGCTCACACTATTTTTTTTTGCTGAAATTTCGCTTACTTAAGCTATCAGGGGCGCCGATGACGAATATCACTTCCGCTTTCAAATTTTTTCGCGGAAACCACTCATATTGTGAACTATCACTGAATAGCTTTTGACCAACTACAGTCGAATGGACGGCCGCGAAGACGCGCAGCTATTGCGGGAATACGCGCACAACTTTTTACTTTCCATGAACCTCGGCATTTCTTTAACTATCCCTTCTTTGGGTGTTGGTGATAAATTTTGAACACTGAATATCAAACTGTTTGCTGACCTCTCCACCTGAATCCATTGACATCACCGGAATACCAGCCGCGGAAAACGAGCCGGTGGTGTCAGTCTGGTGTGTGGCATGAATTGTAGATTCTGTGGCGTCAGCAGCTAAAAAGAAAAAAATATAGTTTCAGAGAACCGTAGAGCTCTTGACCAACCGCGATGATGAGGATGTTTGAATGGAGTAGACGTCGTAAAGCTTCTACGCGACGGTAGCATGGGTGTGCGGAAAGGATCGTGTGTCAAGTCATCCAAACTGAAACACAAAAACTAGCAAAAACATAAAAAGGATTGGATTAACACTGAAGTGATCGATAATGCCGTAATGATAGTGGAAATATCTTTGACATTGAACCACGTACAGTCCTTCACACCCCAAAAAAAGGAACGGAAAATTATGATGGCACATAAATGACAGTCTGTTTACATACTATTTGGAAGTCGAACCAATTTGCTGAGATTCGACTTCAAAGTCAGGCGAACACTAATAAATGACTATGTCTATATGGGGATGTATCGAAAAACAAACAAAAAGAAACCAACAAATAAATAGACTGGGGACCATATGAACTCGCCTCATACTTGAATTTTTCATAATGGCTATCTTGTTCTTGAGTTCCTCTGCTTCCTGATACTTCTTTTTATATTCTGCTTCCAAACGACTACATCTTCTGCAACGAAAATGATCCCACCGTCCTGATGAAGAAAGGACCAGTCAAGTCTTACTCCTTGTATTGCTGCTTCTTTCCCATTTGTTCCTTGCAGAATTGTTGCAGCTTCTCGAACCTTCCGCGCAACTCCTTTTCCTTGCCGAGCTGTATTTTCTCCATATTTGCGCACTACAGTTCACAACGATCACTTGGAGTTAAAAAAATAAAAAAAAACGGGCATGCCTTCGACTGAAGGTAACGGATGAGCCGCATTCGATGTCCATTCTGAAAGTCGGTAGTACATCCAACTTCTCGAGAAATTGTTGAGAAGTCCACCAAAGGGGTAAACATTTCGCGAAGCTGAAAAAAGTCTTTGGAGCAAACAATCTGAAAGAAAGTAAACACTCTATACTTAAGCTCGCGCGCCACAGAACGTAAAGTGCATTTTCGGAATTTATCACCAAACATAGTAAAGTCGGAGGCTTGACACAACCACGGAACTTCTGCAAGCTCTCCACTGCAAGGATAAATGATTATACCGACCCTTGGGAGGTGCGTTGTACAGTGGTAAGAGGCGCTACTGACACCTGCATGGTCGTGCGATCGATCTCCGCACGGGCTGACCAAGCCTTCCATCCTGTCGGGGTTGTGTAAATTGGTACTAGACTAACCTGGGAAGGTTAGGACACCGACTTTGTAAAGCGGCTGGCCTCCGCAAGTCATTGTATAGGACAAACACGCCCCTACCACGTCTCCACGATTTTGAATGAAACACGAATTCGAGGCGCACCACTGGTGCACTGACCAACGGCGACCGCTTTACATCTTCTTATAAACCGCAAGTCTACTCAACCAATTTCTATTCTTTATCCTTATCTCTCAAATTTAAGCGGCATTTGCCCGCGCTCATTGATCAAATGTGAATAAAACGATCGAAAAAGAAAAAAACACTAATGAAAAAAATGCAAAGCAAACTCACATGAGGTTTCAAATTTCTGTTGATTTCTAGAATCTGAGGATTATCCTTGCGACAAACCTTGCACTTCAGTGTCATTGCTCCTAAAACAGTGTGAAATAGGAATTCGAAGCAGTTTCAATGTGAGCAACATTTTCTGAAAGACCTAATTTAGAACGGAACCGGTTCTGAAAGTTGGCTACGTAATCTTTGGTGCACAACGCGCCACCGATCTTCCCCCAGTTATAATCAAGGTCAGGAAAATTCGCAGTATTGTTTTCTCTTTACCCTATCTGACCATGTAGTTAACATTTTACAAATTCGAAAACACCATTATTTTAGTCCACTGTTTTGCTTGTCCTCCAAAGGAGCCCAGCTTCCGTACATTTGTAGAAAATAACCATAACCATTCGGAACTTAGCCTTATTTATTGCCACTAATTTATTTGCAGTGATTCAATCACCTGTTACCAAAATTTTTTGAGGTGAGGAGATTAGCGAGAATTTCGGAGGGATTCTATTAAATTCCGATGAAACACGATATCGAATCGTTCAATACGAAAGAGAACTTTTACTCAAATTCTAACCCTAAAAACATGAGCTTTTAATGAAATGAAAGCAACCACTCACAATCAGAATTGGGGCATATCAAATGAGCTCAGTGATGTCTTAACAGCCCTGCGGGGTTATCAGTTTCAACCCCGTAGAGACGATATGGATCAATAGACAGAATAAACACAAAAAGAGTATTATTTTGAAAAATGAAAAACGAAGCGTATACCCCTAGAAATGTAAAACTAACCTTTCTGAACACATCTAACGCATGCAACGTGACCGCAGGTGGAAAGAAAAAATTTCACTCCTTCGACTGGAAATACAAAACAGACCATACAGTGCACAAAGTTGGACATTGTCTGAAAAGAACTGCTTCACTTCAACATAACGAAATGTTTAATGTTTGTTTTGTCGACCCTTTACTCAGATCATCTTCTGCGGACGATTTTAGAAGACAGATGGCTTTCGGAAACACCCCTATCAATTTCCAAATTCTTGAAACCTTGGCGTTGCCACCGGAAATTCATTTTTTTCCATCGAATGAGATTGAAAGCGAAAACATTTATGGAGAGAATCTATTTGCACAGAGCCATGATAAAACATTATTAAGGAAAACCAGCTAGCCGAATGATATACTCTAAAAATCTAACAATTAAAAGTTTTGTCGGGAGCAGTAATATCAACCGTCAGTCTCCTCCGTGACCTAAATTAATATATTTTTAAATACTCAACGCAAGAAACATCTTGAACCACAACATTGTCGAGGAAAACTTCCAATACGAACTGGACAATTTTCAAGGCAGAACAACATATCTGTCGGTAGAGAGTCGCAAATACTTAGCCATACGACCTCCATGTGAGAAAAACGAATTTTGAAAAGGTAATATAAGGATGCTTTGAAAATATGTTTGAACGACAAGCATGGCGACAAATTCCTTAGTTGGTCTGCAATTAAAGAATGGTAGCGAACATTACGGTAGCCACAGTTGCTACGCAATTGCGGAACGCTTTAAGAAATCGCATTAATTTTGTTTAATCCGCGCGTTTGCCGTGTACGCCGCATACGGTGGAGTATCCACATGAGAGGGCCAAGAACAGCCATCAAAGTGCCGAGATGGCCGAGTGGATGTCCGTAGCGAAGATGCTTGTCGAGTATGGGTTGGGTTGCAGGTTCGAGTCCTTCCTGCTGGGTGCTTTCTGTAGTGCTCAGTTTAAGCTTAAGCTGTCGCTCTGCTTTCGGTAGTGATCCTTTAGACCCTCCATTTGCAAGGAACTAGTGGTTCACCCACCCCGGAGTTCCTTCCTTAGCTTGCGCTTAGGTAGACCACGCTTAGGTTCGTACTTAGGCTAAGACTTAATCGAAGGGTGAAGTGGCTTGATTGTTAGATGTCCGGGTCAGGGTGTTCAGCCAGATTTGAGATTTTGACCCCACCGCCCGAATTGTTAATAGGGTCCTCGGCCGAAGTCCAGAAAACGAACATCAGATCCGTATCAGCGTTCCAATTAACCCCCGTAAACGGAATTTCAGCGAAATTTAAATTTTCGACCTAAATCCGAGTCGGAACTTCTAACAAGTGCCGTTTTCTCGAAAAAAAAAAACTAGCCGGCCACTATTGTCCTCGCAACCCAAGAACTGTGTGAAAGTTCGTCTCCTGCTCTGGATAAGTCGACATTGACGCTGTTTTCGTAAATCCTTCCACACTACTGCGAACGATCGCAGTTATAAACCAGGCTACCTAGCCGCTGATCTCTCGACCACGATCAGGGCGGCGCGAGCGTGGCGCGACGCGGCCGAGGAAACTCGTCGCTACCGTTTGTATGGATAGGCGCGAGTATTTTGTTTATCCTTGTACTTTTTAAACATTTTCACGACGGTTTCCTCACGCTTGGAACTCGTGGAAGGAGTATGTGTTCTGATACCTCCTATGAAGAAACTTGGAAGAAAATATTCCTGGTGTCATGGAATTTGGTTTTGTGATTGTCGCTTTTTATGCGTTTTCACACTATTAAGAAAATTTCTTTTTTTCGATCAGTAGGATTCGAATCTCACATAGGAATGGATTCAACGCAATCTTTGAAATTTGAAGTTCGAAAATATGAAATTCAGCCTTACAGTTTTGATCGATCGCCTAGACTTATCGACAGGTAACTGGGACGATGTAAAATCAACGATTCTGCTAAAGATTTGCATTGTGTTCCATTGAATACCAAAGCTGATTACAAATCAAGCAGTTTGTAATGGAGGTCTTGCTGATTACGGTAGTATACGTCAGTGGGTTACATCAGTGGGTCGCAGCAGGATACGGTATCTGTACCGTATCCTGGGCGAGGTAAATCTTATCCTACTGTAATCGAGTAAAGTTGCATGGGACATCCGGCCAACACGTGAAAATTACAATTAGTCTGGGCAAAATTGTCATACGAAACACTTGGCCACTCTATTCCTTAAGATCTGAGGTACTGCTGTAGGAATTATTTCAACATTCATATTTTCTAATTGGCCTTTCTAGTCATTTTTACCGATGAGGTGCCTCTTTGTTATCACTTACATCCTCTAATTTATTCAATTCACATATTGCTGAGCGACATCGTTCAGATTTATTGTTGTTCTTCTTGTTGATGTTGTCTTGAAATGTAGTTTCAGTTTTGTGTTTTGAGTTCAATAACTTTGAAGTTCAAAATTCAGAGATCTTAAAGTAGCGGCGGAAGAAGTTGTCCGAAATAAGCCCGTTCGGGGACGTCTATCAGCAGTTTGCATAGCGTAATCGACCCTAATGCCATTATCTGCCTTACAGTAGTGGCCGGTGATCACTGAGCGGGTGGAAAGGAGATGGGAATAGAGGAAAAACAAAAAATAACATAAATATTTGTATTTTTGATTGTTTTAATATATGCATATTGTTAATTAATATAACATTAATATATGATCTAATATTCGCACGCTTTTCATTGTTTTCGTGATCTCCTCAAGGCACCGTATCATTCTATATATTGATCTATTGAAAATGCCGTGGTCATAGATAGTCGTGACAAATTTTGTTCTGTTATTAAATAAAATAAAAATTGAATAAAACATGAAACAAACAAAAGCGTAAAATTTTCTAGTTCTCTGAACCCATGGTAATGAGCTGTAATACCGAAATTACAATGGAGGCGGAACAACGGATGGAATTAGGATATGCAGCAGATATGTACTTTTTGTAACCGGCTTCTATTTTCAGTGGTTGTTCACATTCATAGTCGATAGCCGATAACTAATCGTAAGTGCCAGACAGAGACGTTTTGATATTACTCAATTGCTACTTGAATTTGGACAGCGCCACCCCCGAACATAAAGTGGATCGTAAACTGCAGTTGCAAAAAAAATTAAAAATTCTGAATGGCATTTACTGAAGAGGCTTCTGAGAGGAGCTGAAAGTGCGAATCGCGTAAGAAATGCATGAAGACGAGTGTAGCAAATGACCTATCTGCTGCAATTTCACCGCGACGACATCAGTTTCCAAAATTTTCCACAGATGTTGAATAATCAAATCTGTGCTATCACAGCTCTTTCTTGTCTTGTGCTACTGCCACTGTATATTAAGTTTCATGTTTATTCACAGTCATCACAGTTAAGAAAATTTCCTAGTATTCGGCACAGTACAGTTTTGTTGCGACAGTTTTGTAATTTGTCAAACGACAACCGACAATTTGTACTTCTCCCATCGACTCCATGAGTGCAGTTTCGAGCATGTACCACTGATCCTTTTTCCGCAATTCTATTTCTATAGTCGTCTTCCGAGTTTTTCTAGTGTTCGAGCTAAGTTTCGTCATTTAGCGGACACCTTATCAATCGCCTACAATTTTTTGAGCTGGTGTTATCAGGATGATACGAGTTTTTACGTCTTCCGGTTTATATAGTTTTTGATCAGCAGCGGAGGTACATAGTTTCGTCTAGTTTCCTGGACAGAGATATCCGGTTTGAAGTATGCAGCACCGGAAGAGCAATTATAGCTATTAAGGGATAAGTTATGTTTTGGGCGCTTTTATTTCAAAGCGATTCCTTGCTTAACAATAGGCTAGTGGTGGTACTGATCTGTGTTGATCAGTTCCGTAAGGGATTAGCAGTTTTTATTCGGAACTTCAGAGACGCAATAATCTAGGCTAAAGAATGAATTGAATCTCGAAGGCCAGTTGTTATACAAGTCAGTGTCTTCAACAACATCCGTTGGGTAAAACAACTCCTAGGCTTGGCTAATCGATCTAGTGGACCCGGAAGAGTTGATTTGCCTCTCCGAATCCCAACTATTCCCTTTACACCCACTAGTTCCTTTGCTCCCTTTGCAATATTTCTGTTAATTTTTATTTTTGCTAATATTAATATTTTTGCAACATCACTAGAGCTGCGCACACATCATATGTTTGGTGAAACAGCACCCCTCGTCCCTATCACAACTTTTTCGTATATGTCGAGTTCTCAATCCTGCTTATCCATCTAATTTTGTTCCACGAGCTTATCGTGGTTCTGTTTTCTTCGTAACCTCTTGTTTGATCGTTGACATGCTTTCAAACGCAGCATATCAACAAATAAACGGGCCCGCCCCCACCGCGTCGCCGCCCCTCTCGCGCTCTGCTGCCGCAGCAGAGTCTGAACGCAGCAGCGTCCCCACATCTACATCCACACCCAGAAAAATAATTCAGGAAAACGTTTGCGTTCTAAAAAACATGTCGTGTGCTTTGTAAAGAATATTTCTTCTGTACACTGTTACCCGCTGTCCATTAGTCGAATATTGCCCACGTAATAAATTTCTGATTTTCTGGCCGTATTTGCCTGAGGCGATCCATTGGTGTGTCGCTTTGAATTGAGCGTTTTTCCTAAAAAAATGCATAAGACTCAGGCATCCTACCGAGAATAGGTAAAGGTAACGGTGTCGGCGTTGATCAGTCCCCGGAGGACGCGCCGCCGCATTCGTGTTTCATTCAGAATCTTGGTGAATGCGTATTTGGCCTATACAATGACTTGCGGGGGTCAGCCGCTATACCAAGTAAGTGTCTTACCTTCCCAGACAAGTCTGGTACCAATTTACCCGACCCAGGAGAAATGGAAAGCTTGGTTAGCCCGGGCGGGTATCGATCGCTCGGACGTTTATTCATTTATTTATTTATCATGTACACCACAAGGTGCGCGCAAACTGCAGTAGAACAGGCAACCAATTCAGTTCAATTGATAAAATGGTTAAAGTGGAGGACGACACAAAACTAAACACTGTGAATTCTGAAATTAACAGCTTCTAAGACAAAATTGAAAAAAAAGAAAACATCCAATTCAATACGTTGCAGCGCTACATGCAGAGCCGTCTGAAAGCAAAGTTAAACTACAAATTTATTTATTTATTTATTTGAGACGTGATGGAAATTCCACCACACAGTATAAAACAACACAACCGGAAAATCATACAAACCTCTGAAACAGAAACATCTAAAGTTAGCAAACAGGAAACATTGATATTTAGCGTTACAAAGATCAAGACAAATGCCTTCGAACAGAATAAAACTTAAATTGAGGTGAACGCATATTGAGAATGCGGTCCTGAGCCAATAACCTAAAGAGGGCATGCACGCTGTGAGAAAAAAAGATGATTGTATTGTACTGCTTTGTATTGATTATTGCATGCTGCATTCACATGTGACGAAAGTAATCTGGATTTGCATCTACTTACTGAACCAGCTACAAAAATTAACAACGGACAATACTAAGACTACTGAGACGAAATATCCAATAATATCCAATTTAATTCGACTTGGTCTGTGCGGGTGTCAGCAGCGCCCCTTACCACTGCACCACGCGGGCCCACGGGTGTCAATAGCGCTGCTTATTACTGCCCTTTGGAGAACATTTCCAATAAAATGTGGATGGATCGATTTCATTCCATCAGTTCGGAGAAGTGTCGACGCGGCGCATTCCACACCGAACGGCCGGCTCATTGTGCCGTCGTGGCCAGTGCTGGCGAATTGATCGTTTCTACTACGCTCCATGTGTGGGTCCGATGGACCACCCACCACCCGATCTTTGTCTGGCCAGCTCGCTTCCAGCTGGACCTCAAGTTCAATATTTATTCGCCTCGTTTCTGCACGTCATACTCGCCGTGCAAAGTAGATTTTGGAGCTAGAGGAATCTCGTTGATCGCTCGTTAGTTTTGCTTAGTTTTCTTCTTCTTCTCTGAGCAGTCATCTTTTCCCTTTAGTTTTAGTTCCGTTTTTCTAACTGTTTTAGTTTTTGATGCTACTTTTTTGTCACGTTCTGTATTCACACCTGATATCACTATTTCTTTTTATTCTCACGCATTTTGACATTTTTATTCGAGCAAGTAAAATAAAATAATTTCTTGGATAGTCTTCAAGCTGAGATCGGGAAGCTCCTAAAAGTATTTTCCACGCTCGTTTCTATACTCGACATTTTAATGTGACCTCTGTTATTCACCCAAATTTACACCACCTATACATATTTTAGCAGTTGTTGAGCAGTTTTTCTAACAAGAATTTCGCAAACTAGTTCCTGGTAGTGGAACGAATAATAAAATTAAAGTCATTCCAAGCCATTTTCCTCATCTCGTTCAGTCCATTCCCCTTTTTATAGTTTTTGAGCAGTGTCATTGCTTTATCAGCATATTCCTTGCTTCATTTGCGCCTACATATATAAGGGTGTAATACATAAATAAGAGAAGGCGATTATGACCTTCATAAAGGAATTCTTAGGAATCATAAGGTAAAGTAGCTGGAATGACATCGAAGGGTCGGAACAACAATTTCGTTTGAACATATTGATGTTTTCACCAAATTCCTCTATAATAGAACCATGTCCTTTGAAAGAGAGCTCATACCGAGATTCATTGAAAGTATAATAGAACATTGGATCCTTCCTTTATTGTTTTTAATTTCACTCGGTCATCTTTTCGTACATCTCATCTTGAATCTGATTCTGCAATAACCTCTCTCCTTGATTGCTTTTTCATTATTTCGAATCTGTTATACAATTTTCCTCTCCTCTGATCTCCTAGGCCTATGGTATACTCCGGCGATGGGCCCGTCGCAGCGGAGCTAAAAATGCATAGCTATATACAGCACTGCAGCCGGGTTTTTGTATGCTGCTATGTGCGGGGACTCGTATAGTTTACCGCAAGGGCAAAAGGGATGGTGCAGATGCTCTCAGGACAGTACTGTGGCAGGAGTCGCAGCCAGCTGCGATGGTCGGGCAGCACTGCTCCAGTCCCCACACACAGCAGCATACAAAAACCCAGCTGCAGTGCTGTATGTATAGAGTGAAGCCATGCATTTTTAGCTCCGCTGCAACGGGCTCATTGCCGGAGTATACCATAGGCCTTATCCTCCTCGTATTCCGGTTTGCTAAAAGTTACCGGTTCATAACAACACCAATTTCTTCGCGGCAATGTCACAGGTTGGCATGAACGCCGCACCTCAACGACTCTCCTGACCTAACTCCTGGAATATCTAACTGCTAGAATTAGACGTTACTTCTTTTTTTCAGTTGTTGTTCACATTTATAGTCGATGACCGATAACTAATCGTATGTGCCAAATATACCCCGGTGCAGAGTTATAGGTTCACCCCGCGATTTGTCCATAAGTGATCAAAGAACCTGTTGTGGGGATCTAGTAACATTACTGTCATATTCCTCACCATCGAAAGCCTAGATATAACAATTCTGGGTGGGATGCCTTGTCACAGTAGGATACTACAGTTTTTTATTGAAAAATCAGAGATAATGACCGGTGCAAAATTATAGGTTCACTTGAGAAATTTTCGAGCCCAAATCTTAACATAAATAGGTCAAAATGTAAATGCAAGCATAAGTTGTATAAAATCGTAATGGGAAGAGGCACAAGGATTTCTCCACACATGCAAGTTCAAGTTGATGCTCTCCACGCGGCAGGCCTTTCAAAAAGGAAGATAGCGACTCAACTTGCAAGGTCATTGAACGGCATCAGTCACTATCTGAAGGACCCAGACACCTGACAGTGAAGAACTGGCCGTAAAGGAAAGCTGTCTAGAAGAGATAGCCTTTTGGTCATTAAAAT
Organism: Nippostrongylus brasiliensis; assembly: GCA_030553155.1. Taxonomy (NCBI): domain Eukaryota; kingdom Metazoa; phylum Nematoda; class Chromadorea; order Rhabditida; family Heligmosomidae; genus Nippostrongylus; species Nippostrongylus brasiliensis. The sequence goes on along the minus strand of CP130736.1, from coordinate 32,532,937 downwards.
AATCGTCGATGGACCTGCGAGCAAGGACGGTACTGAGATGTCTGAATCGCAGCCCACATGTCGTCCATCGACTAATGAAACGTGGATCTCACGAACATCCATAAGGCTGCCAGATGGAAATTCGTCCGAGATGAGCACAAATTGTACGATGGTGGGACCAGAATTTTGAATTTTTCGTGGGCGTAGAAAAGGATCTCTGTTTGGTTGATATTTTCCGATAGTCGATGGCCGACGGATACAATCGTATGGAGTGCTAAGAACGGAGAGGCGTGTTCGATATTGCTCGATTGCTACTTGAATTTGGAACAACGTCACCCCAAACATAAGATGGATCGTTAGTTTTCTTCTCTTTCTATGGTCTGGAGGCATATGTTGCTGTATTGCTTTCGGTTCTTTTGTTTTGTTTGTCAAGTGAACTGTGCTGTACTTTGCATGTCAGTTGCAGTAGCGGCGCAGCTTACGGCACAGCTTGTTAGAGCCCAATTTTCTGCAAGACCTGTCTTTCCACCTTAATGAACACCTATCGCATCGCAACGAAATGTTCCGTTTTGCTCTGACGTGTTTCATATTCTCGCCTCATCGTGAAAAAGAGCTAGACATCTCATTTTTCACGTTTCATGCATGAAAATATGCAAGGAAAATTACATTGAAGGCGAATTCACCTATTTTGACGTCATTTTCCCCTGCAAAATTCACCTGCGCCAGACACCTCCCGCGGTCCGAGTGCAATTGGACATCCATGAGGAGAGTGTTGCTGTCCGCTATCACGCAGAAAACAGTCGGGTAAGTAGGCATCACCAAGGTAACAAAAAGGAAAGGTATGATTAGGTGAAACTGGCAATTAGTGTTCACCCATCTACTTGAAATGCGGTTATAAACATGCTCGTTGATCCACTCGCTTTTTTCGCGAAGTTGACATTTGTCAATTGCTTTCGTTCTCATACTTCTAGAAAACTGATGGGGACAAGAATTCAGAAAAACGTCATCTCCGGTGCTTCTACAGTAATTGGTAATGTAGTCATGAACGATAGTTACCTTCTAGTTCGCCTTTTTGAATCCTTTTCGAAGATCTTACCTACAAGAGCTCCTTTAGAAAATCGTGTTCTACAGTAATACTAACACCATTCTTCGTTTGATACAAAGCACTTAGTAACTAATATAAGGGTACCAGCCATTCAGCGGTCTGCAGGCCGCCAAATGAACTAATGAATAGTAGGAGACATATATAAATCATAATGACAAATAAAACGAAGAACAAAAAGCATGCAGCAAAAGACGGCGAGCAACTGATAAAATACGCCACTCGTAGTACGGTAAGGGGCAAACAAACATAGTGGTTTCTCTTATTTATTAGGGGATAGGTGTCTCAGACGATAATACCTGTGACTGAAAGTATGAACGCAGACAGCGAGGCAAAAGTAATTATCACCCCTGGTAATTATATTCAATTGTTTTTATTCCGTCACCCCGAGGCTAAGCATCAGTAGTGCTTCTCAAGGCATCTCATTCCTGTGATTTTCTTGATACATCCTTTTTCGGTATGGCCCACGTGGTGTAGAGGTAAGAGGCGCTACTGACATGCGTACGGTCAAGCGATCGATCACGCCAAGGGCTAACCAAGCCTCCCATCCCTCTGGGGTCGGGTAAATTGGTACCAGACTTGTCTGGGAAAGTAAAAATGCTGGTTTTGGTATAGCGGCTGGCCTCTGCAAGTCATTGTATAGCCCAAACACGCGTTCACGATGCCTCTACGATTCAATAAAGCACGAATGCGTGGCGCGTCTTTAGAAAACTGATCAGCGCCGTTACGTTCACCTTTACCTTTGCCTTTCTCGGTACCTTTAGCAGCCTGAAACGTGTGCTGTAAATCTCCTGTTAAACAACGATCAACTCTACTTAATGTTCTCATTTGATATTCCAGCGCTGCTTAGTGCTCACCGCTGGTGCAGGAAACGATCAAAGGTCTCAGGTTCGTGCGGAACGGAGTCACCTTTTTCTGACCTACCTGGATCGAGTATTTGTCTTAAGGTCAATTTATGTTCTGCCATGAAGCGACCTGGTAATGATAAAACTTAGGATGAAATCGTAGGGAACGCAGTCTATTTGTTTATCCATGTTATCGTCGTCATGAAATTTTCCGTATTTCCTTTAAGAAAATGATTCCAAAGAGGAACAGCTCGTTGGACCTTTCCGACGACTCTCGATGTTCGACGTCGGAAATTCTTGTAAATATTGTTGTTATTCCGTGAAAACACCATGTTCGCGATGTTGTTGGCAGTGAAGGCTTGGATTTTGGAGAATTCCTAACTCGTTTAGGTCTATTGTGCAGGAGCAATGTGATCGGACCGAAAACTCGGCGTTGTGAACTCGTCGTTTCACTTTACTTTCTGCTGGGCGGAGTCGCCGAGTGGACACGCCCTTCGAAAGGAGCCCCAGCGATGAAATCGACGGTACGTTTTCGGCAGCATCGAAACCCACTCGGGTATTTCCAAAATGGTAAGAGCAACTCTGAATACCTTGTTCTTCTTCGCTAGGATCATTAGAAGCTTATAATGCTCATGATGTGTTTCCTATTCTCTATTTCTGGGCCACTTATTGTTTTATATTATTCTTCCTGTGTAAAATATGACATTTCATGCCGATATCAGAAGAAAAGTATTTTGCTCGAAAAATATCGATAATGAGGTCCTTCGAAAATTCCGATGGCGCATTGTGGGAAAGTTTCGATCTAGATTTCTCGTCATATTTTCACGTTTCCACTTTCCTTTTATTTATTCATTTTATTTATTTGAAATGCACCGAAGTGCGCACAATTCCGAGAATGAAAAGAAAAAACATCGAAATAGGCTACGAAAACATAATTTTTTATTATGATTTTGTTTTGCTTTCAAGTTGAGCTTTTAAAAAGATCCATATCTGAGGCAAAGTAATATGTTCCAGTTGTAAGTAGATGGTGAACATCAAACAACAGCTTTCTTTGATTTCATTTAGTTAACATATCGATTAAAATTTCGTTATTCGATTTTTTTGCTTATCAAAAAACGTTTTTTGGTTTCATTTAATTACGCTCGCCTTCCCACACCTTATATTATAAATTGGATAAAACAAATTATTATAAGATTATATAAGTTATTACATAAATTAATTAAAGTCACAATTGAATAATTTAATAAGTCAAAGGCCCGCGTGGCGCACTGCTAAGAGGCGCTACTGTCACCCGCTCCGTCGATCGATCCTCGCTCGGGCCAAACAAGCCCACCATCCCTCGGCGGCCGGTAAATTGGTACCAGTCCTCTCTGGGAAGGTAAAAACACTGACTTGGTATAGCGGCTGGCCCCCGCAAGTCATTGTATAGACAAAATACGCATTCACCACGCCTCTACGATTCTGAATGGAACACGAATGCGCGGCGCATCCTTAGCAGAATGATCAACATCGACACTTTTACCTTTTATCTTCACCTTTTTTGCTTATCAAAAACAATACATCGAGGGCGTTCAACGATTCATCCTGAAGAATCAGTGCTGCGTTGGTGGTTGCTAGCAAAGGGCTGAGGAGAGCAATCTATACCGATCGTTACTGGCACTTATAGGTGTATAATCACCTGTATCACCTATCGTCCCGTTCGATCGTTTGATTTGCTTGTCCGGGCACCGGCATCTCTTCCAATCGTTCCTGTTGTGCATCTCTGTAGACTAGCAGGTCCTGCTCACTCGAGGAACACGAATGGCATTGAATCGTTCAGGGATTTGACGAAGAAGTGTGACAATCGTAGAGGTGAACGATCAGATGTTTTTGTGGTGTCCCGTGGGATCCAGTCGCTAACACCTCTCGTCCAACGGTCGTCACGAAACTGCATTAGATGTCTGGCCTATCCGATCTTCGGGAAGTTGGCTGCTGACTGGATATGGGATATTATATAGCAGAAGCAAGGTGACGAAAAAAAGAATAATCGTTAAGTTCTCTTTCATAGATGCTCAGCATGATTTTGTACTTGTTTTATGCCCGGAGGTTAGTAGGTGGATCTAAGTTTTATAATATCCTGGCGTTTCGACCTTTTAGAATAACAAGTATAATAAAAAACAATATTTTCCTATCTTCAATGTGAAAAAAGGATGGTGAAAACGGCAAGAAAAGGAAGGAGGATTACCAAGTGTTCTTGACAACATTGTAAAAGCATTGGGAAAATGACAGGGCTTTAACGTTTATGCGACAGTACTTCACCAGTCTACTAATGTAAGAAGTTTGACTGTGTGTTTTTTATGACTATGCTACCCGGAACCAGTGGTCTTTGTGGTTCTCAGGTTTAAACCGAAGAACAACGGTGACTCCACCTGGCAGGTCTCCATCCGTAAGCCTGTGTGTTCTGGGTAGGTTTCTGAGGCTGTAAGGTGAGCGTGGAAACACCGTCAGTCTTGCCAGTGTCCAGCGAAACTCTTATTAAAAGACCCTGAATGGGTTACCTCTTCGTTCTGTAGAGATTGTCGCAGCTGTCCATTCTTACCTATTGGGCCTCCATTAGTTTCCTTGTAATATTTTTAGAATGCAAACATTTTCTATGGAAAACTCACTTACCTTGCCGATCCCCCTTTTGGAATCGTGAATGGAAAAGAGTAGAATATGGAGAGAAGAGGAAAATAGATGAAGCCTGTTATTCTCTCAGACATCTGTTTTTGCCCGTGAAACTTGCATATTGCGCTAATCCTGTCCAGCTGGCAGTTATCATGCGAGAATAAGGAAGTATTTAAGGCGGCTGCTGGCCTTTATTGGCTGCTGATGTTTACCAATGTCGAAGAATATCCCGGCGAAGCCATCAGGAAATATCATTATGATCGTTGTTTTTGTCGTTCCAGTGCTGAACGAATTATTAAAGGTTACGGGTATACAACTTACCTAGTTGGGCAAACGGTATGTCCATCTGAAGAGGCAACTCATGAATTAATCAATCTATTATCTTTCAAATCTATTTGAGCGTCGGTTGTGGGGTAGTAAGAGGGGCTAGTGACACTGTCACCGCTGAAAGATCGATTCTCAAGCCTTCCATCCCTCCACGGTCAGGTGAATTGATATCAGTCTTCTTTGGGGCGGTGATGACACTAACTTTTACAGCGGCAGTCCTCCATTTCATTGTGTAGACAAGATACTTTACCATGCCTTCACAGTTTATTTATTTCCTCATTTATTTGATTAGAACGTGAACTAGAACCACAAGATTCAAAATGACAACACGCGTTAAAAACCACCCTACCCAAAAACAGCAACAAATGCAATATACATCACTTGTTTGAAACCTGCTAATAAGTTTGTGGAAACACACAGGCAAAGACACAGAACGTTTTCGAATACTGAATGGAAAACGCTGACCACTTCACCTTTACCTTTCTGATCTTTGATGGCTGGTTTGGAAGCTCAAAGGTAACCGAAATCAGTAAAGGCGTCGTGGCGTTGATCACATTCCCTATGCAATAAGGTGACCACGGCGCCGTATTCATGTCCATTAAATGGAGGAATCATGGGCAACGACTGATCGCTCGACCGTGTGGCTGTCAGCCTCTCACCAGTGCATCACGGACACCCTGGTTTAGACGGCTACAAAATATTAGGCGACCTCTGTGGAATCTCTCTAGAAATCGAAATGGGTTGCTAAGCCGACCAACTGCATTACTGGAATCGTCGGCTTTGCATACTATTAGTGGTAGAGAAGGTGCAGAGCGAATTGTGACAAATGTTGTGTTCTTTGGTCTGACTGATTGATTGATTTCGGGCAGTAGAACGTGCATTCACTATTATTTATGATCTCACAATCAGAACCTAATTGGAAGCAACGGAAACCAAGATTAATGGGCTCAGCTGAACCTGTACTGAACTCTGTAGCCTGTTGTGACCAAAAGTCGAATTTCTAGTTGTATGATACAGTTTCCATCAGGTATTGCACTAGGGCAGTGGAAAGAGCTGTAAGTGACACTAGCTCGGTCAGGCGGACGATCCTCCCTGGGGTATCCCAGCTTTCCATCCCTTAAGGGGCAGGTAAAGTGGTACCTTTTATCTATTATTATTATTTATTACGTGGGTTTAAGACACACGTTTGATACGAACAGAACAACAAGTATATAGTCAGAAACAATGAAACCTAAAAAATTCTTATGCTCAAGCAGTCGATATTTTTCTGATGATTGTGCTGCAACACTGCTGCAACAAAAGTGTGAGTGGGGCCGTATGATGAATGTACATTTGGCCTATAAAATGACTTTTGGGGGCTAGCCGCTATACCAAGTCAGTGTCATTACCTTCCAAAACAAGTTTGGTACCACATTACCCGACCCCGAAATGAAGGAAGGCTTGGTTAGCCCGGACGAAGACCGATCGGTCCACCGTGTGGGCGTCAGGCTCTTAGCAGTGCATCACGGACGCCCTGGTTTAGAAGGCTATAGAATATTATGCGACCTCTGTGGAATCTTTCTAGAAATCGAAGTGGGTTGCGAAGCCGACAAACGACTATTGTGTTGATTCAACTATTCTATTCAAAACACAACGTTTAATTTTGATTTGCTACCCATTCACTTTCGTTGTTCCATCGGAGCCCGTTTCTGATTTAACTGCATATTGAATTTTAATTGGAACATCGGGTTGCTGAAATCGTCGGCTTTGCATACTATTAATGTTAGAGAAGGTGTAGAGTGAACGAATTCTGGCGGATGCTTTGTTCTTTGCTCTGACTGATTGATTTCAGGCAGTTCAACGTGCATTCACTATTATTTATGATCTCACAATCAAAACCTAATTGGAAGCAACGAAAACCAAAATTAATGGGCTCAGCTGAACCTGTACTGAACTCTGTAGCCTGTTGTGACCAAAAGTCGAATTTCTAGTTGAACGATACAGTTTCCATTAGGTATTGCGCTATGACAGTGGAAAGAGCTGCAAGTGACACCAGCTCGGTCAAGCGGACGATCCTTCCTGGGGTAACCTAGCTTTCCATCCCTTAACGGGCAGGTAAAGCGGTACCTTGGTTGTCTGAAAGGGAAAGGAAGGCGAGTTCTCATGAGACCGTCGAGCACTTCACCTTTTCTTTTACCTTCCATGGTATTATTGGTATTCTTTTGACTACAGAGCAGAAAAGGACATTCCCATACGCTTTTGTGGTTGCGAGGACTTTTATAGTGTTTTCCGTGTAGTGCTGTGTTGGAAAACTGTAAGATTATTTTTCGTGGAGGAATCGCCTGACCGATAGATAACCATCGTTAGATGCTGGGTAAACAATTGTTCTCGCAAACGTCGCTTGTCACTTTTATGGCATAAGAGACATGAAGGGTAAAGGGTAAAGCGTTCGGCGTTGATCAGTTCCCTAAGGACGCGCCACGCTTACGTCTTCCATCCAAAATCGTGGAGGTGTGGTAGATGCGAATTCGGCCTATACAACGATGTGTGGGGCCAGCTACAAGTCAATGTCTTCATTCTCCAAATCAATCATTATATTGCAATATTTGACCCCTCATGGATGAAGGGCTTGATGAACCTGGACGAGGCTTTTTTGTTTTTCAAATTATTCGTGCAGCTCCTAATATAACATCTGGTGTCTGGATCCAACAACGAAAAGATGTATGACTTGAACGATTAATGCATTTTCCTTTTTAGCTTTTCTAGAGCTTTTCAAACCCCTCACGCAGCTTCTAATGTAATATCTGATGGGTGATTTCAGAAACAGAAAGATAAATGATTTGAACGAATAATGTCCCTTTTGCGTTTACCCCCCACATCCGCGGAGAGTAAAACAATACAATAGAGATTAACCATATGTAAGCCACGGTCGTTCATGCATTCCAGCTCTCCATTTGCATAATATTATTTATCAGTGTCATGCGTTGAGATTCTTGCCTTATTGAACAGGATTAGGCTTAATAACGTCTAACGCTTCTGCTTTCTTACAGTGATGTCTGGTGAATACAACTGTGTTATTGCAGTCGTTTGACCAAAGTTCACTTTAAGCCCACAGCACAGCCGTCCACTAAAGGACGTAAATGTGCAGATTATGCAGTAATAAATGTATAATGTAATTGAAACCTCAACGAGAAACGTTGGAAGTGCTTTCTGTAAAGAGCGGGTGCACCGTAGTTCGTTGGAAGGGCTTTTAATTTTCTCGTTTCATAGGCTCTTCTGCCCACTTATAGGCTTTCCAAAACTTCCCGAAAGGTCTCCTTAAGAAATTGTAAAAAGCAATCTGTAGCAATCTTTTTTTGCGGACGGCTATGCTATCGGCTATTACACAGTTCGTTCTCTTACTAAAAAGGGCGAGCGTGGTGCAGTGGTAAGAGACGCTACTGACACTCGCACGGTCGAGCGATCGATCCCGGCTCGGGCTAACCAAGCGCGTACTAGACATATCTGGGAAGGTAAAGACACTGACTTGGTATAACGGCTGGCCCCCGCAAGTCATTGTATAGGCCAAACATGCATTCACAACGCCTCAACGATTCTGAATGGAACACAAATGCGGCGCGTCCTTCGGGAACTGATCAACTCCGATACCGTTGCCTTAACCTTTTTATTCTCTTACTATTCAAAAAGGCAAAGGTAAAGGTATCGTTGTTGATGAGTTCCTAAGAACGCACCCGCAACGTACGTCTTCCATTCGGAATCGTAGAGACATGGTGAATGCGTATTTGGCTATGAAATGACTTGCGGGGACCAGTCGCCACACCAAGACAGCGTTCCTACCTCCGCAGACATGTCCGGTACCAATTTAGCCAACCCTGGTGGGATGGAATGCTTCGTCAGTCCCGGAGAAGATCTATCGCTCGACCGTGCCGGTGACTGTGGCGCTTCTTACCACTAAACCACGCTATTCATTCTCCCTAATTAAATTTTTTCCGTCAGAACTATTCCATTAACGCGTTGCGGTGCTCCATCGCTGAAACTACTACACTGATGAGGTTTCCACGTGAATGCTTGCGATAAGAGGTCCACAGACCAAAAACTGCTCGTCGTCCAGTGGATCCCCATTAATTGTTCTCGCCGCACGGAAATGGAGGTAATTGGATGCGTTTTTCGTTCGCCGTGCCAGCTTTAGAGGGCAGAGGTTGTTTTTGCAGGTCGCTATGAAAACTAGTGGTGCCTGAGAAACATTGCAGCGGAAATAGAATAAGAGCATTCAAAACAGGACTTTGTTTTGAAGCAAGAGGATAACACTAGGCATTCTAAGCGAAAATAGCAAGAAAGAATGTGAAAGAAAAGGAGTGATTTGAGCGAACGAAATCTTTTTCGAATCAAAAACAATAGAAGCAGCTCCAAAAAGATGGGGACGTTGTGTAAAAAGGCTTTTACGAGAAATGGCCTTCGAAGCTTCTCTTCCTGTTAGATTGGGAGTGTGTTTTCCAGTATATACGCGAAATTTCTCATTAGTAGTTTTAAAAATATGCAGTGTGCGCGTGCCGAAGTGGTAAGAGGCGCGCCTACCACACGCGCAGTCGAGTGATCGACCATCGCCCAGTTTGAGCAGGTTCCCGATCCCTCTGTGGTCGGGTATATTGGGACAGAGTTGTTTGGGAAGGTAAGGACACTGACTTGGTATAATAACTAGCCAACGAAAGGCATTGTATAGGTTAAATTTACTATCCCTCTACAATATTGTACGAAGGAGGTATGCGTGACGCGTTTTTATCGGACTGCTTACTGATCAACGCCGACAACGTCGTTCTACTCTTACTTACACAATTTTCACCCGTATACATTGTTATTTTGAGTTTTGTATCGTTTTGGCTTCGTTTTTGTTTTTGATTCTTTTCTTATACCTCTTATTATGTTTCATTAGAATTCTACTTTTATCCTACTGTGCAGGAAAAAACTATCTACGTTTTTGTCGCTGGTCAGGATGTAATCTAGTCGCATATTGATTTTTTATAACGAATAAGGGCAAAAAGCAAAATAGCAAAAGAGCCGTCGCCCTTCTGAAAATGTGTTTGTATATGCCACGTTACGGAAATGGCTAATTCTCTTTGAATCAGTGGAGTGATTCACTCATACTTGCCCAACCATAGCAATGTTTCTAACCCTTTCCAGTTGAATAGCAATGTTTTGAACCCTTTCCAGTTGACATCCTTTTTTGATTTTTTTGACATTTAAAAACAGTAAATTGTAATCACCGTTGATATGATCAAATCGATATCACTTAAGGAACTCGCCGCCGACTTTCGGGGGCAACCTTCTCCATGGTTTGTCATCAAAAGCGCTAGTTCGTGGCTGATCTTTGGCGTATCACAAATACCTATAGTGATTCCGATTGTTTTCAGAAATATTTGGCGAAAGACAACAATTTTATTTGAAGTCAACACAAACTCTGGCAAGAATGGTTAGTCATAGTTGTAGATTGGTCCCACTTTGTAAATTCTAAATCAGAATACTAAAAACAAAAGAGAACTTGATAATACTGAATTTTGAGCAAGATTCCGTTTTTCATGCATCTCGTACCCTGATTCATGGTCAAAACAGAACATTTTCGATACCTCAAGGCCAATAAATTTGTTAGGACGCCCTTACCATGATCTTTCATCCATCCCTCGTTATAGGTTCGCTCGCACCCCAGCGTAACTCGTCCATTCAGCATCAATGTACGTTTGTACGAGTCGCGTCGACTGGCGTACAAACGTGTCTGGGTGATCTGAATGGACGAGTTACGCTAGGGTGCGAGCGAACCTATAACGAGGGCCTCAATGTCGGTGTATGTTTTACCGTGGCGCGTTGTTACTACGTCAAGATATCAATATCGACAGTGCAAATGCATTGAATTGGACCTCTGAATAAGCCTGAGTGTTATCTGCTCAACCCCCTCATTTCGACTGAACACAAATGCGTGGCGCGACTTTTGATCAACGGGTTTGAGTGGGGTTTGATCAACGCCGAACACTTTGCCTTTTTCACATCGCCGTGCATGGATGAAGTGAGCGGATCAAGGTATTTTTGAGGGTAATTCCGGATTCTTCCCAAGTAAGTGAGAACACTATTGGTTTATCCGGGGATGGACCCGGGTGAGCTGGAATTGGAACCTCAAATGATGCACATTTCCTCAGTACGTGGCCGAAGAATTACCAAAGTAGTAACAATTCAGTACTAGGGGGAGTAATTTAGAAAAGGCAAAAAAATCACATGCGAAGCTATATGAAAACATTTGGTGACATACTGGCCCAAGATGGGTAAAAGTAAAAGGTAAAGTTGTCGGTGTTGCTCAGTATTTGGCCGTATTTGGCCTATAAAGTGACTTGCGGGGGCCAGCCGCTATATCAGGTCAGTGTCTTTACCGTGTTCCATACAAATCCTAGAGGCATGGTGAGTGCGTATTACCCATACTATGACTTGCGGGAGCCAGCTCTATACCAGGTCAGTGTATTTACCTTCCCAGACAAGTCTGGTTCAAATTTACCCGACTCCATCTTTCCAATGATGGTAGGCTAAGTTGGCCCTGGCGAGTATCGATTATTCGGTAATGCGAGTGTCAGTAGCGATTCTTACCACTGCACCACGCGAGCCCATTGCCTAAAGGTTCGCCATCGTTTTCGGCACATTGTTGAATAACATAGTAAACAAGTACGTCTCGTCTAGATGGTACATTGGCCTGACCTGACATATTTTTAAGTTTTCAAAAAAATATCCCATCTCAGGGGCCATTCTCGATTGCTAAATCGCGGAAGTACTCTAACATTTACTGGCAAGCTTTCCTTCTTCTAAATTTATCTGAATTAAAGTATCTTGAGCAATGTTTTACTAGTGAACGCTTATCAGTTTCGGAGTCGCACGAGCGGCACGATTTTGCACTAGACAAACGATAGAACCTCTGACTGGACTAAAACAACAATGGGGGTGACTCACACAAGGCAAACTCCATACCAACTCCTCGTCCAAATCGGGCACCCAAAAACAAATTCTCAAGTCTCCAAAACAGGTTTTGAGGCGAGTTCGGCGGAAATCTAACGCTTCAAGGGCGCGTGCATTGTTGTGATTTCTATCATTAGCGTGATGTGCTGATACCCACAGCAGTTCTTTGTTCAGCAGCGATTTCAATTGGGTCATGTTGGATTTCTACCTCCATTGGGCACTGCTAAGGATTCTAGTAATTTTTTAGTCAGAAGGTCTTCCAGTTTTCAGAAGAATAACGTTCAAGAAACTTCTCAGGTTTTATGATTGTTGAAAATGTCTTTATCGTTTTTTGCGGACTTGCATGCATGCAATTTTCGATATACCTATGTTTATTTATTTACTACGCTGATCAACAACATGCCGAAAAAGTGACGAATTGTGAATGTCGTCTTTTCCAGGTGTCATTGGATAACAAAATACCATATAATAGAGATAGAAGAAGAACATGGGAAAATAAATCTGTGCTTCCATCCTTCCGGGATCGGGTAAATAGGTACCAGGCTTGTCTGGGAAGGTAGAGACTCCATTTGAACAGCGCTTGGCTCCTGTAAGCCACTGTTCGAGCCGAATTCGTTTTCGTATTCTTCCTCCCTTCTTCAGGTTGTGAAAACTTAGGAAAAGTGCCACTTTCCGGAACCAGCCACGACAATGGTGCGGTGGAACTCGGAGAAGACTGGTTACAAATGTGGTTTGTGATCGCCTTCGAGTCTCTATAGATAATTCTCAATGTCTATTCATCTAAAGATAATATCTTTAGCTGAAAAGACATTGAAGGGGGCGCTAAGCTAATCTCGAAATAGGGCTGATTTGTATCTCTGAAATAGTGTGAAATACATGGTGGTTCTCCCGAGCATGTTTGATCCTGAAAGGCTTATCCGTAACCAAATTTTTGTACGCGTCTTTGTATTGTTTATTCAATTATTCAAGAACTGTTAACTCCATTCATGTTCTATAAAGTAACGCACGTAATCTTGCCGAACTCAAAGAAAATGTGGCTTGCAAACAAGTGCAAACTCTGGTATGAAAACTCCTTGTAATCATTAACCGTGTTCTATATCTAGTCTAATCGTCCACAAAGTGGATAGATGTCTGAGTTGCGAGACAATCTTCTGGGTTTCGAGGTCCTTCTATACCTTTAAATCGTCTGCATATACTCTGCATGCAATTCCGGGCCGTGAGGTTTTTCTGGCAGTTCAAAAGTAACGGTTAAGGTAAAAGACAATGGTGTTGAAGAAAGAGGATCGATCGCTCGACCATGAGGATGTCAGTAGCGCCTCAGCACTGCACCACGCGGACATTACTTCAAAAGTATACAGCCAAAATAGCAGGGGAGACAGAGCTCTTCCTTGTCTGAAGTTTGTTGGAATATTCATTATTTGCAAAACTCGTATGCTTTTTCGAGGAACGAGGTTAATATGATGGATTCAGATTTATTATGGCCTAACGTTTCAACTAGAACGTGGTCCACGGAGGCCTAAAAGCCATAATATTGAATCTGATCCACCATACTAGCCTCGTTCGGCAAAGCTGCATACGAATTTTGTAACATTACGCCGAGGTTTCAAGAATAGAGAACTTGAAGAATTCATGATTTACTTCCAACTGGAACGCTTCACTCGTGAGGGAACTTTTAATTAAAGCCCCGACAAATGGATGGTAACAACCATATTTAATTTCACATGCACCTTATCCTTCGGATCGTTGTCGCAAGCTTTCAAAGAACCAACGGAAAGTAAACAGAATACGACATGAATAACGTTTTAATGGATGTTCATAAGAATACTCTATGCAAAGCATTCTCATGAAAACTTTAACTTAGTATGTTCATGTTTTCTCGGTTAAAATCTGCTTCGATTGGAGGTTTACGATTCTTAAACTTCTTGCACTTCGCACGATCTGCTAACGAGAGTGGTGATGAAGTGATCGGTTGCGGCCGATTGTCATCACTATCATCCACTCTTTTTGACTTTGATAGGTTCGGCGAAAAGAAAAGGGGTGGAGCCGCGATTCATTAGAGTAGCAGAAATCACAGAGAGTATTTCTGCGCATGGCTTCGAACGGCGCTAGCGTTTACGCCATCAAATTATCTCCGTTGGTTCGTCTTTACCACATCTGATAATGCTTTCCTTCATATCCATTTTTAATTCAAATTCTTCGGCTTTGTTTATTCATTTATTTGAAGATCTATTAATTTTATACGGTTTGCTTCAATTTGTTTCGGATATTTTGCTAGCACCCTTAGGACACAAAGCAAATTGAAATTGAAAAGTTTCCTCCACAAAATTAGCCTTTTTTATGCGCTAAAGCTTTTCATCAACAAAGTCTTGGAAGGAATGGTTTCAATTAACTGCACGTATGATTGGGTGAGTAGGAGAATTGAATGAATGAATTTTCAAGCTGGAATAATAGTAGATTACTGAGCTACTATGAAAGAAAACCAGTTTTTCGTGAAGGTTTTCGTTTCCAGGCTTATCAGTCGTCAACGGTAGACGACAAGAAGGACGATGGAGACAGGAGAGTTAACGGAAATTCTGAGAAGTCGTCAAAGAAGAGGACGAGTCCACTCCAGCTCCTCACCTCGTTTATGCCAATTCTACACTGGTTACCTAAGTGAGAGTCAGCGAATTTCATCTATTTTATTCCATTCTTTACCTCTTATTGATATCTTCGTCATTATCACCCGTCTTTCATTCTTTACCTCTTATTGATATCTTCAACATTATCACTAATCTTTGCCTGCTCATGAGTTTATGTGTAAGGAGACGGGTGAGCGATAATGACCAGTAATCATTCGAGGAAGCGCCACGCATCCGTCTTCCATTTAGAATTGTGAAGAGTGTGAATGCATATTTAGCATACTGCATGCATACTGCTATTTAATCCACCCTACTAACCTCGTTCGACACAGAATCATTCGAGAAGCTTAACATCACGCGGAGGTTTCAAAAGGAGAGAACATATGAAATTCTGCATATTTAGCTTTCACAATGACTTGAGGAGACAATCCGGTATACCAAGTTAGTGGGTTTACCTTCCCAGAAAAGTCTGGTAGCAACCAATCCGACCGCGGAGGGATGAAGAGCCTGGTAGGCCGGGGAGGAGATCTACTTCTCCACCCTGCCGGTCACAGTAATGCCTCTTACAACTTCAACGGACGTCCGAGTTTATGAGGATTGAGCGGAATTTGAGATTCAACGGAAGTGAATGAAAAAGGGGCGGAGTTCTGTTCTTTTCTATAATTGTTGCTCATTTCCATAACTTTGAGCATTTCAATATTGTTAGTTCCTGAGCGAAAGAGAACCAGTTATTCTAATCGGCTTTACTATCTGCAGCAATCATTTGCATGGAATAATTACGGAAGATTAGTAAGAACTGGAACCGCGTGATGTTGTGATTGTTGTACGAAAGGATTTTCACTGAACAGTGCGAAGAAAATGGAGTGGGGGATGAAAATGTGAGGAAATTAATCAACGGGCTCAAAAAGGATCTATTTTATAAGATTTTATGGGAACGTTTGCTTAACCACTGTAGGACTTGTACGCGTACACATGAACAATATCGAGTTTCTTTTTTATGAAGGAATTTCTAGACTTGCTATTGCGCCGGAACACTAACTATATAGCATCAATTCTGGATTCATAAAAGATTTTCCAAACAGTATCAGACGGTAGATCCAAGCTGACCTAACCTCAACCATTATTCGCCTTCTTCTGACAGGAGTTTCTCGAAGTGAGCGTCAAAACGTCGAAGTGAACATTCATTCCACTTTCTCTGTGCGCGCGGTGCAGTAGTAAGAGGCGCTGATCTAGCCCGCAGAGTCGAGCGATCAGTCCTCGCACAGGCCCACCAGGACTGATTAACGTCGACACCTTTACCTTATGAGTTTTCCCTTGCTTGATGAGGTTGATTTTTTACTAACAAACGTTTCATTAATTATGGTGCTCTTTAGACAATTAACTGCCGCTCAAAATTTGGAGTGCGGGTGGTAAAGCACTTTTACTAATAATCGATCGATCAATCGCCGTCGGAGTAATTTGGTACCAGAATTGACTGGTTAACTGGTGGTGCTCATGTGGGTAATTTTCTAAGAGGCCATCCTTCGCAAATCTCACGGTTCCCTTGACCTTTTCTAGAAATTAACCACAATATCGATTGCTTGAAATTGGCTTCATAAAGCTCTGGCCAAGTACAGAAAATCAAAAGAAATGTTCGCCAAAATTGGAATGAACCTCAGAGAGTATGTCTCAGTGAAGCTGTCAACAGACGAATACCACCGTGTGACAGAGCTCCAGATGGAAAAATAAAACTGCTGGGAGTACGGTATGATACAGTGAAGGATGAGTTTTCCATTCAAACCGATGTGCAGTTCAAAGAAAGGTTGACGAAAAGAGAAGTGGTCAGTCAACTTAACTCTATCTACGATCCATTGGGACTAGCTGCTCCACTGCTAGTAAAGTTGAAGCATCTAATGAGAGAAATCTACTCTTGTAATGTGAACTGGAACAAGATGATACCAGAAGAACTTAGCGCTCGCTGGATAAGGACGTGCAACGCCATAAGCAATGTCGCCGCGAGCGTACCTCGCGCCCTGGTAAGCGGTCCGGTTCACACCTCACAATGCAGCCTATGGGCATTCTGTGACGCCAGTGAGATAGCGATGGCGACATCCTGCTACTTGAGGCATGATGACACATCAAAAGTTAGCTCTTTAGTGAGCGGAAAGACTAAACTAACTCCTAAGAAGAGTAAACAGACGATACCGAGGCTAGAATTAGTAGCAATTCTTATGGGAGTACGCCTCTGTAATAATATCTGTAATAACACTTTGAGTCTTATCAAAGAGGTGAATATTATTACAGATTCAAAGGTTGCCCTAGCGTGGATAAAATCTTCACGCAAATTGCCAGTATTTGTAAGGCAAGAAAATTCGAACAATACATACAATACAATGTCCAAGAACAGAGCGGATATAAAATAAACGATCTGCAAAAGCGCTATCCTCAGAAGAAGCTAAAAATGGACGACCTAGGCATAATACGGTACGTCTCCAGGCTACAAAACGCCTGCATTCCTGAGGATACAAAATCACCTATTTTCATACCGTACAAATCGGATCTGGCCAAGTTAATTGTTGCTGACACTCATATAAAAAACGCGCATTGCGGCAAGGAACAGATTTTGACCTTAATCCGGCAAAGATTCTGGATACCGCGCCCATCAGCCATAATAAAGGCCTATACAAGGCAATGCGTGGTCTGTCGTAGATGTCATGGTTTACCCTTTGCACTACCAGAAATGGCGCCATTGCCCAAGGATCGCGTGATTGTATCAAAAACATTCGAAAACGTCGGATGTGATTTCATGGGACCGATCGAGAGCGTTACCCGTGAAAAAATGTACGTTTGTTTATACACGTGCTTAACGACTAGAGCAGTACATCTTGAAGTCGTTGAAGACCTGACAACAGGCGCGCTTTTAAGCAGCTTTATTCGCTTTATTTCAAGAAGAGGTGTTCCCAAATACGTCAGATCAGACTGTGGAACCAATTTCAAACTTGGTCAAAAAGTTATACAGAAGCTGTTCGAAGACGATGAAAACAGAGAAAATACAGTAATGTCCTACTGTGCCTCAGAAGGTATAAAATGGGTGTTTAAGCCACCTGGAGCCCCCTGGATGGGAGGTGTATGGGAGAGACTAGTAGGCTCGGTAAAAAGAGCGCTACAAAAGACTTTTGGCAGAAAAAGGTTGAATTTCGTACAACTTTGTACTGCAATGGCCAGAATAGAGGCAATTCTAAATACAAGGCCGATAACGAAGATTCACAACAGTGATCTGAGTGAAATTCCGCTAAGACCGATTGATTTTCTACGCGGAAACGCTCGATTTTCGATTCCAAGTGATCAACTGGAATCAGAAAAATTGGATCCATCCTATGATCCCGAGCACATTCAAACTGCGGCTCAAGTGAAAGAAGCATTGATGTTTTCGGAGACAACGTCTTCCAAATTTTGGAAAAAATGGAGCCTCGATTACTTAACAGCACT
Organism: Nippostrongylus brasiliensis; assembly: GCA_030553155.1. Lineage (NCBI taxonomy): Eukaryota > Metazoa > Nematoda > Chromadorea > Rhabditida > Heligmosomidae > Nippostrongylus > Nippostrongylus brasiliensis. Next base: position 32,514,986 of record CP130736.1, on the reverse strand, counting down.
AAGAGATTCGCAGACGAACAAAAGAGCGCAGAGACGAAGCGTGCCTCGTCAGTTTCCACAGAAAGGCGAAATAGTTCTCATAGAACAAGAACTCATACCGCGAGGAAATTGGTCATATGGCAGAATTGAAAATATTGTTCGAAGTGCAGACGGTCAAATACGAACTGTCAGAGTGCGAATGCCTAATCAGCATATCCTGCAAAAGCCAATAAGCAACTTATATCCTCTGGAACTGCGCAGTATTCCAGACACTCAATATCCTAACTCCGGCGCTGATGAAACCAGCCAATTGCCGACACCTCCGTCGCGAACTAATCCTCAGCGGCAAGCGAAAACGAGAGCGTATGAGGTCATAAAGACGTTCGAACGCAGCCTAGAGGAGGATCATATGGAAGAAACGTCGAATTCGACAGAAAACCATATCCACCACTGTAAAGATATGAAAAATTATCGTCCTCAGTATCATGGCCGGAATTCAAATTTCGTTGCTTTGATGTTTGTAATTTCATACGTCATCAATTCAGCAATGGCGTACACAAATTCTGATGGCCGTATACAGTGTATCAACAGAGTAGTGAAAGTCGATATTCCGATTCACAAAAACTCAAGTGAAATATGTCTTGATAACATTTGTCAAGAGTTTTCTAGCAAATTGGAAGAACAGCTGATCTATCTTCCTGTGTCACCACTACATGCACGCACAAGAGTGACTTTGAAGTGGCGGCAAGCAGATAATATTACCGTAATATCCGAGGAATGCCACCCGCCAGACTTCTGCGTTTACGCTCAGAAGTTGCTGTCAAAGGGCCTGTTGGGTAACCCACATTGTTGGCCCGAAGGAGCACTCATCTCGGTATTCATTATTATATATTTGGTCATGATTTTAATACTCATGGCGACTACATGCGTATGGATAGCAACAAAGAAAATCTGCGTGAGCGTTCAGAATATAGAGCATACAAACTCTATCCATGTACCGCTCGATGTATTCAATCCTAGACCACTGCGCAGTACGATTATTATTGGTTGCATAATAATGCTTTGCATCCAACCGACACTAATGTGTCAGCATGGTTTTGTGCGGCATACAGTAAACCTGGTATGCACACAAAGGGAGAAATGCACCTATGAATACAACGAAGAAATCAGTTTTAACAGACTGAATTCAAATTTATGTATTCAAATAAATCTTGGCAACAAGACCATTGGAACGATAAAGCTTTTTTATCACCCTATAAAGCTTACATGCGCTCAAGTATCGCAATATTTCACGAGAGATTCAGTCTCTAGAAAATACCAGACGCAGCGCTGTCCCGGGATGGGATCGTGCTCCAGCGGTTACTGTGGAAGGTTCGATAGATACAAAGTAATTCCAGAGTTCAACCAAACTAGCATATACCCAGGATATGCAACATGCGCAATGTCGTCATGCTCCGGAATAATGTGTGGGTGTCTTCTACCCATGCCTTCCTGCTCATTCCACAGGTTTGTCCATATACCGCAAACGAAAACCGTTTATACGGTGGTATCATGTGAGGAGTGGACGCCAGTTGTTACGATAGACATCGAAACTACAATTCTTGGCAGAGTTAACAAGAGCAGGCATACGTTACAACCGTACGTCAAGCACGTGATTTCTGGCTTCGAAATGACAGTCATTTCAGTTCAAAAACCAGTATCAACGTATATGAACAGAAGATTCATTTTAAGTTCGGAAGACTCTTTTGTTATTCCCGAGAACTACAGGCTACCCGTAAAATGTGCTACGGAGGAAATAGCCGCGAAAGATTTCAGTAAATGTGTTACTGATTTTCAATGCATATGTCAAGATACGCGATCTTTATCGGGTTGTCAGTGCCCCAAAGAATCAATCGCTCATATTCGATCGGGTGTATTCAACACGCTACCAATAAATACTCCCAGTACAGTAATACAGACCATGGATAAAGATCTTGTCATGTATTCTACGGAAGCTGAAGTGCTTGTGACTGTACAATCAAAAGCACTGATGAACACTAGCCAGTTCACAATCAGCCAATCATGCGAACTCGCTTTTGAAAAACTAGTTGGATGCTACGATTGCTTAGAAGGAGCATATCTGTATGTATCGAGCAAAACTAAACTACCAACAAAGATGGTAATTCAGTGCGAAGAACACGCATTTTCTCTAGAATGCGACAACTCAAATAAAACTAGAGTTGTGAGCCTCCATTTTGCAAACGCTTTGGTACAGAAACAGTGCCTAACAATTTGCGATGGCAAATCGGAAAGATTTTCGATCACTGGAACGCTGTTGTTCCATGAAGGGATGGAGAATGTAGATACTTTAAACAGCAAGCAAATCTATATATCAGAACCTCTACATTGGTTAAAGGATTTGAAATTCCCAGATATGAAACCAATTCTGAAATAATAACAAAATTAAAAATATAAATCCAGAGCGGAGGGGAATGCCGCAATTATTTTCTCATATCTGTTCTTTTCTCAGTTTCTATTTTTGCTTTCAGCTACAAATGGAAGGAATACTTCAGCGGCGATCTCATCGCCGGTCTCACTGTCGGCATTATGCATGTCCCACAAGGTGCGTGAAACTAGTATAGATATTATCTCAAATAAACGAAAAATGATGAAAGTAGGCAAAATCAACTGATCAAAATCAAGAAGCTAATTGATTGATTTTCAAGGAATGGCATATGCAAGTTTGGCTGGAGTGCCACCTGTCTACGGTATGTACTCGTCGTTTTTCGCCTCCACCGTCTATATGTTCTTCGGCACGGCTCGGCACGTTTCCATAGGTGAGAATTGAATTTATTATACAATTTCTGCTTCAGTTTGCCTAATAAAGGTAAAGGTAAAGGTAAAGGTGTGGCGTTGATCAGTCCCCGAAGGACGCGCCGCCGCATTCGTGTTCCATTCAGAAGCGTAGAGGCTTGGTGAACGCGTGTTTTGCCTATACAATGACTTGCGGGAGGCCAGCCGCCATATAATGTCAGTGATTTTACCTTCCCAGAAAAGTCTGGCACCAATTTACCGACCCCGGAGTGATGGAAGGTTTGGTTGGATACGGGATCGATCGCTCGATCGTGCGCGTGTCAGTATCGCCTCTTGCCACTGCACCAGTTTACTTATTATGTTATTTAATCATGACGTTAATCAATTTATGTAATAGGTCATATAACGTTATAATAATTTATATTATCCATTTTAAATATTTTTGGTATAAGGATGTGGAATGGCACGCGTGGAACAGTGGTATTAAGCGCTATTGACGCCCGCACCGTAGAGCGAACGACCCCCACCCGAGCTAGCCAATCCTTCCATTTCTCTGAGATTGGTAAATTGGTACCAAACTTTTTTGAGAAGGTCAAAACACTGACTTGGTATAGTCATTGTATAGGCCAAACACGCATTCACTATACCTCTACTATTTGAATTTGACACGAATGCATGGCACGTCTTTGGTAGACTGATCAACGCCGATACCTTGACCTTTATCTTTACTTTTACCTGTAATATATCATCGTATAATAGTTCTTATAATCTAACATATAGAATTATGAATTTGAAATTTAAATTTGTATATTAATCATTTTGAGAATCAGAGATCTGATCTTCAGGTGTCTTCGCCGTAGCCTCGCTGATGGTAGGCGCCTGTCGGATACGGCTTGCACCTGAGCCGGACGAACTACCTACTAACTCAACAGGGCCACTGGGGGACATTGGACCATTGGAGCTGACCAGCGCCCTAACACTCGTTGTGGGAGTAGTTCAGGTGTGTATCAAACGAAGGGTAAAGGTGAAGTGTCGAAGTTCATAAGTCTTCTCAGGATAAGCCGCGCGTTCGTCTTCCATCCAGAGTCGTAGAGGCATAGTGAGCGAGTATTTGGCCTATACAATGACTTGTGCGGCCAACCGCTATACCGAGTCAGTGTCTTCACCTTCCCAGACAGGGCCGTTAGCAATTTACTGTACGTCGAAGAGATGGAAGGATGGGTTAGCCTGGGTGAGGATCGATCGCTCGACCGTGCAGGTGTAAGCAGCGCGTCCTACTACTGGACAACACATGATCCCTTTCTCTGTGTAACACTTCTAATAACTGGAGATTTATGTTGCAATTAACTTTAGACTCACTGTTTCTGTGTATTTTTTACTATCTAAAAAGGCTACAAGCAGTCCAATGTTTTCCTCTTCCCTCATCGTATCAACCCTTGCACATGGTACTCGAGTTTACATCCCTTCGATCTACCAATATCGACTACATTCGCTTTTGTATGCTGTATGGTTTAGTGGTGCTACTGCCACCCTCACGGTCGAGCGATCGATCCCCGCTCAGGCTAATCAACGCCTCCATCCCTCCAGGGTCCGGTAAATTGTTACCAGACTTGTCTGGGAAGGTAAAGACACTGACTCTGTATAGCGGCTGGCCCCCTCAGGTCAATGTATGTATGAAAAATTCTCTACAAAACTCACCGAATTACATTCAACGTCTCTCTAAAGTAGTAGAAAAAAATCAAATACGCATTCACTATACATAGTTCATAGTTCGATTCTGAATGGATGACAAAAGAATGGCGCATCCTAAGAGGACCGATCATCGTCAAGCACTTTACCTTCACCTTTCTTTGCTTTGATCTATCTGATTACTCGACACATCACTACCACTTCAGGTCCATATGCATTCACTATACATAGTTCTACGATTCTGAATTTTCTTCATGGCCGTTTATAGCAAACTTGTACTTTAAAATTGGTTTATTTGCAAAAATAAGTATATATTTCAGCAGGTAATTCCCAAATTCTAAAACTTGATTTTAGTCGAGACCCCTCGAATCCCGCTGCCGCTTCCGTCCCCCTTTCCAGATTCTTTTCGGTGTCCTTCGTCTCGGTTTCCTCACCACCTACCTCTCCGATCCACTCGTGTCAGGATTCACTACCGGATCTGCTGCTCATGTCATGGTGTCGCAACTTAACAAGGTTATTGGTGTGAAGCTGCCAAGACACGAAGGAGCTGGGATGCTTGTTTGGGTGAGTACATGCTGATTTGTTCATTAAAAATGTAAATGTGATTATTTATCTTCAAAATTTTCTCTCCGAAATATCGAAGCAGAGGGTAAGGAAGAGGAGAAGATGGGCTGAAAATTTCGGATACACCACGCTCTGATGGGTTTAACCGTGTTCTTATCCAATAAAATCATTTAAGGAGAATTGTGGCAGGGCGGCAAAAATTTATTGGTTCATCTCGCGTTTTGGTATATGTTTACCATCGGTGCTTTTACTACATACTGTGCTTTCCTTCAGATGGTCCGCGATCTAATCCTCTCTATTCCATCGACAAACCTCGCCGCCCTTTTGATATCCGTGGTCGGTATTCTATTCCTCGATCTGGGAAGGACATACCTCAATCCTCGAGTGAAGCGCTTTTCTCCGGTACCGCCACCACTCGAACTGATTTTGGTGAGTTTCGATCCTTTTCTAATTCTTTTCGCAGCTAGTAAGGGCTCTTCTTGAAACTAACTTATGCACGAGTTGGGTAGAAAAAGTCATGTACAACGATACTTTCTTTGATTGCTATGAATTTTTCTTTATTAACCTATAATAACTTGATAAAGGGGAAATCGAGTCCGCTGTATTACTCTTCAGCTAATTCTATGACCGTAAACATTTTGTTCAGAATAACAATTCCAGGTGATCATCGGAGTGATTCTATCGATTACGCTGGGTCTCAAGGAGAACTACGGCGTCGCCATTGTAAATACTATTCCTAGGGGGTGAGTTCCAATCATCTTAGGGCTCGTTTATACGCCGCGCGGCGAAAATGCAAAATTGAAGCGCAATCAATAATTAACGTCCTTGATCGAATTTACTCCTCTGCGTTAGTGGCGCGGTCCGGTGTCGCCTCATATAGGCAAACTCGGTTTTTTAGAAGGTTGCTATTCCTTATTGAAAGGCATTTTGACGAAATTCACTTTTTTCGTTCAATTTCTTACCTATGTGATTGTATGCATGTTTTTTTTTGCTTAGACGCGGCGCCACCGGACTGCGCCACTAAGGGCTCGTTCAGACGACGCGCGTCGAAAATGCAAAATCGAAGCGCAATCAATAATTAACGCCCTTGATCGAATTTGCTCTTTTGCATTAGTGGCGCAGTCCGGTTGCGCCTCATATAGGCAAACTTACTGGTCGCTCGGGTTTTTTAGAATTCTGCCATTCCTTATTAAAGGGAATTTTGACGAAATTCACTTTTTTCGTTTAATTTCTTTCCTATGTGATTATGTGCCTAATTTTTTTGCCTATATGAGGAGCGACCAGGACTGCGCCTATATGAGGATCAATGACGTTAATTAACCGGACTGCGCCACTAACGCAAATGAGCCAATTCGATCAATGACATTAATTATTGATTGCGCTTCGATTCTGCATTTTCGCCGCGCGCCGTCAAAACGAGCCCTTACCCTTCACTCTTCTGTCCAGCAGGCAGTGGAGTAGTCAAAAAGTTGAGGCCATAGAGAATTATAAGTTATCATCCGTTTGTAAATCTGTCAGTTGTCGGAAATGCGGAACAAAATGAATGCTTGAAATTTACCGTCCAATTAGCATAACAATTTGTATTACATTTGGTTGGTTCAGATTCCCAGCGCCGTCGTTGCCAAATACCTCGCTTGTACCTCATTTGATATCAGATGGCGTAGCCATAGCGGTCATTTGTTACATGTTTGTGATGTCGATGGGAAAGTTGTTCGCAAAGAAGCACAAATATCGAACGGACGCCACACAGGTTTGTTCAGTTGGTTGTAGAATGCAAACAAAAATAAAAAAGGAAATGACATTCCATTCTATAGAGCAATACTTTTTCGCTGTTATTTATTTTTTATTTATTTATTATATGCGTACAAGACGCGTCATAAGCTCGAAACAAATGCAACATTAAACATGAATGAATGGAGTATAATACTTGTGATCTGTCAGAGAACAGCAGCTATGACTTAACGCAATAGAAGGAAGAGGAAAAAAAAAGGAAGGAAAAAGGAAAAAAGGCGAAGTGGGCCCTTTTGAGAAACTCAACAGACATACCTCGGGAAAAGCACTGGCAGGCAGTTCAGAAAAGAAAAAAGAAACTTGAAAGCACGCTATAATGGAAAAATATAGATGTTTTCTCCAGCAAAGTACGACTTCAAGGGAAGTTATCAGTTTATTAGCTAGAGATTTCGTTCAAGTGATCGACAAATCAGTTAATGTACAGGAATTCTACGCGGTTGGTATAATGTCAGTGGCGTCATCGTTCTTTCCTGTCTATCCGGTAGGTGCCTCACTCAGTCGATCGTCTGTATGTGAAATGTCTGGTGCCAATACTCAGGTGAGAAAATTTTTATCGTTTTTTCGTGATTTCCTTCCTCAAGTTTCCTACTGAATATTAGCCGAAATGCGGTGCTTTCCAGCTTTACACTGTGTTCTCGTCAACACTTCTATTGACTGTGATTCTTAGCCTTGGACCATTCCTCGAACCTCTTCCTATGGTAGGTTTGGAGAAACAGATTTACTCAATAACCGTTTTGAATTAAAGTTTTCTTTTAGTGCATTTTGGCCTGTATAGTCATTGTGAGTCTGAAGAGTCTCTTCCTTCAAGTGAAAGAGCTACCACGGTATTGGCGCATCAGCAAGTACGACTTTGTAAGTGAAATATGGCGAACAGCTGTGGTCGTTTGCAGCTTCTAATTTATTTATTTGTTTATTTATTTAGTTATATATCCTTACATCCACATGGAAGTGCAATACAACCAGAATTAGTAGCGACACTGAGGGAACAAAAAGAAGAAAAGAACTACATTACACAGCAGAGATGTAGAAACAGAACCCGAAACCTTATAACTAAGAACACACATCATAATAATCAAAGAAACACTATTTAATCTCAACATTTAACTTCACAAAACACTCAGTCATCATAGATGGGTTACTACATATTTTGGGCAGATAGGTATAAACTATGCTAACGGCAATAGATATAGAGCACCACGGTTGAGCAGATAAAATGAAAAAAGAAGAAAAAAGGTGCTGGGTTTACTAAACACTAGTGCCCAAGTAATTCATATTTATATTTTTCTGCCCATTTAGGCTATTTGGCTGACGGCTTGCCTTACCACAATCCTTACCGACGTCACCAAAGGACTGATCATCTCACTCGCCTTCGCTCTGTTCACCGTAGTACTCAGGGAGCAGTGGTAAGTGAAGGTATAGACCTTAAAAAGGGAGAATTTCAAGTTGAATTCCAAAGAACGAAGATTCATGCTTTAGAACTTCAAATTTATCGCTTTCCTGTTTTTGTTTTCAGAAGTGTGTTTGTATTCTATAAAAGTAACTTTGACGAGAATTATGTGAAGGCTGCGAAAAAGCGACATATTCGTGCATTCTGGCGCTTTTGGTTTTGGTAAACGCACCTAAAATCTTGGCGCGAATTTATTTATTTACGTGCGTACAAGGACGCGCCATGGGCTTGAAACAAACGCAACATTAAACATGAGTGAGTGACATATTATAAATGTGATCAGTCAGAGAACAGGAGCTATGAATCAACGAAAAAGAAGAAAAAAAAGAAAAAGGCGAAGTGGGCCATTCTGGGAAACTCAGCAGGCATATTTCGAGAAAAGCACTGGCAGGCAATTCAGAAAAGAAAGAAGAAACTTGAAAGCATGCAAAAATGGAAACAGATAGATGTTTTCTCAAGTAAATTGAAATTTCTGGGCAAACAACAAAATTTCAAGATAAGCAGAAACATCTCCAGATAGCCATAGATCAGGGAATTTGCGCATTCATTTTTTGTTTCGTTGAGAACAGGTGACTGGGTATGTTTGATAAATGGCGCGTGATTTTCAGGCCACGTTTTCCAACCGTGGAAGTTGACGGCATGCCTCCACAGCATGTTCCCGAAGGAGTTTCCGTCATCAAGTTCGAGTCGCCTCTTCATTTCGCGAATGTCACGCTTTTTACGGATAAGATCTCTGAACTAATCGCGTCATCTAAAAGCGACGTGAGTCCCGAGGATTCGTGCAAGATTTCCTGAATTTCATAGTTATTAATTGTGACATGGCATACTCTAACCTGAACTCACCGTTCGAAGCAAAAACGTCGAGCTAGACACAGATTTATATAAGAACTTTTACACTTACGAACCGCATACAGATACTCATGCGATCGTCGTCCTGGCGAGCGAAGAACTCTCACATTTGAATCAGATATTCCAGAATTTCTCAATTTTTTCACTTCCATCGGATAGACCGATCTCTTTGAATCCAGACGTTTCTTTTTTGGAATTAAAAATAGCGCGAAAGAGCGTTATAGCAGGGGGACGGTAAAAACGGTTTGTCCAGTTTATATCGCGTTTCGGCGGATGTTCACCGACTTTACACTAGTCCGTTCGCTGGCACAATTTTGTTTTTTTTTCTCATAATTCTGATAATTCTTCATACTGACAGGCATTGTTGAGTGGAAAAGGAATTATTGTCGACTGCTCGGCGATGGCGTATGTGGATAGCATGGGCTTGGATGCTCTGAAAGAGGTACGTACTTCAATTTAGAAAGCTGCAGTTTATGATTGAATCAACGTTGTTTTAGTTATATGGTGACGCAAAGCGGAACGACGTAACTCTGGTCTACTGCGGATTGACCGGTAAGGTGTTATCGATCGATATGTTGATTTTTGGCGACTACTAACTTCAAACCTCAAAACTATCTGATCTTAAAGTGGGTTGAAACCCCTGCACTTCTGCCCAGTAGGAAAGGAAGAGCTATTTTTAGGAAGATGTTGTTTTGTTTTGTTTACCCCGTCCTCACAACAATCTCAGGTTACTTTAATCACGTTACTTAACTGCAGATCGAAAACAACGCATTTAAAGGGAATGTAGGCACCGTCGCAAGTCCATTGTAAGCAAGAATTCTCACTTTGTGTAGCTTGATTCTGTTAAGTGAAGATTCCTAGTTATTTATTTATTGAATACGCTCCAAGGGGTGCCATCACAAGTGAGCTTTAAAAGAGAATTAAAAGGAGCGGAAGGCTAGAGGTCTTCCTAATCACTGTGACGGCACTGCAGTTGCATACCATCCCAGTAGAGGTTGGCTTAAATATTCAAATTGAAAATTAACACTAGATAAGAATCAGGTCATAAGAACTCAAAAGGAGAAAATATAGAACTACACGCGAATAAGAAAATATTGGCGGAAGTAGAACGTTACACAACCTATCCCAATAGCAACTACCACGGTAGAGAACAACGAAGCTTCATGCCCTGAAAGGTCCTGAGCGAGGCTGAACATCGAAAGAGTAGACTAGCGATATTAGCGGACTGTACTGTTAATGACATGAAGCCTGTGAATCCCACGATTACCGTGGGTAAGAAATACGCCCAATCTCAGATACGAATACAACACCAACTTGAGCCAATGGAATCAAAAAGGGCGAGTTAGTGCATTTGGGAGAAGGCCTGTGGACTCCAACGTGAATGTAAGCTGGTAAGAAATTAACCGTACTAAACTAATGCGTCTAAACACAAACAGTGAATATATCAGAAAAAGAATAACTAGGACACGACTCTGTGTGTATAATAACTTCGGAGTGTGAAAAGTCTATAAGATATTTTTCTCAATCATTGAGGGAAAAAAGGATAAGAGTTAGGTGATAAGATGCTAGGGGGTAGGAAGCAGATGAAGAAATAGGGAAACCAGCCGCAGGAGAAACGTAAGAGTGGACATCTTTCTGAGTAAAAGAAGTGAAGAGATACGGGTTAGCGTATACCACTGGTCTAGGGTCCCTTGCATTACGCGTTGTTGAAAATATATTCTTTGATTTTAATAAGAGCGAAAATCAAGGATAACTATCAATGTTTTAGATACCGTGCTTGAAATAATCAAGAACGACGAGATCCTTAGCAGTGGCATTCCGCAGTCGGCTGTTCGTCGTTCGGTCAACGAAGGTCTTCTTCAGCTTTCTATGCTACCCAACGTGTAGTTTGAATAAGTAGTCTAATGAGTTTCTAGGTGCTTGTTTGTACATATTACATTCGCTTAACGTCATATTGTCATCCTTATGAATCCGGTTTGCCTAATAAGCATTGCCATTTTGTTTCCACCTTATAAAGTTACCTCAACCTCTATTCCTGTTGTTTGCCTTTGTTGTGTATGGATTACAGAGAAACAACCTATTTTTAGAGATTTTATTTTTCCAAAGCAGACAACTGAATTTACTAAACTCAACGGTGATAAACTGTATTTGAATTACGTTACTAGCTAGGTCAGTGTGTGCTGTTGTGAAGTTTCATCATTTAGAAGTTTTTAAAGGTCGTGATATCTAAAACCGGATTCATCAGCTTGGAAGGAGGCTCAGAACCAGTGGTCGAATGCTATCAGGAAGCCATAGAAAGTGCGCACCACTCCCGTTACCCTATAACTGAATTGTTAACGGATGGTACCCCAGATTATGCAGTGAAGGAAAGGACAAAGTGGGTAAAGTGGAGAGAATCCATTGGTGTTTATTTTTATTAGTACTTTATTGGACATTCCGGCGAAAAAGATTCACAATGTTGGCGATCGGACATCATCAGTGTGAAAATCTGAAGACAAGTTACTATCGCCACTAATCTTATTCTTATCGTTTTTCATGCTGATAAATTTTTTCGGGTTAGTAGATTTCGAGTGCATAAATTAGTTGGATCCTTGTGATAAATTAGGTGTTCCTTGTGATAGGAGGTGCTGCTTGAAGTGAAAGTATAACGGGTACTTGTAAAACCTATGCCATGGCAGTGAGTGCTGGCTGGTAACGAAAACCCACGAGAAACGAGTACATTCTGTAGAAATGAGGATGCTCAGGTGGGTATGCGGTTCGACGCGACTGGATACTGGTCGTCAGACCGGTTTTAAGACAGCTCCACTGCATCTTAAGATTCAAGAGCAAAGAACCACTGATATAGACAAATTGTGAGATCCGAAGACAACCCAATTCGAAAACCAACGAAGTTTGAGACCGCCGGTGAACGACCGCGATGAGCCCTTCAGAAATAGAAAAGGGAAGCGACCTTAAGAAGATCACAGCTATCCTCCAAGACGTCCGTATGCATGTGGCGACTCTTGACAAGAACAGCGAACCCCGCGATGACGCGGCCTTAATGCTGAATGAAGGAGAAAGAAGAACAACCGCGGTATCTAGGTACGACGACGGTATCATTCCTAGGCAATACAGCTCTGAACTGGTTATTCCAACAAACACCTCGCCAAAGAATTGAAATCCTACAAGAAGCGCTAATTCGCTTAACTATGTCAAAAGCAACACAGCAAACCCTAATGCTCTTCAATTCGAACCGTTAGGCTCCTTTAGGTGGCTGCAGGTGGGCTCAGTTGAAGGAATATCGTTTTCACCTTTTGTGTTGAATTTCCTGACGGATGTCTCTCATGTTTGTGATGAGTTGAATTGAAAATAGGTATTCGAATATGAGCACTTTTGCTTGCTCCCTGGCTGTCGCTTCAATTTACCTTCGTCGACTAGTCTTCAGTTTCGACGAATTCGTCTGCTGGCGCTCCTCTGAGAGAACATTAGAACGCAATAATAGGGACTCGCATAATGAGAATTCTTGAGTGAAGTGGAAAAGACCAACAACTATTCTGCCATCGTGGAGTGCAGTGCTGGCCGCGTTCCCTGCCCAACTTTGGACTCCATCGACGTCGACAGCCGGAAATCGTAAATCGACGGACTGCCCGTTAAGAATGCGATGAATGGCCGAATCAAGTCAACATAATACCGTTCTATGGTCTTAAATTGTGTACTAAACGCTGAAATGGATAGGGCGAAAAAACGCCAACAGCATTCCTTCCACGCAATCTGCTCTTTAGCTGTATTATCCATGATGAATGAAATCGAAAGCTTCAACGAACAAGTCTATCATATTATATTTTACACAAGTTCCGTTTCCCCTATTGTTAGTTGTGTAAAACATCATCATTGTGCACAACATGTTGAGATGCTTTGGTAATATTTTTTCTCTGACTGCTTGATAACTAAAATTCAACGAATAAGTGATCATAAAGCAAAGGAAAATTTTCATCACTCCTTCCAACTTTTTCGCAAAGCTGGGGTCTTCAAGATATTTAGCAGTGAATGAATAGTGACTGCTTCAGTCAGATTCTCTTTGGATGTTGAAAACTTACGAGACAAAAAACCGAAAAACTGTTCTGGAATGTTTTTCGCAAGACACCTCACTATCTGTAATTAAGGCAAATTCGTGGAACTAGGTCTTTTAGAAAACTTGTGCTGCGAAGGCCAAGAAAGTTCAGAGTCTAAACTAACAAGGGAGGTTGCTCAGCGTGCTCCGAAGATTCGCAACGAGACCCATACTGTCTTGTAGAGTATCGAATGGCGATTACAACGGTATAGGATGTTTTTGCTATGGGCAAGTGGATAGCCCGAAAAAAAAGCAAGAAATCTTAACCACTAACTAGTGGCGAGAAACTAGTGGCGAATGCACTTCTAGGTGTTAACTAATGGAAATCGTACCGTGATGGCTCAGTGGGTAGCATGCAGGACTCTCACTCTGGTGGTCGGTGGATCGATCCCTTTGCTGTCACTTTCTTTTGCCTTCCTAGGCTAGATACCAATATACGCTCTTTTTGGAATTTTGTCGCAGTTGCGCGATAGAATCGCGTCTGGGAGGAGTATGGCCAACAAAGTACGCACAAACGACAATGTCTTCTAGTACATATGTATGTGACCCATATCTACCGTAACCAACCCAAATCGATCCCAAATTCAGAAACAAATGTCAGATTCGTGATCAGCGTCCCGAATAACCCCCGTAGACGAAGTTTGGGCTAAATCGGTGATTTTGACCCAACTACCCAACTTTTTTATCACGGACCCTAGCAAGCTCACGCCAGACACAATGGGGAAAGTCGATGTCAGATTTGTGAAGATGTCAGTAATCTTTCTTGATGATTATGAAAAGAAACTCATCCAAAATGGAGTCTCCGTTCTTTAGAGTCCAAAAAGTAGGGCGATAGATTCTCTGTAAAACAACTACTCAACACACTGATTTCAAAATAACTTTGTCTACGGGGGTTATTTATTCACAATGAGCTGTACACTCAACGGTGTGAATTCAAAGCTCTACAAAACTCCGAAGACGCTGGCGTAAGATGTCAGAAACGAAAACCAAAAAACCAACACTTTAACCTTATTCACAATGAGCTGTACACTCAACGGTGTGAATTCAAAGTCTCCGAAGAAGGCGGATTCGTCTGAGTGTTAGGCCCATAAAAACCTTTTGAGGAATAAATTAATACTGAAATTCCATTGATGCTAAGACGACACAACCTTTAGAAGGAGAGGCAACACTACAACATTTGCAGAATGTACAGATAAATTTACATGAGCAACGTTCGAGAACCTACTTGGGGGGTGGACTAAACCCGTCTTGGTCGATTTTGAACCATCCAGGTTCGACTCTTTACGAACTTTGGAATCGTACAGTTGTTTATTGTCCTATATTAGGCCCTTGTTATACGTTCGCTCACCCCCCAGCGTAACTCGTCCATTCAGTATCAGACACCGTGGGGCCAGACACGTTTGTACGAGTTCACCACGCCAGCGTCACCACGATAACTCGTACAAACGTGTCTGGCCCCACGGTGTCTGATACTGAATGGACGAGTTACGCTGGGGGTGAGCGAACGTATAACAGGGGCCTTAGAGTTCGACACAAGGATGGTATCCTTACTATGTAATAAGTGAAACCCAGTTGTTTACTGGGATGGATGGATGTATGGGATGTATGGATGTCAAATGATTTTTCAGATGATTGGTGGTGGTGGCGGTTGGTGGTGGTTTTATCACTGCTTATCACTGGAATCATTTTGACAATCGCATCCTATGATAACGCACTTACACTTCGTTTAAGGATGGTCAGGTAAAAATTCCATATATGGCGCAAACTTGGTTTAGGTAGGTTTTTTTGCATGCCGTAGAGTAAGAACAACAGTTCTACTTCTCATAGTGAAAAGAGAAAATTTCTTCGTCGTATAATAATTCTTTCAGCACTCACCTGTCTAGGAGGACAGAGTGAAGTGAAAGACATGAATAGCATGAACATGTGCTGTTTCCGATGTTTTCTGTTTTCCGTTTGAGAGAGGGCGCCGTTTTCTACGAACTTTTTTGTGGGATCTCAGGACAAATGCGCGTCAATCAGCTCAATCTTCGACCAACGGAGTGCGATCAGTGGAACAGTGTCGAATTGCAAATGAACCAAGGGTGACTTAGCTTAGGAGTGTTTATTTCTTTATTTGACGAAGTTGGCGAACAAACGACTGACGGCCGATAGGCCGATGAACGACTGGTATTATATTTACTGGAATCACCTTCTTTGTAGCCTGAAAGGGTCACGACGATTTTGATCCCGTAGATCAGCGTTGCCCCATTTTAAGTTGTAGCGCAGCAGCTGAGACTTTTGCAGAAAGAATCCCGCTTGTTCTCTGCAAGATCCACTTTACAACGGTAACTTAATTTGACGCCATTCTAAGGCTTCCTTTCTATTCGTTCACATAAGGTTCGTTCGAGGAGAAATGCTGTAAAACTGCCTCATGGAATTATGGGGAAATTGAAAAACGGAAAAAAGTAATTGGCGGATTCCATGCCGCGATCCTTCATAGACAGGAATACTAATCAGACGCTTTTCCTTTTTCGTTTCGTATTTACTCTAAAGAGGGACTGTCGTATAATAGGTCTTTCAGCACTTACCTGTCTAAGAGGACAGAGTGAAGTGAATGACATGAATAGCATGATCATGTGCTGTTTCCGATGTTTTCTGTTTTCCGTTTGAGAGAGGGCGACGTTTTCTGCGGACTTTTTTTGGGGATCTCAGGACAAGTGCGCGTCAGTCAGCTCAATCTTCGAATTTTCGACCGCTATAAAGAGCAGTTTCAACCCAAAATATTGAAAAAGGCAACACTAGTTTTCCGCTCGAATTGTCATACATACAGGGTGTCCCAAAAAATGTACCCACTGTTTGAAATGTCATAACTTTGGCATGTTAAACTTTTTACGTTTTGATGTTGTTATGTTTACTGCAAGAGAAACGCGTATCAGCGACATCACCTATTGGCGACTAAAGTAGACCAAGCATGTTGTCCGTGAATTTTCAATGAGGTCTAGAATCCGACGATTCGTACAGGCGCATGGCGCAATCTTCATGGTTCACACATTTTCCATTCCTCTAAAGTGTTTTTTATGATTGCATCACTGTTGGAGGAGTTTTATCTCCTCAAACATCGGTTACAATTATTGATCGATACTGATGTTGCTCTATGCATAACCAAAAGTTGCGGCAAGACGATAGATGTTTACTGCCTCCGAAGTAACTCATAGCAGCGATATCACCTGTTTACGACCAAAATGAAGCGAGCATATAACCTATGCACTATCAATCAGGTCCAAAAGTCTGAAGCCTCGGTCGAGTACATGGCGCAATCCTAACCAAAAACACATACCAAAGAATTTTCTTTTTTCTCAGCTTTCATCTAAGCTACGATTCGTTTCGATTCATCCACTTTCGCCAACGTTATGGCATTTCAAACGGTGGGTATATTTTTTGGGACACCTTGTATGTGCTTCAGTGACGTAGAGCAGGGATTGTAGCAGTCGGTGTTCTGATGTAGTGCCCTGGCGATCGCATCGCGCTAGGACCATGTTTGTGATAAAAAACATGGATCACACTTCACAAGATAATCTAGGGTGAATCATTCCTTCCATCTTTTCAGATAACTGGGGACGAACTCCACTGATCAAAGGTTCGTTCCCTGCGACGGTAGGTAATGTGCAAGAAGAAGGCAGAGAATATGGTTCCCTCAACGGAGAAGACGGACGGGTACCTTCTCTCACTCTGAAGCGCATCGAACTTTCGGGGTTTTTCTTCTTTCAGTATTTTCATGATGTTACTGCTATATGGGTTTTAGAACCGAAAGTAAGTAGTCCGATGGCTTCTCTCTCGAACTCTCAGACATCTCTATTCCCGAGGGGATTGTCTGTGCTGCTAATCACTCGACACATGTACAGAAACGACGATGACGGTTAGTGCTAGATGACTGAGCGAGCCACACGCCCGGCTCCGATGCCTGTCTAGCCCATTCTACGCCTGAGGGCTCCCATCTCCCCGCCTTTCTTGACAATGTTATATCCTTGCCTCAAAAATAATCTGTTAATAATCAATCTGCTGTTTATTTCAGACGAAACAGAAGATGGTATGTTCCCCATTCATTACTCTGTTCCACTAGGTTGGCTCCATTTTCTTCCCTTTGAATGCAATCCTCGTTCGCGAGGGTGCGGCTATTCTCACTGCCCGGACTGCGACAGTTGACTTAACCGAGCACTACTTGCACGCGCTTTGGTGATGTTTGTTACGGTTAGTGACCTCCTAATTGGGCTATACTGTTCTGTACTACGCCTCCTTGTTAGCACGTACTAGTCCACTTCGCAGTAGTATCCTAGCCGTATGACGATTTGTGCTTTTTCTCTACTTTCGTTATGTTGATATCAGAGGCTTTTCTACTGCCCATCTTCATGCAGGGTAGTTGGCTATTCTCTATCCTAGCTAATGGGTTGCGTTTCCTTCTTTTTTCTCGTACTTGGTGTTGTTCCTTATTACCTCTCGAAGGTTACCGCGGTTTCGGCCTGCTTCTTCAGCGTTTCCTGCTAATGTTCGGTGTTCTTTATTATGCCATTAGTCCCGGTTGTCTGTTGTTTGAACTCGGTCTTTGTAGCCATTTCTTTGTTTTAGTCCCCGAAGTCCGACCATACGGCAAGAATTTTTACTCCTTCCTCTCGGTCTTGATGTCGGATAGAACAAATAATGAATAAATAAATTTATTTTAGCGTGTCGACATGAGGGTGTAGTTGTGGTTGGTTCCAGTGTCGGCTAGAAGTCTCTCTACCCGATTACTTATGCACTATACATCCAGATTTGGTCCACATTCTTGAGCAACACAGCATAGCTTTCATGGCTTCACCTTGTATTTTTCAATTAGTTTTTATTAGGTTGGTGCAAAATTAATTTCGTTGTTTCTGACGTAGATAGGGGTCAAGAGATTGGAAAAAGTGGTAATCTGTTGGGGAGAGGTCAGGGGAATAGGCTGGGTGAGGGAGAACTTCTATACCTAATTGGGTCAATTTTTGCCGGGTAGTTTTCGAGGAGTGCGGCCTTGCGTTGTCATGCAACAGGATCGGTCCACCTCTGTTCACCACTGCCGGCCACAGTTTTTGCAACTTCGCATACACTTGGTCTAAAACACAACAGTAGGACTCTGCTGTGACTGAATGACCAGGTTGCCTGAAGCTGTGGTGAATTAGCCCTTTGCAGCACCACCAAATAGTCAACATGACCTTTTTCGGGTGAAGGTCAGGTTTAGGAAAATTTTTTGGCGGGGCATCCTTGTCTGCCCAAACGAAGCCTTGCTTCCTGTTATCGTACATGACCCACTATTCATAAACAGTTACAATACGGCCGATGAACGGGTCAGATCTCAGGCGAATCAGATAGTTAGAGCAGATGCCACAACGTTTGAGGCGCTGCTCTTCAGTCAGTTCATGGGGTATCCATTTAGACATTTTCTTCACCTTTCCAATTTCTGCCAAATGCCGTCCGATTGTGGTGTGATGTACGCCTGGGTCCTCTGCTAGCGTCCGTGTATTCGTCTCTGGATTTGCTTCTACAGCAGCTCTCAAATCTTCGCCATCAAGCGACGCCTTACGACCACGGCCGGCTTTTTCTTCAAGACCAAAATCTCCACATGCGAATTTTTTGAACCAGAGTTGCACTGTCCGTTTGCAAGGACAATCTATCCCTAAGAGAATGCTAAGATTGCGAGCCGCCTCCGCAGCGTAGTGTCCTAATTTAAATTCGTAAGCCATGATGACTCGATAATCGCGTCGGTTCATGATTGAACGAAGCCCTGTAAAAAGTTGCCTGGTAGCGTTAGGGCAGCAAACATATATGATTTGGAAAGAGCGGGAAAAAACCTACCAAATGGCATGCTTGGCTTTTCTTTGAGATGAAATAATTTGGGTTGAAAAAGTGGTTTATTTGAAGGTACTCAGAAAAATTTTATGTCTTTATACATATTTCCAACCCTTTGTCTACATATTTTGGTTGAGCACGATAATGCGCAATAAATTATCATAAATTAGTGACTAAATGTAGCGGGTTCATTGTGGTAAGCGAAATGCACGTCGTCACATAAATCAATCCCCCAAGAAGCCC
Source organism: Nippostrongylus brasiliensis (assembly GCA_030553155.1). NCBI lineage: Eukaryota > Metazoa > Nematoda > Chromadorea > Rhabditida > Heligmosomidae > Nippostrongylus > Nippostrongylus brasiliensis. The sequence continues at coordinate 32,495,703 of CP130736.1, read as the reverse complement.
ATAGTGACGGCTGGCCGTCGACATCTCACCGTTGCCGACCGCAGCGGCCGGCGACGCCACCTCCGTCATTAGACACCCCATAGCTGGCTGGATGAGGGGAAATGGCGAGACGGGCGAGAATCGGCCGCTGGCGAGCCACGGAGGCCCTTCAACGAGGTGCCAATTAGGCCTGCAATCAGGGGCGGAGTCAGCGATTGACCGCTGGTCATCTGGCTCGGGGCCATGCGCCGCCCATTCGCGCCACCCGATCGAATAGGCGCTTCAACTCGCCCCTGCGCTTGCCTCCCGTGTCTCCCCTGTGTGCCCACCCAGCTGCTGCCCCGACGCCATCACCACCACAGCGACCGACCAAGCAACCTCCAGCCGAGTAGAACCCCAGCGATCACCCCCACCCATCCGAGTGGTCCCGTCCGTCGTCCGTAACCGTCAGCCACGCCAGGGGACCACTATTTTGCCGATTCCGACCCGACAGGGTCCAATTCGGTTCGCAGCTGCTGTACTGCCGTTTCACCGTCAAACATGGCCAGCGAGATGAGTCGTGTGAATAATTTCTGCTGCGAGTGTGCGGCCACACAGAGCCGTTGCAGTGCCGACAATTGCCCGTGTGTGGCAGCACGGAAGACCTGCGATGAACACTGCGAGAGCACCAGGTAAGCGAGGGCTTCTTTTTACTCGTTCAATTCATCATTCGAAGCGCGGCGCGAAGCATTTATCGCCAATATTTCTGATGTTTTCCGACGATGCCGATTCCTTCGGCCTTTTTCTGGCCTGCCAAGACAAATGCGTGTCATTCAGCTCAATTCGGTTCAAATTATGACCGATATAAGGGAGAGCCGCAGGCACAACGCCTGAAATGTAAATAGTGCGGCCTTGGGTGAAATTCTAAACACTATTTACTTCTCTGCATTCTACTCCTTTTCCAAGCAAACATATCTAGTTTTTCCTTAATTTAGTAGGTGCCGATGGGCTTCGATATTCTTTTGAAGCTTCCTTGTTCTGATCCTTTCCTTTTATCCATGCTTTATCTATCTATCTTTGAGCTGTATGTCATTCTTTGTGGTGGTAATTGCCATCATCGCTAGGCCTCTTAATAACTTCTGAGAAGAACCGAGAGCTGACATCTGCAAATGACAGCAGCAAAATGGCCTCTTCCTCATTTATATTTCAAGCTGAAGTCGCTCTTTTATTGAAACGGTCATGCTCAAAGACCTTGTCACACAGTTATCCTCGAAGCAAATCTATTTACTCAATTAGAACCCTCATGGGTGTTCTGACTCGTGAGAATTAGTAGAGTCACAGATCATAGACATGCTGAGTAACACAAAAATTAAGATTCTTTTTTTTAGGTAATCAACGGTGTTACTTTCTTACGTTTGTCTTATACAACGTGATAAATTGAATTGAATTCTGATGTCAGTATGCCTTGCCGAGGTTGTTTGGTGGAATTATCTACTGGCGACCGATTAAGAGTTCGTATAGCTAGCAAAATAACTCCATATCTCATTCTCAAAAACTCCTATTCCTATTAACGCACATCACAAATAAATAACATTCAAAAAAACAATTTAGAAAGTAATTAAAATCGCAAAATTAGGAACGGTTTGGGCTCTAGACGCTGTCTCCTAGTATTAAAAAGGGATTTATGTCAAACCTATGTGGGTGAATGTTGTCAATATTTATCGCAGAAGTGAGCCTGAAAAGTTTTTGCCCAAGGATTTCCATTCTTAACATATGCTGTGTGTAAGTCAGAAATTAAAGTGTAATTTCCTTCAAACCTCTACATCCTTGCTTTTATTGTCGTTGTATAAAAATTCCGTTTCTGATCTCCGTCACTATAGGAAATTGTTGGCCGGCACTATTTATCATCTATCTTGCAAGTTCGGCATATTATGAGCGTAGAGTTGCTAGAAGTTTTGGACTTACAGGGATGCTATCACATATTCCCCAATTATATTGAACATAAGTGTTTTGCTACTTGGAAAAAGTGAAATTATTCTTTTTTCTGGGAGATGAAAGAGAAAGCTTTAACATTTGCTTGACAAAAAATATCGGTATAACATACATAGATGGCACTGAACCCATTGGGTATAATATCGATTCGTCTTTTGATGCAAGTGGGAAAAGTCAAGTAAGAACGGAGAAAGCAAGAAACGGCCGAACATCAGAGCCGTGTTATTTATCAGGCTACGGTTTTTCTCGCTCTGCACATCATTTCGCCACGAACTTTTCAGTCCTTCTCTAATCCAGTTGAGGAAGAACAGCATGAGGCTTCCTGTTCTGAAAAGCCGTCGGTTTTGACAAATTCAGGCCCAGACCAGTTGGGAGAGCGCCTTCGCGTGTTTGCCATTAGAGTAGACCGTCTAACCCCTAGCAGCGGATTGACAAGTACATATGTACAGAACGCCGCAAACAAATCCGGACAAATTTTAAGCAAGTTTGCCGCCGTACCGTAATTGATCCAGAGGTCCCGCTTAGCCTAGTGAAACCCAAGAGCTTCTCGTATATAGTGGTATTCACATGGTGGTCTAAATGCTGCACACTACTGCGGAGTACAACCGAAGAACCGCAGTTATCGAACACGTTCGCGCTGGACGTTAACCTTTTTCCTGATAGGCGGGATTCGGTTGCATTTTTTGTTTGTGAATTTGCTTAACAGACAAAACACTTTGTTTGGGGGCTGCGTTTGTCTGGATTTAGCAGTCGAATCCTGTATATCGCCAGCAAACGGGACAAAACATCTGCAAATTGCGGAATTTCAAGAGAAATCTGAGCTATGTATTTAGCCCAACCGATCTAAGCACCGAAACTCCTTTAGAATCCTGAGAATTTCAGCATGGATGCAACTTTGCAATTTATATTTTATTTATGGAAGAACCAGTACACCAAAGCAAGCGCGATGTACATAATTATGAAAACCTGTGTCTACTCCTCTATAAGAGAAAGCTGTTTTATGATAATTTTCCCATTATTCATAATTTTTAAACGGTTTGGAGATTAAAACAGCCATGTTTGAAATTATCCCATGCGATTTTGACGGTTGGCTCTCCTAGCCCTAAAGTCTTGAGAGCTTCTTTGAATTTATTTCCATCCTTCTTCTCCTTCATTTTCATTGAAAAACTCGTCTCTCCCGAGATTGAGCGCATTTTCTTATTGCTTTTTTCACTGTAAACATATCTGATGGCATGTGAGTTTTTCATTAATAATATTAATTAATTATCTATTTTTCTATTAATAATATTAATTAATTATCTATTAATAGTTCTAATTTTTTTAGCTGTGACTTCTGTTGAAACCATCCATCAATCGTGCTTTGTGTTTTGAAGATTTTTTGTTCAAATTCGATTCTTAGATACCACAGTGTGTATTCCTTGAGCTTCATAAGTTCGGTTATTGACTTTAATGCGTTAACAGTTACATTTCTCACTGGAGTTTTGAGAGAAATCCTATTGTGCACCATTTTCGTGAGGTTTAAATGAGAAAAAGGCGAAAAGGCAGGCATCGCCGAGCTGAATGTAGAGCGGGCGACTCCAAACACTATTAGCTTCTGTTTTTCTGTTTTTCGAGAAAAACAAGCCGCCGCTGGTAGCTCACTCGCTTTCTCGTTTACGTTCGGAAAGGATCAGCTGCAAAGCGCGGCGTCAACAAAGGCTTTGGCATTTCGTTTTTTTCTGTCTGTCCAAAATGTCGTCGAAATCTACACGACAATACAGCAGGCGAGAGAAGTGATGGGGAATGATCTGCGCTAGTAAAACTTCACACAGTAGGATTCTTACTGATTTATTTATTCCCTCAAAACTGTCGGCGAAGGGGGCAACCAAGAATACGACATTATAGGCTGAGTTTATTCACATCTCTCTGTAAATTAGTATCAGACTTCTCTGGTAAGGCACGGACAAAACTCACCTTTAACCTGTTCAGCAGCTGGTTTCACTATAAATTTTCAGCAAAATGCTAAGCACCGTAGGGAACTCGAACTCCTGACCGTTAGATTGAAAGTTCAACGCTCTACCAACTGAGCTAACGAGGTTTGGACGTGGTGGTCTCATGATCCACGTTAAGTAGGTCCTACATCTGTAAATTTGTATCAGAGTTCTTTGGTAAGGCACGGGCAAGTGCTCACCATTTATACGACATATAAAGGCGTGCTAACAATCAAATAAACTCAGCCTGTCGTGTCGTATTCTAGTTGCCCCCTTTCGCCGACCGTTTTTTGGCGAAAAGGTATGCGCAACTGTATTTCGTTCCCAGGAAGAAGGAAAGAAAGGAGGCTAGAATATAATTCAAAGAGCCAGCATACATATTAAGCAGCGAATGAGAGTGGTAGAGGAAATGCTGAAGTATTGTTGGCGAAGGACTCGGCTCCCATTTCGAAGCGTAGGTGAATGCATATTAGGTCAATACAATAACTTGTTGCTCCAGCCGCTGTGCAAGCTAGCTTCTTTACCTTTTCAGGTAGGTCTGGTACCAATTTATCCGAGCGCGGAAGGATAAAAGGTTTGATTAACCCCTAGGATCGATTTCTTGGTGATAGCAACGTCCGTCGCAAAAATTTAGAAAAAAAATCATTGTTTTACGCTCTGATGTCCAGCGATTCCCATAGTACTCAGGTATCCCTTTTCGTGCAACGTAGCAGCTCGTTAACAGTTTACAAGGTACTCTAGTACGTAATTAGCTTGAAAATGGATTTTGTACTCTCAGCTATTCGCATTTATTGCCGCAATGAAACGAGCACATAGTAATCATGTGCTTTTGTTGCGTGCTTGGGTGCACGAACGGAATGTGCAGGAAAGAACTTGCAATCGAGCTCACTTTATTAGGAAACACCTTTTCTCCCATCGCTCCACAAAGAATTCATTTAGTCATCGGATTCAACAAACGCCCTATTCCTCCCATAGCAGGTTTGAAAAAGTTCCAGGAGATAAAGTAACGGACATGTATTAACGATCAAACGGCGGAAAAGGCGCTTTTTTTCGACCGAATAAGCCGCTTTTGTGATCGCAATACATAGTGTCAAAGAATCGTTTGGAAACATGTTGCGGGAATTCGTTGTATATGAAAAGGTAGAGCTCGTGCTGCTGAGCTCAAATGCATCAGTATTTTTACGAATAAATGTCTTTCAAAGAAGTGATCAAAAACGGCGGCTTCAGCGCCGTAGAACGCCGCTTGCGTCGCTCTATCCTCCCTAAACTGTACTTTCTTTCTAGCTGAGTTCTTTTCGGTAATGTCACCTTCTCGTTTATTTGAAACACGCTTGTGGAACAAACCGACTTTTTAATGATTAAGTAATAGGATGACTTATCGGAAAAACTGAGCGAGCAAGCCATCGTCATATCGATCTTTATCTAGTTATTTCCTCGCAGCGGAGTCTGCCGGTCGCCCTATAAGTAAAACTAGCTTCATTGAGGGACTTCTCTTCCTCCATCACTGCTCGTTTATCACATATTAATCGATATCCGCAAACACCCCAAGTTGAAAACAAAATATTTTCACTTCACAGATATTCTAACCATTTGGTCTCATGTTTATTGCGTCTTAGCGTTTTTTATTTTATTTTATTTTGTAGGTCCGAGGACGCGCCAAAAACAATTAGTACAATAACGCCAGCTTAACTGAAACAAATTCAAATTCAAAACCGAAGTCAGGATCTTGGCAAAGACTAAGCTAGCACAAATATATCAAGGTTGAGGCTATGCCTCCTCCTCCTTCACCTAAAAATCATCGCGAAATGATTCTTCCCCAACTAAGGGCATTTTTCACCTTGTTTGGGTCAAAGTGTAGGACCATGTGAAGAATCATACAGAGCGAAATGAAATTGGCCGAAAATTCATGCATTATTTTTTCCAGCAGTCACGATATAGCCTTAGTTCAAGCGGAAATATCCTGTTTAATCTTGCTAATTGCCCTCAGAATGCCTTCAGAAGGAATCTCAAGATCCAATTCTTTCAAAAAAGCTTGCGGTTTTCGGATTTCTGGCATGAAATACTACATTACATTTCTACTGAAAAGATCAGCTACTCGTTTATGTTTGCATTGGTTTGTTGTCCATTTCTCAGTTATAATAGATATTAAACCTCTAGTCTCTGAGTTTCCCTTCCGGTCTTCGAAGTGCAACGTCCAAGCAATTTTTCTTTCGTGCAGCTGTTCTGGCACTTACTCCCTTGTCGTCTGTCCATGAGTAGTGTTCCCAGCACCCGCTGGACACAACAAATGGCTGAACGCGATTTCCCCGAGGAGTCCTAAGCTTCCATCTCAACAGATCTCCACGAAAGAATGAAAAATTGTAGTGAATAACAAATGGAAGCAAGCATTTTTCTCGGGAGCATTTTTGCAGGAAAACTGGTCATTCTGCACTTAGCAGATCTGTTGCTCCTAGTTATTGGAGTATAAATTTGTTTCTAAGTGAAACAGATGACTTTTGCTTCTGAACCAAATGACAATTTAAATCGAAATCCATGGCAGATGGAGAGAAAGAATCGATTAGCGTAAATAGGTTCCCATTCTCTAGGGGATTTCTATTTCTTCTGGTCCCGACCTATCAAACGTTCGTTGAGAATTTAGGCGAGGCGAAGATTATCCAAATTAATTCACTTAAGAACTAAATTACTGCCTATTAGTTACTGAATTACATGGGAATGCTGAAAAAGCTGTGATGCTCGTTTGAAGTCGTCTTTGAAGTTGTGTCCTGGAACTTTTTTTTATTTTATCGGCCTATTCGCCGTTCATTTGTAGCCGATTGATAATGACAGATATGTTGATTATATAAATAAACAAGTTAGCATCATATAACATAAACAAATAATGTAAAATAAAAAATATGAATACATTTTTGTCTCCCTCACAATATCTGCTCAAGGATAGAATCTCCAGGCATTTAATTTTCAGCAAAGTTGCGTTTTGTCCTTTTTCCCAGCTGCCAGCTCATTGTCAATAAAATAAATAAAGAAAAATAAACAAGTCATATAACATAAACAAATAATGTTCGGCATGAATACATTTTTGTCCTCCAGCGCTATCTGCTCAAGGATGTTTTCTGTCTCCAGGCCAGCGAAGTTGCGTTTTTCTTCCAGTGAACAGCCGAGTCATGCGCTCGGCTCTCTGTTGTTTTCTTCCTAGATGATTCACATAAAGTAGTCGAAACCGCTTTGTATTCTTCAGAGTGTCATAGGGTTCAGTTGCAATGCGGATTGTTGAAGTCCAAGAAGGGCTCCTCCCGCTCTCTGTGAAGTTGTCACGACTTTCTGCATTAATTAATTAATTCATTTATTTATTCAAGACGTCATCGAACATATGTGTACCCGCTTGCGGAAAGCGGAAATATGTGAAATCCAGAGACCTATTTAGAAAAGCCTCCACACTTTCGCTTGCAATTTTTGAGAAGAGGAACGCTCCCGTATTTTTAGATCCGATACGACATTCAATTTTTCATGCTTAACATATAGGATTATTCCCAGCGCACAGAGTTAATTTGATCTTCTTTTATTAAAGTGTTGCTGACAAAAATATGTAAGCAACCCAAAACTAGACAGAGTCTTGAGTACAGAGATATTAAGATAATATCACCTGGTTCAGTGTTCCTACTTGTTCACAGACAGATTAAAAATGTGACAGAGGGTCGATGTTCAGATTTGGATTTGCCTGTTTTTTCTTTTTTTTTGAATCAAGGTGACTTAATAGTAGCCTTATTAGTAGTTCCAACATTTTGCTTACTTTTCGGAAACCTTTGATCGAGTAATTCGGACAACTCTTATTCATTTGTTCGTTTATTTATTTATTTATTCAGAACGTGGACCGGATCCGGAAATATGTCGGGCTACCCTTATTGAGAATACGAAAAATGAAATTGATAAAATTTGGTACAATAATTTTTGAAACCACGTAGGGAAACCCGTAACGTTTTGCCTCGATCTCAAAGTGCAATTGAACACACCTTGACTTTTACAAGTGAAAACATTTGTTCCCATTTGCGACTTTGCTGCGTTTTAATTCACGAATCAGACCACGAGTTAATCTTTCGAGTAATTGTTCTCCATGAACACACCCTGACAGCGAACGTGAGCGAGCAAGAGAAAAAGATTGGTGGCTCATTTAATATTTATAATGTGGTCCTGTTGGTCGGCTTGTTGGGTTTCTTCAGCGACAAGTGTTCTGCTTGATGCCTCGAATACCTAATAAATACCTGGTCATAGAGAGCCGGAGAGCATCTTCGACGTCATGGCCGTCGTGGTCGTCGTGTTGCATTTCCCACCGACGTCGTATTGATTCCCCCATTCAATCCCAGTAATGCGCAGCCTTCGTCGGCAAAGCGAAAAGCCTTCGAAGCCATCGACGACGAGACAAATCTTCAGCTGCTGCTCGGTCAGCGGCGTCGGAGCAGTCTGACATCTATCGGGGTGTCCGGAAAGTATTTGCCGAAAATATCAAGTTATCACAGGTTTTACACCAATGATTAGGAAGTTTCCATAGTGACGCTATATAAAGACATGATCTACATGTATACACACATCACAATCGATCATCGCGATCACCTCGAAAACGACCTTAGTGCTTTCTTTGCCACCAAACCACGGGAATTTTACGCCAAGGGAATCCATAGTTCAACGAATAAGAATGCCTTTGTTAGAATGGTAAAAGAAAATTATTTGGTAGAATAATAAATTGTTGTTTGAAAACCGTGCTGTTTTGAACATTGCTGTGATTTCGGCACATACTTTCCGGACACTCTAAGATTGTACGACAGCTTCCAGGAGGCCCTCTGTGATTAGCTGGGTGGGTAAGAGAAACGGGACAGGTAGAAGCGCTACTCGTCGAACCGTCAAACCGTGGGGCACTGTTGAGCTATCATTTGAAATAATTCACAAAAAGCGCAATACAAGATCAAACAAAAATGGAACAACATACAGCAGAACTGATTCTCCAAGTTTTCTTACCTCGTCCTCATAGCAGTATAAAACAAGAGCTGCAATGGGTAAAAAGGGCCAAGTTATCGTTAGAGAGAGAATGAGTAAATATAAGGTATTTGCCAAGAATATGCATAAATAAGGGATGACTCTGAAGGAAAAAGGTAAAGGTGCCGGCGTTGATCAGTCCCCGAAGGGCGCGTCACCGCATTCGTGATCAATTCAGAATTGTAGAGGTTTGGTCAACGCGTATTTGGACTATAAGATGACTTGCGGGGGCCAGCCGCTATACCATGTCAGCGTTTTTCCTTCCCGAACGAGTATGGTACCAATATACCCGATCTTAGAGGGATGGAAGGCTTGAATAGTCCGGGCCGGGATTGATCGACCGTGCATGTATGTATCCACAGCGCCTCTTACAACTGCGCTACGCGCGCTCTAAAGTAAGAGATGTTTCTAGCTCTGCATAACTTACACGTCTATAAGCTATAATGACGTTCAATCCAGTAAGGCTCTGTTTTTTGACATTCCAGCCTTCGGCGGAGGCAGGAACGCGAAATGCCGTCTTTTCCTAATCGTTTAGTTCTACGCCGTCGCTATTTTGTTTATTTGCTTGTTTCCCAGACATGCTTACGTGTCGTATACAACTTAATCTCCGAGAAAAAACATAATAGCTAAACAAAGTTGAGCAATGAAACCAAGTTGCTTACTTGTTAAGCTTTGCACCCTTTCCCATAGGCTTCTAATCTTATTTTAAATGACTTTCTTCTGCTCCATTTTTGCTTTTTGTGATTTCTTTTTGCTTTACATCCGTATAATTTTTTCATATTCCTGATAGCCGTAGTCAAAAAGGTGGTCGTGGTTCACGGTGGTCACCTGATTGGAAATGCAAACGTTAAGTGTCCAGGTGTTATTCATAACAACCACCTTCGAAGACGAATAGCCAGTTAGGTAGGCATGCTGTTTTACTCGTAGAGCTTCCAGGAGTTTTCAGTTGAATTGAATGGAATGGCCAATACATCCACCGAAAAGATCTTCTGCCGACTTGGCTTCCCAGTTAATGATAAATACAACGATTTAAAAAATCGTTCACTTTACTCTTAAAGGCGATTCGCATCAGTTCAGTGGGCAAGCGGTGGTGCTGAGTCGTTTTGCGGCCTTGGGTAGAGTGCTCCCTGGGGTATTTTTCGCCGTCCACCAAGACGCCCATTCAGGGACCAAAGCAAGCCGATGTCTCGAGCGACGAGAGGAGCCGTAGAGGGTGGGTGGCATCACTCACCGAGTATTATCTGTCTCTCAACGTGCGAAGCGAACCGATTCACTAATAAGACGAGAGAATCGACGGGGTGGAGACGGGAGGGGGAGTACGAGGTCGGGAAGAATACCTGAGAAGAACGTGAAGGTGGAGACGCTAGGAAGGTGAGCGATTGGTGGTACGCTGCGAGCGGGGTGCAGAAGTTCATTTATTTTATTTACTACTATTAATTCGAAAATTTATTTGTTTATTATCATATCGTCTATATTTATTAGGGACAAAACGAGCAGTCCTTTATTTGGTCTTTTATTCAATCCTTCCTTAATTGTTATGGATGTGACACTGAATAAGGAAGGTATGCTAGTTAAACAACAACGCTGATGAGATACGAAGAACAACAAATTATCAGAAAATACATATGTTAGTAATAATACAAACGAGAGAAGCTCCGCCGCTGATGATACTCTCTCTGTATTTATTGATTTAAGACGTCTAAACTCCAAACACCTAATATAAGCCGAACACGAAGAACATGTGGCTTACATACAAGTGAGAGCTGGTTCAAAAAGCGGTATTCCTTCTAGTTGCTATGGTTCTGATCTCTCGAGCCTTCTAATCGTTCTCATATTCATTCTCAGGTTTATTTCAGCTTCATTGTTTTATTTGTCCTAGGGACCGTGTCAGTTACTTATTTTCAAGTCAGTTTTTTGATTTTGTGATCCGAGAGCTTATTGTGTATTTTTACACGATTTTCTCAGCACTTAGTATATAGTAAATATACATGCATAATGCTGCCAGAGGCCCTTCCACATCTCTAATGTTTATTCATTTATTTATTACATCGTATAATGGCGCGTCAAATATTAAAGCAAACATTCCAAAACGAACACGCCATGCCACAATACAAAGAAATAATTCAAACGAATGAAGAGCTAGAAACGGCCAAGAGATAAGCAGAAGGCTAAGGAACTCCCAATCTATTCTACTGCAGTCTTGTACGGTTAATATAATATAACTTTATACATTTCAAAACACGTTCCATCTTTTCGGAAAAGGATAGGGGGACCTGTGCGTCTTGTGTTTCGACTATCGATACTTCTGTGGTGCTCGTTTCTGCGTTTGACGTCAAATATGCAACAATGATCTAAATTTCAATGAGCACAGCCGCCCTCTGTCACCATTCGGTATTTGATAAACTGCTGGAGGCAGCCCGGCCTAGCAGCTCGTCTGTCTTGCGCTGTCTGTGTTTGAGGGGGACGTTCAAGAGCTGAAAGCAGCTCCTTCATTAGCGCCCCGGCAGATGGCTGAACAATAGGCCCGAACAGCGGGGTTGGCACCACCAAAGCGACACCACAGTTGGCCCTCGTTTAGGGGTCGATTGGGGCGGGGGTGCTATCTCATAACATAACATAACATTTATTATACGCTTTGGGCATGTAAGAAGGTAATATATTTTGAAACAAATTCTATCGTCGCCATTTGTGCAGCCTTAAAAAGAGAGGGAATAACATAACGTGTGATTTATGTTTTTTCAAGACGTCGGACGGGGCCACACGTGAAGTATGACGGCGGCTAAAGGTATTCACTAAAATCGAAAAAACGTTAAGCAAAGGTAAAGGTAAAGGTATCGGCGTTGATCAGTCCCCGAAGGACGCGTCTCCACATTCGGGAAAAATCGAAGAGGCATGGTAATAGGCGTATACAATGACTTGCAGTGACCAGTCGCCATACCAAGTCAGTGCCTTTGCTTTCAGACAGGTCTGGTATCAACTTACCCGACCCAGGATGGATGGAAAGCTTGGTTGGGCCGGCGGGGATCGATCACTAGAACGTGCGAGTGTCAGTAGCGCCGTTTATTACTGCATTACGCGCGCCCTACGTTGAGTATATCAACTAAATATTGTAAAATTTATAGTGAACGAGATAGTAGGCTACGTAAACCACTCAGGAAAAGGCTGTTAATTAGATTCCTAAGTACGCTTGAAATCTACACGGCTCCTGTAGGTGAGGAAACCAGTTCCCACTGTTATGATTTATGTTTTTATTTATACATTTGTAACAAGACTGTCAAGACAATCATGCAGGAGTAAGCAATGAGCTCTTGGATCTCAAAATGAAAGAAAACAGATGAGAACATAGGAATCTATCGCGCTGAAAATTAAAAAAATAAAGCTAAAATGATCCTGCGAATGAACCTGAGAATAAGAGGCCCAAAGAATATTGTAATCAACCAAAATAGAAAAACTAGAAAACCCTAGTGCTCGAGAAAGCTGTAGAAAGAAACAAATAAATGTGAACTTAGATTTTGATTTAGTAATTACCATTAGAGTGTTTATTTTTTAATTTTTATCTATTTATTCAAAGTTCATTGTACTCTGCGTAACCAATATTTAAAACTAGCACTAACTGAGTCGATCTCTTTTAATTTTCTAATCTTTGAGTGTTTGCATGCTCTCTTTGTCTTTATTCATATTATAATATCGTGTAAATGTTTCAAATTGACCGCGATTGAGACAGTATCGATACAGATTACTTCAATGAGGACAAATGATCGGTCAAATCAACACAAAAAGATCAAATGTTGTTGTTAGTCCGGAGTTTTGTTAAAGAGGCGTAGTTATTGCTGGAAGGACGTTAGGTTTTATGTGAGTTTCGAAGTTAATAACGTCTCTAAATTTGCAATACAAAATGACCGAAGTTTTTGATGAAGCGGAAATTGAGCTGACTTGTGAGAATGACAAATAATTTTTACAGCTCTCGAGTTCTCCATTCTTTGAACTTCAGCATTAGTCTAGGCTATCCTAAAATAATCTCTTTTCTCTCCTGTTTTTTCTTTTAGTTTTTTGTCCTTGCACCCCCTCGTGCAAATGCGTTCCATGCGTTTTTGTCATTCACATACCATGACATGCATACCTGATCGTGGAAGTGGATAAAGAATTTAATTCAATCCAATATAAATATATATTTCACCTGAAAAATAATGAAGATCTCATTTATTTCAGGTATCGCGGCGATTGCCTGAATCAGGCGATCTGTAAATGCTCATGCGAGGTCGATCCGGCGAAACCGGCCAAAAACGCCTGCTCGAAAGCCGAGCGCTGTGATTGCCTACGGATCAAGGAGGGTTGCAGTAAGCTGTGCGCCTGCAAACAGATCTGCAAGAACAAGGTGAGCGTGAAAATCTTTCGAAAGGATTTTGTGAAAATTTTGGAGCAGAAGTATTTTCTTCGCCGTTTGCCTTTCTCTTCAAGCACCCTAATATATTTTTCTACTGCAGTTCTCATAATTGGTCGATTGATTGAGATTAGGATGATCTATTACATCGTTCACAATGAGAGCAAGAGCAGCATCGAATGAAAAATTGCTGTTTTTTAAGGTCCCAGTTTAGTGGCTGAAAGTTAACAAAATGTGGAGCAAAAAAATACAATGAGTACACCATCTTATAAAGAATTTCATTCTCTTCCTACGAATGTTCTAAGTTTTGAATACCGTTCCACCCCAGAGCAAAAAAAAATTCGCTGTATGTGGGGTCAATTTCACGCGTTTTCACTTTTCACCTTATAGGCCAAAAAATCATAAAATTTTCAAGTTCGACAGAAAGCTAGAGCACTGCCCGGAAGAACAAATAATTCTCTTTCGAATGCTCTGTTGAGCTCTTCAGAAGCTTCTGTAGCAATCTTACAGCGGTCGCTTAAAAAAAAAACGGGAGGAACTTATGAACCAACCTAATAATTCTTAACCAATCTCCATCGACCAATTATGATTACTACAGAAGAAAAATATAGAGGAACCTCTATATGTACTCTCCTGGCTACAAAAATCACCCTACCTACATGCTTCGTTGTTTTTTGCGTTTTATTCTATATTTTTAATTAGCAGGCACAGTGCTAACGAGACCAACTACCACTCTTTGAGGGACAACGTTTCCGAATCCTATTTCCTCTGAATGACATGTGTCAGTCGCGACTCCACTCCCACTGAAAATTCATATTTCAAAAGGCGCTCATTTGCCAGAGTAGTGCCACCGTATTAATTATTCAGCAATTCAGACAATGGTGCTGGGATTTTGTGGAAAGGGCAAGAGGGGAGGATGTTGAGAGTAAAAGAGGGGACACTGAAGACAATAGGACGTCTCAGGCAAGATCCGTAGAGAAACGGATTTGAAGGATAAAAACAAAGCAAGGAAATGTGCTTCATATTCTGTTGGAGAGTAAAACAATGAAGAAAAATGACTTGTGGTATTTCCTAACTTTATACGAGTTATTCTCCTCCATAATTGGGACTTCTGCGCTATTGTTTTCTTCTGTTTTCATCTTTTTTCTTTCATTTCTGTTCCGTTCTTTTCATTTTTCTTATTCTGTTCGCACTTTGAGAAAAGATAGATATTGGTAGTCCTCACCTGAAAGTCACATAAAATTATCCGACTAACTTTTTTTTCCATATAATTCAACCAGGACATTTGTTCCTCTGTGTTCAACTGATGAAATTTTGTGAGAAATCTTTTGACACTCTCCAAGTTCTCTCTTCTTGAAACCTCGGCATGATGGTGTAACTATTGTATGCTTCTGTGCCGGACGAGGTTAGTAAGGTGAACCGATTTTATTGGCCTAACGTTTCGACTTGAACGTCGTCTTCAGAGGCCTAAAAAGTGGTCCGAAACTGGAATGACCTTTGATCTAAACGACATATTATAATATCGTGTAAATGTTTCAAATTGACCGAAATTGAGACAGTATCGATACAGGATACTTCAATGAGGACAAATGTTCGGTCAAATCACCACAAAATGTGAGAATGACGAATAATTTTTTCAGCTCTCGAGTTCTCCATTCTTTGAACTTCAGCAGGAGTCTAGGCTATCCTAAAATAATCTCTTTTTTCTCCTGTTTTCTCTTTTCGTTTTCTTGTCCTTGTACCCCCTCGTCCAAATGCGTTCCATACGTTTTTGTCATTCACAAACCATGACATGCACACCTGATCGTGGAAGTGGATAAAGAATTCAATTCAATTCAATATATAAATATATATTTCACCTGAAAAATAATGAAGATCTCATTTATTTCAGGTATCGCGGCGATTGCCTGAATCAGGCGATCTGTAAATGCTCATGCGAGGTCGATCCGGCGAAACCGGCCAAAAACGCCTGCTCGAAAGCCGAACGCTGTGATTGCCTACGGATCAAGGAGGGATGCAGTAAGCTGTGCGCCTGCAAACAGATCTGTAAGAACAAGGTGAGCCTAGAAATCCTTCGAAGAAATATTGTGAAAATTTTTGGAACAGAAATATTTTGATTTGGATCGATTAAAATGATCTAACTCTCAACGAATCTCAATCAATCGACCAATTATGAAAACTACAGCAGAAAAATATAAAGGAATCTTTATAGGTACTCCCTCGGCCACAAAAATCACCCTTCCTACATGTTCGTAGTTTTTTGTGGTTTATTCAATATTTTTTTAATTTGATGCACCGGATTAACGAGACCAACTGCTACTCTTTGATGAACAACGTTTCCTAATCCTTTTCATATGAATGACATGTGTCAGTCGCTACTCCACTCCCACTGGAAATTCATATTTGAAAGGGCACTCATTTGCCGGAGTAGTGCCACCATATTAATTATTCAGCAATTCAGACAATGGTGATGGGATTTTGTGGAAAGGGCAAGAGGGGAGAATGTTGAGAGTTGAAGAGGGGACATTCCAAATAATTCGACCAGGACATCTGTTCCTCTGTGTTCAACTGATAAAACCCACGCGTTTGACACTTTTCTTATTCTGTTTACGATTTCACTAGGGAACGTTAGCGTTTTCTTAAGATTTCAAGGAAGTAATCGCGAAAAGCCCCGAAGGCTTGCGAAGAAGCCTCCGCAGCATTTGTACTTGTAATGGCTCGCCATTTATTTTGCGACGAACACGTCGCGCTGTCGTTGTTGAGGTCATTTCTCACTTTTTTCTTCGTCTTTTTCCTCTTTCCTACCCTTGTATTCCTCTGAGCACCACTTTAGCTTTTTAGAAGGCTGTTCTTGCAGCTTCTTGACAAAGCCGCTCAGCAGAGCCATATAAAAGACGAGTTTCTCAATTTTTTCTTTCAGAGAATGGTTTTTCTGCAGAGCCGATGCAGTAGTTCGAGTCGGTGTCGTTTTAAGGATGAAAGACAAATTAGTAGTTTTTCAGGAACAACCGAAAAAGGTCGTGAAGGTGACGAAACCCGAACAGGGATGTCAGTGTGCGAAAAGCAAGAAACAGTGCGTGAAGAAAGAATGCCCATGCCGAACTGTTTACGAGTTCTGCTCCATAAGGTATGATTTTTGGGTATTCTGTAGGGTAAAAGGTAAAAAGTGAAGTGAAAATTGTGCCTCGATTCCCGCAAATCCGCGCCATACATTAGTCTTTCGTACAGCTTCGTAGTGGCATGGTGAATGCGTCTCTGGCCTATGCAATAAATTCTGGAGAGCAACCGCTGCTGAAGATAGTGTATTCACCTTCCTAGTCAAGTCACCTATTCACCCGACTCCCCATGGTGAAAGGCTTAGTTAGTCCGGGCAAGGATCGATCGCTCGGTCGCCCTGCTGTCCATAGCGCCTCTTACCTCTGCACCATGCTCGTGCAACTAGTCGAAGTAGATTTATTTATTTATTTATTTATCTATTTATTTATTTATTTATTCATTATGTACACCACAAGGCACGCCCAAAATGCAATTGAACAGGCAATCAAGTCAGGTCAATTGATAAAACGGTTAAAGTGGAGGAAAGCACAAGTTTGAACACTGTAAAACCTGAAATTAGCAGATTCTAAAACAAGATAGAAAAGAAAAGAAAACCCAACTCAGTATTTCAGTGATGTATAATTCTAGAATACCCTCGGATTTACTTGGGTTTCGATGATTCCTCTATCCGTTTTATCACAATCTACATAGCCTTCTTCCGAAGGAGTAAATTAATTGGCCAACAAGATGGGATTGACGAATTCGCTGAAATGCGGGACATCTTGGTTCACTTCTTCATCATACACAAAACTGGAACGCATCCGAATACTGACAAATAAGAAGAGCCGTGAGAAAAGCAGGGGAACAGCGTGCTTACACTTTTTGCCCTTTTGGTGGTAATAGCCCAGAAAAGAAAATATAAATGCGTTCCAAAAAAATGTACAAATGAACGAGCGAGTAAGCTAAGTAAGCAACAACAAATAATTTTATTTCCAGCAAGAAATTCTAGTTTTATTATCGCTTAGTGCGCAGCCCCGGATAGGATGAGACGCGGGTTCGATTCCCGACTGATTGTGAGATGCGATTTTTGCGATGAAGCTAGCGCCACCATTACAGCATCATATTCCTCCAACAAGGCTTATCGTTGAAACTAGCCTTTGCAGCAACTGGCTTCATTGTCACACAGTTTTCTGCTTTCTGAATCAACAAGCACATTACAATCTAATAGAATAGCAAGATTATAGAACGACTGATCTATTGATCCAGTTGGCGCATTTGAACGTGATCTAATCAATCGGGGTCCACGTGGTGCAATAGTAAGGGGCGCTACTGACACTCGCGCGGTCGAGCGTTTGATCTTAACTTTCCCTTTTCATAGGCTACTTCTGCCCATTTCACAAGCTTTCCTGGACTTCCCGAAAGGCCGTCTGTGGAAATTGTTTAAAACTATCAGTAGCAGTCTTTTTGTTGGCTATTACACAGTTCATTCTCTTACTAAAAAGGCGAGCGTGATGCTTCGGTAAGAGGCGCTACTGACACCGCACGGTCGATAGATCTCCATCAAGCCTTCCACTCCTCTGGGGTCGGGTAGATTAGTACCGTACGTGTCTGGGAAGGTAAACACACCGACTTAGCACATCGTTTGGCCCCAGTAAGTCCTTGTATAGGCCGAATACCGCTCAGCGGACTGATCAACGTCGATACGCACCTACACCACTACCTACACCACTACCTTTACCTACACCACTTACCTGTGGTTGATCAACCTCACCTTTCCTCTTTGAGACCTTGCAGACTGCAGTTTGGAACGAGGATTCCGTTGAATCGAATGACATTCGGTGGTTGCATCAGTGGGAAGAAAAAAGCTATCGTACGTCGAACTGTGCACAGCTGTTACTCGCATTGAGGCGATAATTAATACAAGGCCGCTCACGAAGCTTGATCCATCCGACCTTTCTGAAATACCTTTGAGGCCTATTGACTTTCTGCAATCAAGTCTAAAATTCGCTCTCGAGCCTCCCACTCAAGAAGATCATGACAGAGACCCAACATATGATCCGGAATTGCAAGCGAAGGAGGCGTTGAAAAATTCGGAGCAGATAGCAAACAGATTCTGGGAAAGGTGGAATACTGAATACCTAACAGCTTTAAGAGAAATCCAGCGAGCTGATCGTAAACAGCCAAGGCATGCCGCGTTAAGAGAGCCGGTTGTCGGAGAAATAGTCCTCATAGAGCAGGAAAATATTCCTCGTGGATGTTGGTCTTACGGCAAGATCGTCGAAGTAATAAGAAGTGCTGATGGTCTCACACGATCTGTGAAATTGCTGATGCCAAACCAAAAAGTTCTTCATAGGGCAGTCAATCTGCACAGTGATCCAGAAAGCAGCAAAAGACATAAATGCACCAAGTTCACAGGCTGCAACTAGCGCACTATCAACGATAATGACTTTGTTCTTGCTCGTTACGTACCAAAGCACTGTAGTGTCAGCTGAACAAGGCGGCATAGAGTGCAACTCACACTCATTCACCGTCATTCCACCCAAAGTAAAATTTGAACTGTGCATACGCAACACTTGCAGAAAATTCCCGAACACCACTGGCGATCTTCACTTTCCATTACCGTTCACCTCAAAAAAACAACCTCATGACGATCACTAACAAGAAATTGCAATCAACAACACTTGCGCACTCCCGCATATTTGTAGCGATTCACAGCTCCTCCTTTCACGAAATCTACTCGCAAACCCTCACTGCTGGCCAGCTGGAGCAGTGGTCTCGGTCGCTGTCTTTGCGTACTTCACCACGTGTTCGCTTCTCCTCGCGGTCGTTGCCGTGCGAAGAACAATAAGGAGTCGGTCACAAAACAATGGCGCTCGAGGCTCGCGACAAACAGACAAAAACGGAGCGCGCGGCGGGGTGCAGCTGTCCGCGTTCGCACCTACACCTATCGGGCGCGCATGTACCGTCACGGCACTCGTTGCAATAGCAATGACTAATGTTTCCTTTGTGTCATCTTGTCAACATGGTCATGTCACACATACTACCGAGCTGGTTTGTGTGAACAGAAATAACTGTTCGTTTGAATTCAGACAAGAGATCCTCTTCAACGAAATTAATAGGAAGGTATGCATAGCCATACTCCATGGAAACCAATTAGTAGGCGCAATCTATCTAGAAAAGGAAGCTATCGAACTGGAATGCACAAAAAACTCTTTGTTTTTTACTAGAGACACTAAATATGAATTATTTAGTGAAAGACGATGCCCTCTTATGGGGTCATGTACTTTGACTACCTGCTCCAATGTTAGCGCCGGCACCATTGTACCAGAAATTGCAGATGCAGCTTATTTTCCTGGATATTCAGGTTGCGCTCACACGTGCGGTGGGCTCGAATGTGGTTGCTTATTACCATTTCCAGCTTGCACATTCTACAGACTAGTGCATAGACCACAGACCAATACTGTATATGAAGTCGTGAAGTGCTTAGAATGGAAGGCACGGGTGAACATGCGAATTCGATTTTCGCTTTACAACAAAAACGTCGAAAAACAGCTAAAACTCTCACCCTACATAGAACAGAGATCAGAAGACACTTCCATAACGGTCACCTCCATAACACAACCAGCCTTATCTATATTACATAACAAATTTGCCATATCGGAGAATGAAGCTTTCCTACTGCCAGACAATTACAACCTTCCTGTGGAATGTAGTACACTACTCATGGCATCCAAGCACTTTGAAAAATGCATAAACAAAATTCTGTGCTCATGTGAACTTACTAAATTTACACCAAGTTGCATATGTCCCCAACAGTCCATTAATCATTTACGGTCCGACATTTCTAATGCTCTCCCCATATTGACATCTTCAATGCGCCTCGTTAACAAACAACGTTCCATAAGAGCAAGTACAACTGGTGGAGAAGTTGTCATCTCCCTCCAATCGAAAGCCATGCGTGACAGCGCTCAATATGTACTACAGCAAGACTGTCAAGTCTCAGCGTCCAACTTAACAGGCTGTTACAACTGTCAAGAAGGAGCCGAAATCACAACGCGATGTCACACAGCTACCCCGACTTGGACCATAGTCCAGTGTACGGACGTTGTATTCTCCATAGAATGCGGGCCCTCAGCTAAACCACTACAGACTACGCTAGATTTTTCATCGGCCATAATCAACGAAGAGTGTCACACAGAGTGCAACGGAAAAATCGTCAAATTCACAATCAACGGAACATTAGCCTTTCTACCACACATTAATGACACAGAAATCCTTCAATCAGCAAACAGTCAGAGTACTCCTAACACAAGTTGGTTGTCAGATATCAGAGTTCCAGACCTCCAACCATTGGCAGCAGTCTTGAAAAATCATTGGAAACTTTCCCTTGGCATTCTCGGATCAACAGTCTTGCTTGTATTTGCTACCTATTTCGTTGGCCCTACAGTAATTATACTTATTTTTAAGCTTTTGCTGCAATGTCTAGCGAATTTAGCGCGAATCGCTGCCACAATTTTTGCAGTTTGGAACGAGGATTCCGTTGAATCGAATGACATTCGGTGGTCATTGCAGCTGCCATTTTCTTCTGCACAGCTTAAATTTTTGTTAAACGTCCATCGATGTAAATTGCATTACTTGGCGCTGACCAGCGTGGTGCAGTGGGAAAGAGGCGCTACTGACACTCGCACGGTAGATAGATCTTCTCCCGGGCTAATCAAGCCTTCCTTTCCTTAGGGGTCGAGTAAATTGGTAGCATACGTGTCTGGGAAAGTAAAGACACCGACTTAGCACATCGTCTCGCCCCAGTGAGTCATTGTATAGGCCTAATACCGCTCAGCGGACTGATCAACGTCGATACGTTTACCTTCACCATTTACCTGTGGCTGATCAACCTCACCATTCCTCTTTGAGACGTTGCACACTGCAGTTTGGAACGAGGATTCCGTTGAATCGAATGTCATTCGGTGGTCATTGCAGCTGCCATTTTCTTCTGCACAGCATAAATTTTTGTTAAACGTCTATCGATGTAAATCGCATTACTTGGCGCTGACCTTGTTTCGTTGCTGCTGAGCCGTTGAACGACGAAAGCCTAGCAGCACCGGAATCTGTGTTGATTCTCTCGTTCTCCATTGAATAGGGGTTGCCAGCAGCTAACTTTTCACGTATTTATTCGAAAGTCGTGGAAAACAAGGTGAAAAAACAACCAAAAAATTAGAAGCTAAGCATGCCTCATAGCAAACGAAGCAGAAACAACTCTTCCTCCATTTTTTAGTACTGCATTGATCATCAACGTGATCGTTTATTTGATTTGATTTATTTTATTTACTACATGCATATTTTTATTCAATACAACTAATTAAGAAGTGATTTATGGCGAGTGAACCGTAAAAACGATCTAGTTCGTTTAAATCGCGTTTTGGCGGGAAAATGCCGATGGTACTGTACAGTGCATATTATTCCACATTTTGCACATGTCGAACAGCTAAGTCATAGTGCGTCATCACAAGAGATTCTTTGGAAGTGTAATCGATAATCTACTCATTCAATTTATTCAGAATTATCGACAGATATTGATTGATTTCAGTTGCAAGTGCTGTGGTGACTGTACAAACGGTGCGGCCAAGTTCAGTGTGCCGAAACACGTACAGAATTGCTTTTTGGATCACAAACACGAAAGTAGCGGATTGATTGTTTCTTTATTAGGTTGGTTACTTTTTTCATAAAATTTTCTTGCCTCGAGAGGCTTGCTGTTGAACAGTGGTCGTGTTTTGTTATCTATTTAAAAAAAACTTCACTTTATCTATGCTGTTGTGTCCACACAAGCGCTTTTTAGAGACTTTCATAGAGAACAGCTTAACTTAGATGGTAGTTAGTCTCAAAGGATCTACTCCTGAATGAACTTTTAAAGAACGTTCTGGGCTATTTTGACCTGTACCCTGGATTGCTTTTAGAAGTAAGAATCTTTAAAAAACTACGGCAAACGAGCGGAAATGTTGTAAAAAATGAGCGTAATCTAAATATTTCAACAACAAATGATTGTTTTCTTGTACAATTTATACTTCTGAATATTCCAACATGCGGCTTCGGCTCATGTGTTGGATGCATGCATAAATAAATGCTATAAAATGATATAGCTTTTGAATAAATGGTAGGAAAAAATGGCTTTTGCTGGCGATCAAGCTTTTTAGGTAAACCTGTTTTTCATTGAATCAATTTATAATGTAGAGAAATGGCTTGGTATCTGGGAAGTTCGAGCAATTAGAGGAATTTTTATTTATTTATTTATTCGAAAAAGAAGGTGAAACGGCAAGGCGGCTAGAACGGCCGAAAAGCTATACAAAAGTCGACGAATGATTTACCACAGAATTCTATTAATGGAACACAGAGTAACAAATCTCTTGGTTGAATAATTTAGAAAAATGTTAGTAAGATAATTCGTGTGATTTTCAGGTGAAGACTATATCTATCGAGGAGATTTCTATCACGAATCAAAAGGCGAGCCACATGTGGAAGAGCAACTAGTGGCGAATATCTACGATCTCACCAAATACAACGTAAAGGTTTTAGATCGAACAATTCTCCCTCAATGCAGATTTGTGGTCAATCGATTTTTTGCAATGCCTTCGGGACCATTCGAATTCGATTGAATTTTCACGTGTGGCCAATTTGCTCGATAAAATTTCCCAAAATTTTCGGCGAAAATTCATTTTACAGGTGGAGCTGCACGAGATAGTGATATTCGTCTCCAAATCGCCATGTTTCCATCAGGACTGTGAGCCGAAATGCGAAGTGGTCGACGAGTGCCGGAGCAACAAAGCTTGTGCGAAGCTGCTCGGTTTATTGTTGAGCAAGGTAGGGTTAGACGTTGATATTTACTGAGGTAAAAGCTAGGTATCTCTCCTTCATGGTGCTACAATAATACAAGAAGAGTTACCTTGGGTGATCGACCGATTAACCCTTGCCGAGGTCAACTAAGTCTTAAACCCCTCTGTGACTTAGTAGCGGACTTCTCTGGTAAGGCACGGACAAGGGCTCACCTTACACCTGATCAGCAGCTGGTCTATAATAAATCTTCAGCATAATGCCAAGCCCCGTAGGGGAGTCGAACCCTTGACCGTTAGGTTAGAGGTTAAATGCTCTACCAACTGAGCTTAGGAGTTTCGGAGATACCATTCTCATGACGCTCTCCATTTCACGCTTCCATAGTCCTTCCTGTCCAGAACCTGAGTACCATTTTAGCGTATCACAACGAGCAGAAAATCAGAAATTGAGAAATCGGGTAAACGTTTCAATTTAGCCTTAGCAAAATGTCAAGCCCAGTAGGGGAGTCGAACTCCGAACCGTTAGATCAAAAGATAACCGCCATTTTTCATACCACAACAGATCTTCCGAGCCACTTATTTGCTCACCGCTTCCATTCTGTTTAACCAAATTTTTATCCCTCCTAGATCGGGTATATTCATACCAGACTTTTCTGAGAAGGTAAAGGCACTGATTTGGCAAAGCAGCTGGCCACCGCAAGTGAAATACATATATAGGCCAAATATGTATTCACCATTCCTCCACGATTTTGAAAGGAACACGAATCCGGCATGGGAAAAAGGTGCGTGAAAGTTTTTGCTGATTTCTCGCCCTATCTAACAAATGCCATGTTCTATAAGACAGGATATTAGACGATTTTATGCATATCCCCTTAACCTTGACCTTGAATTCGCCATTTTTTATACCACACTATTTTTAACTCACAATCAGATACATACCCGAAGGAACGGTTTAAGTGGTCATTGTACCGGTCAATTTGAAAACACAATAGATTCATTGTTCGTCAGCAAGAGATACCACTGGCATGAAAACCGCGATTTCACATTATAATTTGTTCTATATAAGCAGATCTTTTCCTGATATCTTATTCAGTTTTTTGATAGCTCTGCTGGGATCACAGGCGCTCTCTTCAAAAGGATTCTCCAGGTTCGCAAAGAGTTGAAGAAGGTGGACGTGAAGATGACCGTCAAATTTCTCTATCCGCATCTGAATCGTGGTGATCTCTACACTAAACAGGGAATCCTCTGCATGCTGCAAGCTGGAATTAAGGTATGTGGACACTTATTACCATTTACCTTCAGCTTCTCGATACGCCCAAATGTGGGCATACCCACTTCAGAAGAAAATGCACTGGAAAATAAAACGAATGTAGTCGCTTGTTAGTGCCTAAATTAGCGAAGCTAGTTTTCGTATATTATGCTTCTGGAAATTTTTAAGTTTCATGTTTACTCTAAAAGGAGTTTAGTTATGCATTGCCGGTTTATGTAATTCTCTGAGACGAATGATTTCGTTGAAGGCGAAGGGCTTTCGAGGGAAGTTTTTTCTATCAAATTTGGATGAAAATATGAAAACGCTTTCTTCTTAGTGCATGTTATTTGCCCGCCGTATTATAGCAATTTCACAAAAACTATACAAGGTTAATCGATGGTTCAAATTCTATTCAGCCTAACATTTCAAGCTAGAATAGGATGTTGCAGTGATGGTGATAGGTTTATCGCAAAAATCGCATCTCAGGCGGGATTCGAACCCACGTCTCAACCTATCCGGGGCTGTGCATTAACCACTGTGCTACTGCGACAACCACTTGCGAATCCCTAGCACCTTCCTTGAGCCCGAAGGCTTCTTACTTCCAGCACTCACCCGTGATAACCCCGTTTCAAACAGTTCGGCGTCCTCAGAGGCCTAAAATTTGGCTCGAATCTACTTGTCCTTAGTCTGTCTGGCACAGCGCCGAATCTTCAGCAGTTCTTACTAGCTGACGCAATCAGCCCTAAAAATCAGGATACGATCAGGGTTTTCTCGGTGTTTTGATGGAAATATATACATCTGCAAACGCTACTACTTTCGTTAGCTGTGCATCAAAAGTACAAGTGGTTCGCTACGCACTCTAAAGCCTAGTTAGCCCTCGAAAATGTGCCATGCACTCGAAAGCCTAGTTAGCTAACCTAATTTCGCCATTTCTACTTCAACGTATGATTTTTTCCACGGTCTACGGGAGGACAGCTAGTCCAGAATGTCGATACTAGGCAATTTTCGAGAGAAATGAAAAAACATCGAGAGGCACTTTCTGGAGATGTAATTTGAGATGAGCGAAATGTAAGTCGAAATTGAAATTCAGAACGCAGTGTACTAAGGAAAAAGCTCTTGAAAGCTTTCGAGGGAGGTTGCTCAGCGTGCTGCGAAGATTCACAACGAGACCCATATCGTTTTATAGAGCATCGAATGGCGATTACAACGGTATAGGTTGTTTTTGCTATATGCAAATGGATGGCCCGAAAAAAAGCAAGAAATCTTGACCACTAACTAGTGACGGGAAACTAGTGGCGAGAGCACTTCTAGGTGTTAACTAACAAAAATTGCGTCATGGTGGCTCCGTGGGTAGCATGCGGGGCTTTCAATCTGATGGTCGGTGGATCGGTACCTTGGATGTGCTTTTCTTTTGCCTTCCTAGCTCACGCCAAATACAATGGGAAAAGTCGATGTTAGATTTGAGAATTGCGGGTTTGTCAACGGCAAAAGTGATCTATCTCGATGAAAATTAAAAGACACTCATTCAAATTGGAGTCTCTGCCCTCCCTAGAGTTCAAAAAATGGGACAATATGAATAAAGATATTCTTGATAAGTGGACCTTCGTACAACTACTCAACACTAGTAAGGCTGGTTAGGTCAAAATCACCGATTTAGCTCAAACTTTGTCTACGGGGGTTATTCGGAGCGCTGATCACGAATCTGACATTTGTTTTTGAATTTGGGTCGATTCTGGTGGTATCTCTGGTGATAGCGATCTAGAAGCCTATTATGTTTGCCACTGGTTAGTGGTCAAGGTTTTTTTGCCTTTTTCGAGCCATCTATTTGCATTTAACAAAAACAAACCGTACCGTTGTAATCGTCATTCGATGCTCTACAAAGCGATGTGGGTCTCGTTATTTGGTAATCAACAACTTCGTACAATCCTATGCCCAAATCTAAATGTGAATCTAAACAAATCAAAAACCGTGATTGACACTTTTCGACTAGAACGTGCTTCTTTTGTCTGAGAAAATGTTCAGAAAACGAATTTTTAGGAGTCATAGGAAGGACTAACGGCGTTTTACAGTAAACTCAACATTCGGTTGAGCCCTTCAGAGATTATGTAAGGGAAGATTTTCGTTTTAATTTGTGACTTTGCCACAGCAACGCTAAGTTTCAATATTTGACGAACCAATATTAGGGGCAGTCTGTCGCGAATGTTCTTCGGTGGTACAGTGGTAGGAGGGGTAACTAATACCCACATGATTGAACGATCGATCCAGCCTAAGTTATCAAGACTCTCCATCCCTTCGAAGTCCAATAATTGGTACCACACTTGTCTGTGAATGTGAAGACCTCTGATTCGAACAGTGCCCGACCCCCACAATCATTGTATAGGCCAAATACGCATTCACCATGTTTACACGATTTTGAAGGGAAGGGGAAAGCGTGGCGCGTGCCTGAGAGACCAATCAACACGACACTTTACCTTTACTTTTTACCTTTATTCTTCGGTGCCATATAGCCGCTTGCAAACGGAGTCGTTTCGACAGTAATCTTCTTCATCTAAGCAGTCTGAGTAATTCGACTCCTTCACCTTCTCCTGTGGCTGTGTTTGTTGTGCCAGCTCTGGACCTCCATTTCGCCCATTAAATTAGCTAACAGAGCAGAACAAACAAACGCCAGATGAGAATGGCGTGCAGAATTGCTGAAGTGCATGATTGGTTCTGAATTTCAGTCGACCTCCGAGGAAGGAAATGGTGGGGTTCTGAATCTGGGTAAAAATGAAATGGACCTTCTCCTTCCTATAACTTCTACCTTCGGGAAAATTTAGGAATCACGTAGAAAAATGTCTCTCTGCAATGATGCTCCTCTTGCCCTCGTTTGGGGTATCATTCTGCTCATTTATTTATCTATTGTTCGCATTGCATAAAAAAAATTTAAGAGGGCGCGCCGCCGCATTCGTGTTCCAATCAAGTCGTAGAAGCATAATGAATGCATATTTGGTCTGTAAAATGACCTGCGGAGGACAGCCGCTATACCATGTCTGTGTATTCACCTTCCCAGACATGTCTGGTACCAATTTACCCGACCCTGGAGGGATGGAAGGCTTGGTTGTCTGGGGCCGGGATCCATCGTTCGACCGTGCGGGTCTCAGCAGCACTAAACACGACCCTATGATATTCGCTGGTACAATTTATTTGTCACCAGTGCGAGAACATAGTTCCAGATAAGTGAATGAATAGATGAATTCAAGAAAATGTCTCGAAAACATGAGTTTAATTAAAAAATTTCCGAAGTGTGAGCTGGCAGAACAGATGCGTATAGTAAGACAAGCTGATAAAAGAATAAGTCGGGGTACCGGAAATTTCAAGAAAAAATAGATTGAAGTACGCACTAAAAATTTTAAAAAATATAAATAAAATAGGAGACTAACTTGCTTACTGATTCGTGCACTGTTCTATCGTTTAGACGAGCAATCATCTGTCAATGTTAGGATGAGCTTGTGAATGGTGACTGACAAAACACACACTATACCTCTCTTTAAGGTTTAAAATCTATAAATAAATGTTCTGTTATGTTCATCACGTGTATTGAGTTGCACACGTCTTAAATAAATAAATAAATAAATAAATGTAAGAAGGGCACCAGGTCTTCACAGGGAACAAACAAGAAGAAAGATTTCCTTCCAAAACACTCCATTCTAGGTGGAACCACTGTTGATGAAGGACTGGTGTGCCATCATGGATTGGTCACCGAACGTCGATCACAAGGGCGACTACCTGCAGCTGTGGAATAATCATCACTTGGACAAGGTATCCTATTTTTTCCTATTCCTCTTAGAGAGAGGCATACCTTCGCCGTCCATGGAGTGTTCTTCAGTAGCAGGTAAGAGAACCGCGAATAGTTCCTTCAAAGGGCAAGACAATTGTGGAATGAACCTTCCCATGGGAAAGTCACCTCAAAAAAGAACATTTGCCTTGCATGAATGTCCAAGTGACGTCGAAAGACCTTCTTACTTTCATTGCAGGGAGCCATTGTACCCTCATTGGTTTTTTTGCCTTTCTTGTTCAGCCTGCTTCAATAATGACGGAAGTATGAAATAAATAAAGAAATAAACCTTCGCGTTCTAGGCGGTCGCTCAGTCGCAGCTGTTCATCAACGAATGCCGTCGTGCGCTCGGACTGTCGATGAAGTTCTGGGTGGCCGAAATTCACGAGATAGTGAAAAACACCATTTTGCACTTCTCCGAGCTACGAGTAAAATGCGGCGATCTGAACGATGCTCTCAAACAGGTAATTTTTTCCGAGTCTGAGCTGCTATGAGAAGTTTCTGCAGATCCTTCTAATTTGTTTTGTGTGGCTACGAAGTTAGTAGGTGGAACTATTATTTATTGCGTTCGGACGTTTAGACCTTTCCGTCGTTTTCAGAGGCCTGAAAAGTTCTCCAAAATTTACGACCTTTGACTATTTATTTATTTACCATGCACTTAACGTGCGCCGTATAATACGAAAACGCAAACAAACAGTACAATGCAAAAAACACGCTACTTGTGATATCACTATTTGGCTAATGGCTAGGACGTCATCACTGTTAAACTTTTATTGATAAAGCTCATAAATCAATTACAGTTATTGCCCAGCCCATCGCAGATGAAAAATAATGGTTTAATAAATATTATTTCGGAAACGATATCATATCATATAGAACTTATGAATGAATCGAAATCTATTGACAATACATCAAGTATGCAGTACCACAGCAGGGATCTCCAGCAAAAGAGTTAAGAGTTTAGAAAACCACAGTATAATAATAAAGTATAATTATAAGAATAAATTTCAAATTTAGCATTAAAATAATGGAATCTGGACATTACATGGCTGATCATTCAGGAATAAATATTCCAGCGTGATGAGCATCACTTAGCCATGCCCCCACCCCTGTCTGCTCAAGCTGTTCGACTTTAGTCGACGAAGCACAGATGAGGAACACTAGGAGTGCCATTATTTATTTATTTATTTATTTATTATTACATGGTTAATCATGGATGTGCTATTGAATAAGAAAAAATGTGGTAGTTAAACAACATGATGTTCAGAAATTAAATTAATTAATGAAAAAAAGACAAATTAATTAATTCATGACTGATTTGGCGTGGTTTCGCCTCCACCTCCCGCGCATCCTGTCTTCCCTTGTTCAGGATGGTGTAATAGCCAATACTGAATTTCATAGACCAAGAGTAGACTGAGCACCTTTCTTACGAAACTTCTTCGAGCGTTCAAAGGACTGTATAGTATTGTGGCCAAATAGGAGGAGAAAAAACATGACGGTAGAGGAACATAAAACAAACGTCAAATCATGCTAAGGTTCCAAAAAAGAACTTGAAGAGTTTGTGTTTCAATTGCTTTCGGTTTTTATATTTACGTTTTTTGTTTTCTTTCGTTTTTCGTCCTTATATTTATTTTTTAGCTGGACCTCACTGCCACACCACACAAGATCAAGTCGACGCCGTCGAAGCGACGTTCGTTCATCGACCTTCTCGAGCTCAGAGACAAACTGATGCGAAGCTCAACGGAACACAAGAAGAATGGTTCGCATGTGTCGGTGGCAAGGTAGCTTTTCTTCTAACCTTCTCTCTTTTATGCAGAATCTCTAAGGAGTGTTTGGTATTTTGTTAAGAAAACTCATCTCGAGATAAGCGATCAGTGATGAAGTAAAATCTGCGTCAAATCCATCAACTTTCGAAATTCATCAATCAATCCGCTATCGTAAAAAATGGTGGAAAATCAATCTGCAACTGAACTTGGGAAGAAAAGTGGGTAGTGGATTGGAAATAACATTCCATGACTTGGCTCGAGAATACGTAGATATTGAGTACTTCCCCCGGATATTTCATATACTGGCATTGAGGTCTTGCACTTTCGTTTTCTTGGAAGCTTTGATGATGACTACTGACTGATTAGGACGTTAGCAGCTTAAGGTGTGGGTTACAACTATCGAGCTTTTTTACATAATTTCCCTTTGAAAATTGCCAGTTGCAAACAGATTAGTTCCTCAAATTCCTATCAAATCGATGACCTTCCTTATTTTTTTCAATTGCCAGCCAGGAATAAGAGATTTTTTTCAATGACATTCAACTGGAAAGTTGCAAACGAGAAATTTTCGAAAAATGCATCGTTCTTTGAATTTTGAAAAAAAAACCAAACCTTTTCCTATTACCAACAATGTCCCACATACAGTCGAATCCGATCCGATTGCTCCTTATGTGGTTGCGTATCGCATGGTCGGGCTCACTCCTATCCTACGCTGCGGTAAGTTTAGGCGATTTATTGGCTACCTATAGCTCCTTTTTCTCGCTTCTGTACTCCCGCTTCTGGCTTCTGCAATTATATGTTTGATAGGCTTAAAATTAGATTAGACTAGGCGAAACTAGACATTAGACACGGCTAATCCCCGCGGTGTGCTCACGGTGTTTAGTTTGTTCCCTATGGAAACAAAACTTATAAATTAATTAATAAGTTTATCATTAGTGTATAATCTAACGCAATGGATGGGCCAACAAGATTCTATATTTATGGTAGTTCACGCAGATGTAACACGCTCAACCTGCATATTTTCTAGTTGAGGCATCGGTCGCGGCCGCAAAATGGGTCCGCCGTACATGAAATATATTCATTAACGAAAACAAACGTGGTAGGAATAGTTGTTTTTCGTGAAAAGTGATGGGAAACCAATTTCAAGAAACAGTACAAGTGACAAGTAGAATAAGTGAGAAATGTCCCGTCTCACCTCTAAGCCCTACACAGGATATATTCAGAAAAAGTGGATATGAGAGATAGTTTGCAGTCGATAATGAGATGTATGTAGTTGAAAAATTTGTACTCCCGGAGGATCGTCAGTAGGACAGGGAGTACATGTGACAGCACTACGTCTAGAGCCCCTTTATATACGTGAAGAAGATCAAATGATGGAAAAATCAACCAAAGTAGAACAGTAACAAGAGGGGTCTATTTCGCAGACAGCTGTGCACTTTGCAGCAGCGCTGGAAAATGGTAATTTTCGTGTAGGGAACAGCAAGGTTCGATTGATTGCCAGCCAGCTAGGATCGATCGATATGAGCGCAATTGAGCGAAATTTTCACTCATTCTTCTTTTTTCTAGAGTTTCTTGACTTGAAAGTGCAGGTCTCTATAGGAGTGGCTAAAAACGCCCGTCATACGGTCTGTAACCCTTCATAATGCGCTCGGATTAGGATGACCCTATGTGGCGACCTTAAGAATAAAAACCAGTGGAGAGCAAGTCTCAATTGAAAATTTTTTCAAATAATCGGCTACGCTCCCCAGTACATGCATGCGCAATTGTGTGCCTTCTTATTCTTCACCACTTTCGCATGTTTTTGCGGTGAGCACATGTGTTGTTAAAAATTGAAAACTATTCGATATGGTGAAGGTAGACACCTCGTTGCATCGACTTCTGTAAAGCGATAAGACCACCCCTGGACAAAGAAATTTAAAAAAAAGACATTTTTCTGTCAATAACAATGCGTTCTTCGATAGACTGAGCAGCCTCCCCACTCTGAACAGCTTATCCATTACGCTGGTTATGTCAAGAATCTAATTACTGATAACTAACCAGAGTAAAAGGGCTAGGGAAAGGGCAGATAACTTTTCATGAGGGCTCGAAATGCATGGCGGATGATATTTTCGTTCCAAGGAAATGTTTTGAGAATGGAACACAAGTCAGTCTCAAATAGTAGGTTTTTCCTTGATTCTCAGCAGTAACAGGTACGATTTTTGCAAGGTTTTCGCGGCTTTGTATGCTCCAAGTCGGATTGAGGATGGGAGCACGTACTTCTACCCCAAAACATTTGCCTTCCCCCCTTTTTTTCAAGCACAGAGGATGCGAAGTTAACCACCCATAAGACGGAATTACGTCGCCAATGGAACTGGAGCAGGTTTGAGCGTCCACATATTAACATACGTAGGTCATGGAATGCCAACGTCAAACAAAGTGTGCACCACTTATCTGCTTAACGAATGAATCAGGGTAAAGGTAAAAGGTATAAAGGTGTCAGCGTTGATCAGTTCCCGACGAACTCGCGACCCGCATGGTGCAGTGGTAAGAGGCGCTACTGACAGCCGCCACGAACGAGCGATCGATCCCGGCACGGGCTAACCAAGTCTTCTCTCTCCGGGATCGGTAAATTGGCACCAGACGTTTCTGGGAAAGTAAAGGCACTGACTTGGTTTAGCGATTGGCCCCCGTAAGTCATTGTGCAGGCCAATCACGCATTCGTCATGCGTCTACGATTCCAAAGATAGGGTAAAAGAATTAATCGGGTAAAGAGAACGTAACGAGCACGTTGCTGCCAATTCTTGTGATTTTCAACAATTTTGGGTTACTTGTTTCTCCCATACCCTGACTTTCTCTTCCGTCCCTCCAACGGGTTCATCTTTATCGAAGTTAATTCTCCAATGAGACTTTCACTGCGATTGAGACTATCAGCGTGGCGCTTCTTACCTGAGGAGAACACCGGTTCCTCCTGCGATTTCTGACCCGATAACCCAAAACGTGGCGCGTAGCGTCTATTGTTACTCTCTGCGAGTGTTTTTCGATACACAAGTGTCTCATTTTCATTCGAAACCGGAAGACGGCGGTCTGACTCGATTTGTAAGCTAGCAACTTCTCGTAAACACTTAGCTGTAATGGACTCCGGAAGAATGAGAAACGACTTTCCGTTTCGCCGACAAACTCCTAAAGCAGCTGCTCGTGATATCACTGAGGGTAGAAATTCTTGTGGAAGAGATGGGTAACCCATGTAAGTATGTGGAATTTCCATTACAGACGGAAATTGCTTCTAATTCGCTAGCATTCTTCACGTCCATCTTAAGCTTCGAAATTCATCAACAGATTTTTTTAAAGGGTTGAGAGCGCCGTTCGTAAATTCCTGATAATTGGTGTCGGTGATTGAATTCCTATGAATCGCGTGAGCTCCGGAAGGGAAATTTCCCCCTGCTTACAATCTCTACCCAACGGGAGCACTATTATCTTGAAAATAGAGCATATTAATAATAATACAATTAATACATTATTAATCTCACGGTTCGTCTTTCTCAAGGCGCACTATCGAACTGTGCTCTGAATTTCATGAACAGACCTAGAAAAAGCCATGTTCCAGACCCATATCCATTATTGACATACCTACCACCGAAGTGAAATGTATCGCGTAAATTGTGATTCATCAGCGTTTATATGAGCATACTGGAGCGGATAGGGTATGAAGACAACGAAAACCACGATTCATGCAGAGAGTTTCATTCGGGGTTTGTTCAGGATTAATGTGGGACTTATACAAGGTTACAACCTCGTTGTCTACGAACAAATGCAGCTATAAGGTATGTATTTTGAACAAACCCTGAGTAAACCCCAGAGTGAATTGATAAATCACGTTTTGCACAAAATTTGGGTTATATTTCCGGGGCTATGGCTATTAATCCTTCAACTGGGACGCTGGTTTCATGAAATCTTCTTCGTTGCCTTGGGAGGTCATGAGAGAATTTTGACTTGTCCAGGTTCCCACTTATTTGTCTCGGGGGATTTGCGAGAGAGCAAAGAAAGAAGAAGTCAACAAGGAATATTGAGCCCATGTAGTCCAGAAATTGAGCTATAGAAACACCAGCAAAATATTTCAAGACTTTTCGATCAGCTTAACAGAAAAACGTATTTGAAGACTGCAATCACAGTAGTATGTGATGTCAACAAAAAAAGAACCTCATATTATGTTCCGTACAAATAAATTGCATTTTTTGACTCGTAACTGTAAACCTCGACCATTCGCCTCAAATAGAACGCTAACGAAGAATTTAATAGCCCCGGAGAGGTTCAGATGCGGGTGCGATTTTTGCGATGAACCTAGCACCACCATTATAACTTTACATTCTAGTATGCATAATAGTAGCCGGCAAAAAGCAATAATAAAACCTCGATTTCACATTAATTTAATAGCCATTGAAATGACTTCCTGAAAAATGAATTATAAACAAACAAAAATCCTCATATGAAAGAGGAGTACGTTAACTACAAATTGTATACAATAGTGTAAAAATTGCATGAATATACGAAGAACACCAAGTTAAAATAGATGAGCAAAGCGCAGATTGTCTGTACACAACCCAATAGAAGGTTGTAATTGGAGGTTATAGGCTTGCTCCTATCGGAGAGGTAAAAGATCGTCCCTACCATAATGCCTGGTATTCATCCCATAACGTATTCTTGATCTAAAGGAAGTTGCAAATTTTTACAAATATTAGCAAATATTCTACTACATCTTTCCCTATCCAAATGTCGTACGATTGTGTGTGAGCTATCAGTGTTTCCATAACCTGTCATTTTACAAGGCACGATAATTTAATCCATCGTTTATAGTGATGACGCGCAAGCGCAGGCGATGGTGGCGTCGTTCTGCGGTCGAAGTTTTGACGACTGCGAAACGGACGAGATCGCACAGCGAATTCGACGAGCCACGGCGAATATTAACGTTGAAATCGAGACGTTGATGGAGTTTCTCACGCACAAAGGTGCCATCTCATAGGTTGTTCCCCGATCGCTGATGGCTACAGTTACCTGCCGAATTCACCTCTCAATGGTTCGACGTCATCGTTGTGTGTTCTTTTTTGCTACTCTCTAGGTTCCGTTTAAGAAGAGAGATTCCGATTTGAAAAGGATGGGAATCGTCCACAGGTTCGATGGGATAGATTTGTTCCGTTTCGGCCTTAAGGCGGTTGTCTAGTCATCGCGATTCTTTTAGGCAGACGGCTTTAATCTTTCATTTATATATCTTATATTTGCAGCAAACCGCGTTCTAGATTACTCGACTATTCTCACCGTCTGTTCCCGTAATCTAAATTGGTGGATTTGACTAGTTGTCACACTTGAGGATAGGGATTAACTTCTTAGAGGTCAACAAAAACCCATGGCATACGTAGGCGCTTGCCACTTCCCCAGTTTCTCTTCTAAAACGGACCACTCACTGTCTAAGGGCTTGTTCAGACGACGCGCGTCGAAAATGCAAAATCGAAGCTCAATCGATAATTAACGCCCTTGATCGAATTTGCTCTTTTGCGTTAGTGGCGCAGTCCGGCTGCGCCTCATATAGGCAAAAAAAAATTAGGCATATAATCGCATAGGAAAGAAATTGAACGAAAAAAGTGAATCTTGTAAAAATTTCCATTAATAAGGAATAGCAGCCTTCTAAAAAACCCGAGCGACCAGTAAGTTTGCCTATATGAGGCGCAACCGGACTGCGCCACTAATGCAAAAGAGCAAATTCGATCAAGGGCGTTAATTATCGATTGAGCTTCGATTTTGCATTTTCGACGCGCGTCGTCTGAACAAGCCCTAAGGGCTCGTTTAGATCAGATGCGGCGCGCGGCGCGGCCTAATGCAAAAAATGCAAATCGACCATACCGTGGGAATTCCCACGCTATGATCGATTTGCATCTTTTGCATAAGGCCGCGCCGCGCGCCGCATCTAGTCTAAACGAGCCCTAACAGCTTCCCTAATGTGAGCGCTAGCACCCTTTCGTAGCGAGTTCTCGGTCTCTGAATTCTGATCTCTTCAACTTTCCGAACCGGCTCCTGTGGTCTCAAATCTTGTGGTGTGATAGTATCGATTCCGAGCACCATATGCATCATTTTTTATTTTTTAGTGTCATCATGTTTAATCCATTTTCGCCATGACCTTTCGTCGTATTCTAGTCTTATTTATATATTTATATTTATTAATTGTTATGCTGCCTTTTTTCACGTCTCGAAAGGAAAAGTAGAGACTTCGCGATCAGCTACGAATATTGTGAAGGCTCAAAAATAAAATGATTATCATTGCGAGTTAACATGATCTTAGCGGACTCTTATCCGATCTTTACGGGTCATGGGTTTTTTGGAACTGCGAGCTACCATCGATTGTGTTCGTCGACATGATGAACTCCGACAGCCTGTCGCCCTATTCGTTTCACTCCAGAGGATGGATGCCAATATGAAGGCTCTTCCGACGGCCTACTTCGCCCGTTGATTGCGTTAAAGTTTCCGATGATGACCTTTCCAAAGTTATGATATTTCTTGTAGAGCTTTTGGTGCTCTTGGGGAGTGGTGTGCAGTGCGCTGGCCTGTAATATTCCGTCGACTCTATGCTGGTTAGCCTGTGAAGGTGTGAATAATTCTGAAGAGTTGTCAAACACGTCAAAACCGCCCGAGTTGATCGTAAGCAATGGCAGATATAACAATGATTATGCGTTGAAGTCGACCTAAAGTTGCGGACTCTTACCCTGCACCGCCAACCCACATAGCGCCGAGCTTTCCCAACTCCATGTGGAATGCCTCAACTTTCTCGTCATAGTAGTCCGATGTTGGTGCGTAGACTACAAAAACTATGAACCCCGACGTTGTTTAACGTTGATTTGCGTTGTTATTTGTTCAAAAGAACCGATATTAATGGTCAAGTTTGTGGGGACGAGGACACCTTCATCACCAATACCTCTGCTTCACATGTTTCTACGAACAGTTCTTCTCCAACATCGAACATGGCGAGTACCGTGATGGTTTCGTCATTCCCGTCTCTCCTCTACACTTTACACTTCCAAGAACAATGCTGAAACAGATTTTGCAAAGATGGTGCTAGGATTATCACAAGGATCGCGACTCAGAAGGACTGAAACCCGCGTCTCGCGCCTAACCCTGATGCAAAACGCTACACCATCGAACAGCACGCTCT
Source organism: Nippostrongylus brasiliensis (assembly GCA_030553155.1). Classification (NCBI taxonomy): domain Eukaryota; kingdom Metazoa; phylum Nematoda; class Chromadorea; order Rhabditida; family Heligmosomidae; genus Nippostrongylus; species Nippostrongylus brasiliensis. The sequence continues at coordinate 32,458,520 of CP130736.1, read as the reverse complement.
CTCCTCTAACAAAGGGCGTCAGTGAATGTGCCTCGGTGATTCCCAACGAGACCTACATGGTTTTGTAGAGCATCGAATGTGGATCACAAACGTTTAGTTTTTGGTTGGTACAAAAGAAGGCGAAAAACCATGAACCTGTAACTTCTGAAGTGCGAACCTCCATACTAACCGCTGCGCCACAAAAACATTGTTGGAAGTTGTGTTGACCTAGAAGCCCCTTCGCAATAGCTTAGCGGCGATGGTTTTTTGCCTTTTTCGGCCACCCAGTGGCCCTCAGCAAAAATATGCTACATGTTGTGATCCCCGTTCGATGCCCTACAAAATCATGTAAGTCTCGTTGGGAATCTTTGGGGCACGCTCACTGACCTGTCTAGTAAATGTGACAGTCGAGTGCGCTCACATAGCACCTTCCCTGAGCTAAATCCCCTGAGCACCTGAGCTAAATCCCTCTTTATTCCAGCACTCATCTGCGGCAACGGTATGAGCCGGCAAACAAGATTCAACATTGTTCCAGTAGTGCTTTCAACTGTCCAAATGCTGATTCCGTACCACGTTCGCTCCTTCCTGTTGCTTATGTTGATATATGGTTGCTTTCTATAATATTATATAAGTGGTATCTCTTGCGATGGTCTCCATGTCATCCAGTCAAGGCGAGACTCATTACATCCAAATGGGTTGTAACACGAAACTATTCTGTTAATCGTCGCTTTGTTTTTGCGGGTTATAGTCGAGAACTAGTTGAATGAACTTATATACGGTACCCATCCGATGTCAGTGTTTTGCGAGTAACCTAGCGTCTCCAAATATATAAATCACTAAATCGGTTGTACCTTTTCTACGGTACAACTAACCGCATTCCAACCGTCGTCAACAATACTGCGATGATGGATAGTAGCGGCAACGACGAAAGAACTCGCCGGTAGTGACCGCCTCTCGGAAAATTATTCGGGAACAAATGCTACCGCTCCTCATTGCGCTAATTATTGTAAGTTGCTATGGCATTGTAATTGTATTCTTTGCAACTTATACTTATGAATGTATGGTCCATAAGGTTGATTCAAAAACAATATTGTTCTTCGAATTCCGACTACTTCGATCACCGTTGTGCCATGTGTTCGTTAGTGGCTTAGGGGTCAAACTCATTCACATCACTAGCAGTTTTCGCAGTTTTCGAGTCTTGGATTGGAGCAACTGCCATTAGAACACGCTCATTTCAATTGTTTCAATCTAATCTAAGCTCAGAATCTGAGACATTTAGATAGAGCATGAAGTGGGCTTTGAGGTAATGTATACCTTATTTATTGGTAAAATTTTTAGAAGCACCACATGAAAACGAGCAACACGAAGAAGTACACTTTTTTCGAAGCAATCCGTTAAAAATATTCGATATTTTGCTGATTGAAGGTCAATTAGAAAGATCCAAATGCTGAGATTTGAACTCTTCCGTATTTTTCGCGACAATTTGCTTTTTCACTTTTTCAACCACCTACTTCACCAAAGGCCCGAAAGGGCATGCATCTGTGCAGCATCGAGAATACGCATGTCGCGGGTTCGGATACCATCTGAGTTGTGATCCTTTCTGAAGAGCTTAAAATTCTGAAAGCTTTAACACTCAAATAGTGACTATATTGATAATCCTTTGGTTATGGATCTACCGAATGTCTACGGCTGCATCCTAAAAACGTTTGATTTTCAGGTTGCTCCAACACGTACTGGTGAGTGGAATCAGCTCGGCGCCAACGAAATTCAAACCAGCCCACGAATTAAAAAAAAACTTCAACTTTTTAGACGTAAACTGTTTGAGCGATGCTATTACCTCAAGTGGACGATCTGCTGTCTTACATAGAATCAATGAAGAACGTGCCTGGGTCATGGAAGGTTTGACGAGGAACGGACGCGAAGACAGTTTTCCCCCAGGAAAGAACATGTACATGCTGGTGAGTGAATCAAAAAAATTAGAACCTCCAAGCGTCGTTTTCTGGCAAGAGCAATTTTTAGCAATTTATATAGTTATGCAGAAGATAGCAGAGTAAAAGGAAATGAAATACTTAGGAATGGGACTGCAATCTGGAACACCTAGCTGAGTGGAGGTTGACGAGCGACTGCACGCTGAACGCTACTGAACTCGTTTACAATGCCGAAAGCGCAGTTGTGTGAGTGGATCTTGTAGTTTTTATTTTTTCACCCTAAAATACATATAGAGCAATGTAGGCAGCCTTGAATAATTCAGGGTCGACCACGGGAGCCGATATGGAGACGTCGATGCAATGCTGAACGCCATTGTTGACGCTGGGTCGAAGTTACACATGACGTTTGAAATTTCTATTACGAGCCCTGAGGCGGTTTCCTATGTTGGCTCAGAAGCATTGCAGCCTTTCGTTAATGTAAGCATCTGTTTTACAATTCATTTATTTATTTTATAGTTTCGTTCCAAGGAAATGTTAAGAGGATGGAACATCCAAGTCAGTCTCAAATAGCAGGCTTTTCCTTGATTCTCAGCAGTAACAGGTACGATTTTTGCAAGATGTTCGCGGCTCCGTATGCTCCAAGTCGGATTGAGGATGGGAGCACGTACTTCTACCCCAAAACATTTACCCCCCCCTTTTTTTTAAGCACAGAGGATGCCAAGTTAACCACCAATAAGACGGAATCACGTCGCCAATGGAACTGGAGCAGGTTTGAGCGTCCACATATTAACATACGTAGGTCATGGAATGCCAACGTGAAACAAAGTGTACACCACTTATCTGCTTAACGAATGAATTAAGGTAAGGGTAAAAGGTATAAAGGTGTCAGTGTTGATCAGTTCTCGAAGAACTCGCGATCCGCGTGCTGCAGTGGTAAGAGGGGCTACTGACACCCGCACGGTCGATCGAGCTTCGCCCGGGCCAACCAAGCCTTCCATCCCTCCGGGGTGGGTAAATTGGCACTAGATGTGTCCGGGAAGGTCAAGATACTGACTTGGTATGGCGGCTGGCCCCCGCAAGTCGTTCTATAGGCCAAATACGCATTCACTAAGCCTCTACGATTCTGAATTGATCACGAATGCGGCGGCGCGTCATTCGGGGACTGATCAACACTGAAACCTTTACCTTTACCTTTACCTTAGTAATCTGAGCGTCTCATGAAAATGGTAGTAAGGGCCAAAACAAATGCTATTGTTGAACGATCCTCATGAATGGCGCTATTTCAGATGATCCAAGGTAAAGCGGCTAGAATTGGCTGTTCCGGTAAGATCTGTGCTGCAAACCCTTTATCAATGCCTTACGGGCTGGTATCGTGCATCTACAATGTGCCGTAAGTATTGACGAATTTTGAAAATCTTCAGATACAAGGCTCTCCAATCAACATGATCCAATTTCAGACCAATCAAACAAGGTGATGTGATCTATGAGCGAACCACGTGGCCTATTTGTTCTGACAACACACGGAGCATTATGTGCACGACGTATGTCGGTTCTACATGTGCTACGAACAGTAATCTGTGTGTTGCGGGAACGCCGCTACTTTTTACACCACCGTTAACATCGACGTCACCAATAGGACCACCAGAGCCACTACCACCACCGACTACGACGACCACAACTACCACTACGACAACGACTACGCCGTCGTCAGACTGGACCACTTTTGCAACGCCTGCGCTCCATAATCACATTCCAGGTTTGCTAATAACCACTCTCGCTTTCACAACAGTAAGCTCCAACATATGATAAAGATCCATTCGTCTGCAGATCTAACTCTTCTTGACCGAGCACTGCTTCTGATCGGGGTCATTCCATATACAAAAATAGATACAAAAATATAGAAAAGCTCGTTTCGTCTCTGAAGGGGACGAGCTAGTAAAGAAATATGAAGCCTCTCCCGGGACTCACCAGCATGTTAGGAGAGGCTTTATAATGCATAATAAAAAACAACTAATAAATTGAACTAACCTACCCTACTCTCCTATGAAGTATAGCGGAATTCTTATAAGAACTTAAGGATTGAATGGCATCATATTTGAAAAGGAAATAGTCTAGACAAGAAATATCCGTGAATCAAATCCGACAAGAAGAAGGAACGGCAAAGGAGCAAGAAGAACTGTTGCTTCTTGCTGTTGTTGATGTTGCTGCTGCAAAAAGGAACGTGAAGTGTGGGGTCCTGTGAAATTTATGCGCACGCCACCTCCTCGCATGGCGGCCCAAAAGACGCACCTGAAGCGGAAATACGCCCATCCTACTCGCTTCAACTGTACTTTGGTTTTACCGCAACATTAGAGATCGGAGAGCTAACAAAATGGAGTGGCATTGGCTGACGTCGATGCGTGGCGAATGAAACCAATGAAGGAAGACACCTCAGTCAATTTGGAACTGCCACATGCTGAAGCGAAAGATTGCCCCCGGAAAAACGATCTGATTGTGAGTAAAAGCCCAAAATCATCATTCTTGTCTATCACCCCACAAATGTTTGTCTTTCTCTACGTACTTGTCTTCGCTTGGGACCATCTGACGCTTTCACCCCAGTGAACACCCCACCAAAATAGTAGACACATTCTTGGAAACAAAACGTGACCACAGAGTCCTTTAGAAATAGAAATTAAATTTTTTGCAGCTTTGGCTAAATTTAAGTTGGTGATTTTGCACCATTTCCGGTGTCATTCCGGTTTCCGGCCATTTTTGGCTATTTCCGTTCCGTCTTCCGCTTTTTTGAAGGCGAAGACCGATCGTGACTATTAGGGCGCCCGGTAGCGCCTCTTACCACCACAACAAGTGCCAAATGCAATACTTTATATTTAATACTAGTCTATTTGGCGGAATAAGAACAGAACAATAAGCAAGAGGATCTATACGACCTTAAATGAGAGCTTTGGTCCACGCAAGTGTGGACTAGAGGTGAAGAAACAAAGGGTAAGGCAAGAAGTGCCTTGATGAACGATAGAAGCGCCCATTACGGCTGCAGAGCAAGGATTCTCCTCCAGTAGACTGTGAATGCGCCTCTTCCACTAATCACCAGAAACGTTTTGCTACGTTTAGGTTTGAATTGCAAGAGCGATGTTATAACAGTGAGAGGTCGATCTGAGGTCCTAGCGAAGATCAACGAGGTGCGCGCTTCAGTGGTCGATGGTGTTATTGCTAACGGAGGGCGGGAGAACTTCCCGCCCGGAAAAAATATGTATCTGTTGGTGAGTTCGCGGCCTCGTGGCTTCTTATTTAGCATGATAGAATAGATGCTAAAATGTCGCAGTCACCAGTTTATTTTATTCAGAAACGGATTGAAACAATAGGTCTCTTCTAATTTAGGAGTGGGACTGCAACTTGGAACGAATCGCTGAGACGCGACTCAGCAGAAACTGCGAACTGAATACCACAAAGCTTACTTATCATGCCGAGAGCGCGACTGTGTGAGATATCAAACAATTACGTGAATAAGTGTGAATGTTGCAAGATAGATGGTGGTCTAAAAATTCCCATTTTAGCATTGGTCGCGAGAGCTGGTACGGCGACGTCGATGTGATGCTGAACGAGATCGTTTATTCAAGCAAGAAATTGTACAACGAATACTCTATTAGAACCACAAATCCCGACTCAGTCACCTATGTTGGATCTCCTGCTTTACAGCCATTTGTGAATGTATGTGTAATATAATTCCCAGCTTTAGCGTGAAAAGTCCAGAGGGGAAGCTCTTTGAGAAGACGCTGATGAATTTATTTATTTATATATTTATTGTTAAATCCTAAAACATGGATGGGCTACTGAATAAGAAAAATGTGTTAGTTAAACAGAAATGCTGTTCAGAAAAAAACAACAAATTTTCGAATTGTTCAAAAAAGTGAGCCTTTCGTGTTTTAGATGATACAGGGAAAAGCCGCCCGAATTGGTTGCTCTGGAAGAATATGCTCGAACAGTCCTTCTAATTATGGAATGGTGTCGTGCATCTACAACGTGGAGTGAGTGCCCTTAAATTGGTCATAATTTTTTTTTGATTACAAGTGAAAACGTCTCAACATGTCGCCTGATTTAAATGTTTCCAGACCAGTGGAACCAAACGACGTGATTTACGAGCGAACGAACTGGCCGATTTGCACCGAAAGTACGCGGAATATCCTATGCACGACATACTTAAATTCGAGATGCGATAGGAACAGCAATTTGTGCGTCGTGGAAAATCCTCTGCTCTTTGCGCCTTTGTCAAGAACACCAGCTCCTTGGACTCACAGAACTCTATCACCATTACATTCAGCGCCAACTGCTTTGGTACAGTCAAGTAAGTAGACAGAAGCTAAATATCGAAAAATGTAGTTCATTACGGATCGCAGTTCCCCCATTTTATTCTAGTGGGTGGTCCTATGCCCACGTGACAAATACACCCCGGTGCAAAATTGTAGGTTCACCCCGCGATTTGTCCATAACTGTTCAAAGAACCTATTGAAGGGATCTAGTAACATTACTGTCAGATTCCTCACTATCGAAAACCTAGATAGTAAAATTCTGGGAGGCATGTCTTGTCACTGTAAGATACTACAATTTTTTATTGAAAAATCAGAGATAATGACAGGTGCAAAATTATAGGTTCACTTCCTTTAAAGACTGTCTGTTTTCAAAAATATGAACATTCAGGGTAAGTTTGGTACTTTGTTACATCACGTTTGTTATAAACAACATGAAACATTCTATGTGGCACACTTCAAATGAGATTATCAAGAACAGTTTGCTCTACATGAGTCCAAGCATAAAGAATGACGTTCTTCAGATCAGAAACCGAGGTGTAAGTGGTGCTGTTCTTGTTAACATTTTGAACAAGAATGCCCCACAAATTTTCCATCGGGATCAGATCTGGAAAACATTTGGGCCATGCTAAAAGTTGGATTCTGTTGGAATCGAACCAACTCGTAGTTGACCTCGACACGTGTATGGGAGCATTGTCTTGCTGGAAGATAAGATTGTGCCTACGAAGTCTTCTCAAATAAGAGAAAAGGTGTTCTTTTTGCACATCCTGATAATCTTCGCTGTCCATATTACATGAGGCAAACTCCAAAGCAACAAGTTCAGATCCGGAAAATGCAGCCCAGACCATAACACTTCCATCGCCAAAGTTGCGTCTAGAGAATACTCGTTTCTCCTTTCTTAGATCCCTCCAGTAGTGCTTGTAGCCGTCAGGCCCATCGAGGTTCTACTTTTTCTCATCGAAAAATATCACCTGAAAACTATAGATGCTTTTCTACGCCCACGACTTATATGGACAAATCGTGGGGTGAACCTATAATTTGCACCGGGGTGTATTAAGCAATAACCACAAAACTGGTTAGCAGTTGCAGAAACTAGACTAGTTAATGCTGCAAGGGGGTGTCTTGTATTGAAACGTGATAGGCAATCGACCGCGATTAGTGCTACTTTACTCCTCTCCATACGGAGAGGCGATGCTGCTTTTTATAACATTACCAGCCATTCAGCTTCCTGCAGGCCGCCAAATGAACTAAGAGTAGGAAACATACATCAAACATTTATAAGAACAAATAAAACGGAGAACAAAAAGCATGCAGCAAATGACGGCGAGGAACCGATGAAATACGTAACTGGGAGCGCGGTAAAGGGCAATCGCGGCAGGACCCTAGAGTTGACAAGCAGTCATCGTGGTTACGCCTGTTTACTAGTAGGATAGGATATTTCCTCTCTGCTCATCCTATAACCACTAAAGGGGATATTCTTTGCTACATGGTCCGTACGGCTGCCAACATTTCATCTAACTAGGCAATGTCGAGAGAGACAGCCTACAATAACGCTCGCCAAAACGATACTCCATCAGGACCACCACCTCTTACCGACGTCACAAATCCCTCATGTTTGCATCAAGGAGCACAGATTTCGAATTTCATTCAGCATTCCTTTCATATCCGACGAGATCGGTCACTAACATACGTAAACGGGTACTCAAAGCGGATCTCTAAGTTTTCAGAATTGATGAAAATCCACCTGCTGAGGAAACACGCAATTGCCTGAAAGGTCACTCACGTCCCACACCTTCATGTGTGGTGAGCGCACTCGGTAAAAAGGGTGATTGCACGACTTCTGGGTCTGTACGCCTCATAACATGCTAATCGTTCAAGGAGGAGTAAATTGGGCAGACGTGTAGATCACTGTGTATGAGGGTCAAGAAGCGTTTGGATGGGTACGCTATATACATACATCGTTGGGGGAGTGCAAGGTACGTCGACAGGAAGTCCTCCATAATCACTTCGTTTCCGCAAATCGGTCTCGTTTCTCACACGGCGAAAATGAAAGGTTGAAGGGGTCGACATTGATCAGTCTCCTAAGGATGCGCTTCCGCATTTGCAATCTACTTGAATCGTTGAGGTGAAAATCTATTTGGCCCATGTAATGACTTGCGGAGCTAGCCGCGCTTCAAGTCAGTGTCTGCAACATCCCAGCTCTGGTACCAGTTCACAAGACCCCCGATGGATAGAGGACAGGCTGGACCGTGCCCTGACGGTGAAAATCACCCAAGATAAGGTTATACTAATTGTGCATATATAGAACATAAATTCCCCCAGTAATCAAACAAAAAACCATTCCGTAACATTCAGGTTTAAATTGCAAGAGCGACGTTATCACTATCCGAGGACGATCAGAAATCCTAGCGAAGATCAACAAGCTGCGTGCATCAGTAGTCGATGGTGTGATCTCTAACGGAGGAACGGGGAACTTTCCGACAGGAAAGAATATGTATAAGTTGGTAAGTTGCTGATTTGTATTATATCATCCTTTTATGATTCTTGGCAATAGAACTGATAGTCTGTAGCCCATCCCACGCCCGGCTCTCGATGAATCTTGGCATTGTTGTCAGTGTAAGAAGTCCGGTACCTGAAGCAAAGCTAAGATAAATTTACCATTTTCACTTTGGACTGGACACTTTTCAAATCACGTCGGACGTTTTTCGAACCACGTCGGACGTCTTCTGTTCCCAACTTGTGAATGCATATTTGTCAGTTGAAGATGTGAGAAACGGCATTCCTTCTATAGCGCCAGGGAATGTTCCAGAAAAAATCTAGCTACCTTCAGACATGGCTTGGTCCGTCTGGGAATTCACCCTTAGGTCATGTTTGATTTAAAAACCATGCCTCCTGATATCTGTAGGCGCTGAGAACACAAAGCGTTCTCGTTGATTCGAAAAACGTCCAAGTGGAAATGGTATATAACAATTCATTCAGGTTAACGTTTCGGCGTGCTCGTTCTTCAGCGCTTGGAACAAGTCGAGTTCAACCTAAGAGACTACCCACTCACCACCGTATCAAATTCTCCGGAAAATGAGAAAAAAATTGAATGACCTTTAAGCAAATGGATAGGGTCAGCAGAGGTTAACCTTTAACAAGTGGACTAGTGAGGTGTTCTACACATCCGTAGCCGGTAGGATACGTGGGTGACTGAGGGTTCACGCCTAGGGACCACCCGCCTAGAGAACTTCTGGGGCATGACCCGGTAGGTCAAGACCACACATGTCGACGAATGGTGCCAGCTCCTGGGTCATCGCCACACACTCGTCCCTTCTACTGATTCTAGGAGACCTGGCCGCAATCCAAAGCATTTCTAGCGTACGACGCGCCGCGATTTCGGATTCACGCGCAAAGATGGAGACTGCGGCGCTGAAACAGCTGTTTGCGTGCGCGCACCTTGTGGTCACGCTGAGAATTTGCCGGTTTGGGCCTTCGCAAGCCAACAAGATGCTCCTTTATCCTTACACAAAGTGGCCTAGTTGTTCCTCCAACATACCAAAGTATGTGCCTGGAAACTATGGCTGTCAAACTCGTGTTAATCAACGGAACGGACTGTTGTTCGTTGCACAGCTTTTGACTGCTGGTTCAATATGACTCTAGTAAAGATACGAAGTTTTCAGGAATGGGACTGCAATCTGGAACGAATCGCAGAATCGCGACTTTCTAGAAACTGCGAATTAAATAGAACAGCTCAGATTTATCATGCCGAGAGCGCGACAGTGTGAGATATTAAAACATAATCAACTATTCGTGTTAAAAACTAGGTGCTTCTTGAAAGCCTCATTTCAGTGTTGGTCGCGAGAATTGGTACGGCGACGTCGATGCACTGCTGAACGAGATCATTTACTCCAGCAGGAAATTGCACAATGAACTCTATATTAGAATTACCAACCCAGAAGCCGTCACCTACGTGGGATCCCCCGCTTCACAGCCGTTTGTGAATGTAGGTCTACCAAGTTTCAAAAAAAAACTATGTTCGGGGACGGTGGAAAAAAATCAGCATCAATGAGTCTCTAATTCACAGAACAGGAATCCGTCCTATTGAAACTCCACTACAATAAATGACTACTTCGTTATTTCGCTCATAACCAACGAGAACGGTGCCCTCATTTTGCTTCTTTGAGGTTGAGAACGTAGCCCCTCATTTTTCCTCTTTGGGGTGAGAAAGTTACTATCAATTTTTATTTCTTTTTTTGGTCTGGAGGACTATGTTTGTGCATTGATTCCCTTTCGCATTGCCTGGAAAACAGACCACTTTACAGCGTAAAGTGTGTAAAAGTATAAATGTCAATGTAAATATTTCAGATGATACAGGGAAGAGCCGCTAGAATTGGTTGCTCTGGAAGAATATGTGCAGATAGCCTCTCTTACTATGGAATGGTGTCGTGCATCTACAACGTGCCGTAAGTACACGTACCTTGTACCTTCGCGCTGATCATAATAACTTTTTTGATGACGAGTGAAATGCCTCTCAAAGTACAGCTTGAATTCAATTTTTCTAGACCTGTCCTGGAAAACGATGTCATTTACGATCGAACGGCTTGGCCGATCTGCACCAAGGACACGCGAAGTACAGTGTGCACGACATACTTGAACTCGAGATGCGATAAGGACAGCAATTTGTGCGTGGTGGAAAATCCTTTGCATTTTTCACCTTCAGCAGCTCCTTGGATTCACAAACCTCCAAGACCATCAATACATGCAGCACCAACTTACACAAAAGCACGGTCATGTGAGTTTACAGTATTTCACGCTTTCAACTTTTTTCTTTGCCTCGGAAAATGTTCAGGTAAAAAATTTTATTCTGCGCGCTAATGTTTCCTCCCTTCAGAGTCTTCAGACGTCTGAACAGGGTTTAGAGTTAGTGAATAGCCAACAAAATACTTGCCGATCCTGGCATTGGAAATAAACCTTCCGGTGTTGAGCTTACTGCCCTATTAAGTCCTTCATGCTCTGATATTAACCAATCATCATTTCCTACCGGAACAATAATTAAAAACGTCAAAGAAATCCGCGGTACAAACTAGTGAACCACCAGCAACGCCGCAATTAAACTAGGAATTAATGTTGCAATGACGGTGCTAGACTGATCGCAAAAATCGCACCTCAGGCGGGATTCGAACCCGTCTGAGATGCGATTTTTGGTGATAAAACTGGAATTTCACTAGTAATACATGTTACATAGCGTTTCTGAACCATATCGGAAAGATTTGCTTTTTTCTTCAGAATATTTGTACACTCGCTTTCAGCATCAACAGACTGTGCTAGCAATTCATTCTCGAAAGCGTTCCGAGATACTGCTCTAGGAATGCATAACAATTTCAGGTGAGAAAAATGAAGTAAAAATGAGACGCGAAACGGTATGAAACAAATAAAATTAAAATTTATAGATCACTGGTTGCCACTGGCCGCGTAAGAAATGGGAGATACGGTAACTTCGAGCAGGCACCGCCCGCTCAACTAATGTATTTGATGGTAAGAACCATAAACTAAACTACCTTATATATTTGGAGATGCTAGGTTATTCGCAAAACACTGACATCGGACGGGAACTGAACCCGCGTCTTTCTGTTTCCGGCAGACTGCACTAACCACTGTGCTACCGATGTACTACGTTGCAAATCTCCTAGCATCTCTTTCTTAAGCCCGGTCGGGCTGTAGCTATAAGCACTCACCCGTAATCACGGGAATGAGCCGGTAAGCCGATATCGGCAGTTACCAGTAAAGCTGATAGCATTTTTGATATATTACACGAAACTAAACTACCTTATTACCAATATGTTGGACTATCAATTGTTTCCCACCTGTGCGGCTTCAGAGCAGAGCACAACGTCAACAAAGTTGAGGATGTTGTAGAGTTCTTCAGCTTCATACTAATTGCTCAGTCTCAAGACGCCGTTCTCCTTAGTCTTGGATCCTTAGAACGCCTTGCAAAGATTGCTCTTCTCAAGTGCATTCCTCATATCTTACTATTTATTAATTTATTTAGTCATGCACAGAAAGGTGCGTAGCTAGTAACATGGACGACGATATGTCGTGAGTGAACCTTCTGTAATCCAATACAAGATTTAGAACATCAAAAAACATCGTCATGCTGGATCCTTCTCGTTACGAAAAGGATACTGCTCGGATAAACCAGCGCGGAGCCTTCCTGCTTCCATCTGTATGATAATCTTTGTGTGAATATGAAGGTCTGAGGCTAGTTGAATAACTCTGGTCCAACTGGTGCTGAGACCTCACCAGCTTAGTGCAGCGGTAATATAATCGTCGAAAGACATCAGAACGTCAGGGCTACACCTTACGTGTTCGGGCGAACCGTATCTCTTTCAGATTTTCCTAACATTTGTAATATTTGCGTCCAAAGATTCGATTTCTCGTATCTTGGTGTCCTACGACTGTCGTTCACGATCGTAATAGATTGAGTTGGAACTGAATGCAAGATCACTGACCTGTCTATCAGGTGTGCCGTTGTGCAGAGCAACTCGATGGTGATTAGATCGTGAAGCAAATCGCACTTTGTGCTGTATAAGAAAACAAAGAAAAAGTATGCGACAAAGGGCTCCATATATTCTTACCACCCGAGTGGAAAATTCGGTACTTTGCAAGGGCTTGATCCGTTCCTCTCACATCATCATATCATCTATACCGAGGCATATCATATCTGCAGCTGACATTTCTTTTCTCGATTTGTTGTGATCCGGTCGACTATGAATGTATTCAATCTCCCACGAGGTGAAAAAGATGCGGTGAACTTTTTGCAAGAGAAAGGAGTGCTTCTGAAGGAGAGGAAGTGCGGATTTGGGCATGATATGAAGCTGACTACACGGGGTGGAAAATTCGATGCAGCCGATCAGTCCGAATATTGACAGCAGATAGAATGTTAACTATATGATGCGGTATGATATAATGATATGAGAGCAACGGATCAAGTTCTAGAAAAGTACCGAAATTTTTTGAATAAATTTACTTCCGTAGCGCGACGTTCCACTTTTTTCTCTTAATTTGACGTTCAGGAATACAACTGCTGGGCAGAAGCTTACGCGTATGCTCACGTGAAACATTGCTCAAAGAAAGGTTCAAACGGCCGGAAGAGACCTGGTTGGAAGGAAAACATTCATGTGCTCGAAACCACCAAAACCGATATTTTGGGAGCTTTACAAAATGTAAGTGTATTAGTATTTTCGAAGTTTGTGCGATTTACGATGAATTTGTGTTCAGGCCATAGCTACCTGGCAGTTTGAAATGACGAGAAGAGGGCTGCCGTCGAACGTGATCTACAATCGGGCTGTATACGACGATCCGCCATGGAATAACGCACGCAAGGTTTCAAAGGTTCGTGATAAATTAGAAAAATATGTAAACAAATCAATGATTACTGGTGAATGTAAGTGGAAAGGTAAAGGTGTCGGTGTTGGTCAGTCCGCTAAGGACGCGTGTTTCATTCTGATTTTCAGAATGCGTATTTCACCTGTACAATGACTTGTGGAGGCCAGACGCTATACCAAGTCAGTGTCTGTTCCTTCTCGGACAAGTCTGATACCAATTTACCCGTCGCCAGAGGAAAGGATCGCTCGACCGTGTCAGCGTCGCTCGCTCCTCTTTCCACTGCACCATGAGCGCATGACGGAGAAGTAGACTTCACAACTGAAATCTCGCCTAAACCCAGCGAAAGGGTGGCGATGATCTCTTTCCCTGTTTCTCAATGTTAGCGAAATTTTCCGTCTTCTCCGATAGTTGACAGATTTAGAATTCCATGCGCGGAATTTCATTAAAACGTTCGCCGAATTCTATTAGAGGATTGCTTTCGTTGATGATATTTTCATAAGTTCTTGATGAGTGAAAACAAAATAAATTACAATGGTTACACAAGAAGCGCAGTCTGGATAGGGAATAAATCTTAATAATCTTTTTTACAGGGATATGTGCTGCACACTATTTATTTTGTAGTTGTGCGGTATGTTATCATATTCCTTTTGCTTTGTCAGGAGTTTTCAGCTAGATGTGGATTTTCTGAAGAATGAGCGTGCTGCATCGAGTAGCCTCATCACTGCTTTGCTCCCAAACTTCGAACAGTTCAATATAAAGCTAAGAAATAAATAATTGGCATTACAAGTGAAAGATCAGAAATGAAATGGTTTCTAAATTTTTCATTATAAAGGTCACGACTGCATTGACATCAACATCACACCGAGTCTTTTCTTTATCTGAATATAAACTAACTATTTTAACTCCCGGAGAGAATATCAGGCATGAGCTCAGAAGGAGGCTAAAATTTCGAATATTGCTGACCTATCCCTTTAGTTCTAATAAAGGACGGGTTATGAGAAGAATAAACAGCAACAGTTTTCTGATTACATATTCATAGAAAAGCGAGTAGCAAATCTGATGATAGCTTGAACAATAGCAATTTTTATTGGCAAAAATACTTCTCCATCAATTTCAGATGATCTGGGCGACGAACCGTTGGGTTGGATGCGCCACAATGCGATGTCACGGTTTCTTCATGACATCATGTTTATATAGCAACATGTATGGGTATAATTAATACCTTTTTAGCTATTATATACGAACTATTTTGTTTCATCTTTGTTTTTATACTATTTTAATTTTTCACCTACCTGACTTTTTTCGTTTTCCTATTTAACTTTTTAAAGCACTATGGTTAAAATTACTGTTCCTTTCCAGAGTCAATCGACGACATGCGAAAATCTACCCCATTGGAGCGGTTTGCAGTGCATGTCCTCACGGGAACTGCGATAAATCTGTCGGATTGTGTGCTTGACCGTTTCCATTCCGAAAATTGTTTTTATTGTTAATAATGTTTTTCGACGCCCTTCGCATCAAAC
Source organism: Nippostrongylus brasiliensis (assembly GCA_030553155.1). NCBI lineage: Eukaryota > Metazoa > Nematoda > Chromadorea > Rhabditida > Heligmosomidae > Nippostrongylus > Nippostrongylus brasiliensis. Next base: position 32,443,424 of record CP130736.1, on the reverse strand, counting down.
ATGGAATATCGACCGCTTAGGGTACTTCGCGGGAATCCTGAGTAACGTACGTCCCCGGAAAGCCACCGAAATCGAGAGATTCGTCGGAAACGCCAAATCCGTTTCGGAATAGAAAATCTCTTTGATTAAAAGCAATTCAATTAAGTTGCAACTTTTCATTTTTCTTCCACAAATTTTGCTGTAAGGCGGTGAGAAGAATTAACCAGGTCAGCAAGTTGGTAATGGATTAATGTCGGTTTCCCCATAGTTGAGAAGAGTTGCTGATTCGTCGGCCTAACTCCGCTGGTTGTTTTTTTTCGTTCGATTCTAATGAAATTCCACATGTGGACTTTTCTTTGAAGTATAATACAAATGAGCAGTTTCAACGTTCAAAACGTTTCTTCTACTGTACGAACAATAAATTTTTTCTATGCTCGTTGCCTTTACCCTCGGGTTCCGCTGTTTTCCAAGGACGGTTATCACAGTTCTCAAACTTTTCTCATTTTCGTGAATCTGAATAGTACACAGAAAGACACTTTGAAAAGCGCTTTCTCTTCATCACTGCATTTTGGTGTGAATGGCACAAATTCGTGTAGACGCGCACGTGCCGAAGCGGTTGAAGGATCAATTTTCAACTCAAAGATCAAGCGATCAATAATCACCCAGCGCTGAGTACCTCCCATTGGTGGAATGGTGCCAGTTGTCCTGATTGTTGCAGTGGCTTTTGAATTGGTTGACCTCCCCAAGTAATCACATGTATAATAGTATATATCACATTCGTGTTACAAGTGCCTCTCCGATCCTAAATGGAAGAAGGGTACGGGGTGTATCCCTAGTAAATTTATGATCTCTGAGCATCTATTATTATTTTGTGAAGGAAAAATCACATCCGGTTCTCCAAAATGTCGGGATTTTGCCGCTGAGAGGGATTCCACCTACAGTGGCGGCAATATATTTACAGACGCCTGCCCTCTGCGTGGTTTTTTGGCCATAACTTTGGAACCAGAGGAGCATGAGAAGTTCTGAGCATATATTTAGAATCCTCGAAGAATTCTCTACAAAACGCACTAAGTTGCATTCAACGTCTCTCTGAAATTGTAGAAAAAATTGAGTGGAAATAAATTGGTCATGAGATAGTAAATGGTAAACACATTCTCAAAATCACAATAAATTACAATGCATCATTAAAACATCTTTATTATAAAACAACAAGTCAATATTTAGTGGGATAATCCTTGCTCTTGATCACAGCCAAACGGTTCCGCATTGAGTCGATCAACTTCATACATCGCTCCGCAGGAATAGCACTCCACGTTTCCTTGAAGATTGTTTACAACTCGTGAAGATTATGTGGCTTCAAGCGCTTTCATTCTGAAGCCTATCGAACATCTCCTAAATGACGTGGATAGATTTTTGAAGCGCTTGAAGCCACAGAATCTTCACGAGTTGGAAGCAATCACCAAGAAAACGTGGAGTGCTATTCCTGTGGAGCAATGTATGAAGTTCGTCGACTCTATGTGAAACCGAACTGTTTCGCTGTGATCAAGAGCAAGAGCTATCTTACTGAATATTGACTTGTTCTTTTATAATAAACATCTTTTGATGCTGCATTGTAGTTTGTTGTGATTTTGAAAATGTGTTTACATTTACTAACTCATGACCAATTTATTTCCACTCGACTTTTTTCTACAATTTCAAAGGGACGTTGAATGCAATTTAGTGCGTTTTATAAAGAATGTTTCGAGGATTCTAAATACGTGCTCAGTATTTCTCATACTCCTCTGGCTCCAAAGTTATGGCCAAAAAACCACGCAAAAAACGGCAGGCGTCTGTAAATATATTGCCGCCACTGTATATATATATATATATATATATATATATATATATATATATATATATATATATATATATATATATATATATATATATATATATATATATATATATATATATATATATATATATATATATATATATATATATATATATATATATATATATATATATATAGGATGGTACGAAAGTCTTGAGCCACTTCGCTTGAAAGATTCAGAACTTCCGATTTCTGAATTGAATCCATAACCTAACATGTGGTAGTTGTTAGTCATTCACGAAGCAGTGTTACGATTGGTATAAATGGTCAGACCCCCTCCTTTACATTCAGATACGATGTCATTTCCACAAGAGCATATTTGAGCCTTCATTTCTAACGGACGGTGGCACAGCACTGGAACGATGGAAACCACTCGCAACATCAGCGCTGTATTCGAGGAAGACACCACAACCTTCAGCATCAGGGAGCTCTCGTGATCTCCTTTTATAGCTCGAGACTCCTGCTTCGAAGACAAGCCTTGGTTGGGACGGGCTCCTATGGCAGAAAATTCTGCTTTTCATAAAGCTGTCGCAGTGGATCCAGGAATAAGCACTAGTACTCTTGCAAGGAGACTATAACACAGTCATACTACAGTTACCAGTTAGCTCCATCCCCTCGTTACAGAGAAAGGCTGAGTGGACTGAGCTTGGACGTCCGTCCGACAGCACCTGGTTAACCCGGGCATTCACTGGTCAGTCTCCCCTTCTCCGCTTTCTTGAAAACAGCTTTGAAAAAGCATAAGCGGGTAATGTGAGAGGAGGAAACCTGGTCTCTTCAAATCACGCAGCGTTGTCCTGCTGCCCTTAGCAGAAACGCTTTTACGGAGGCAAAACCGGAAGTACATGTTAAGAAGGTTCTCCAGTGGTGCTTCTGGCACAGGGCAGGAATGCTGTACAAGAAGAAGGTAACGAAAGAGGACATGGTCTCTACTGTCGTTATAGTAATTCCGCTTTGGAAACCCGCGGAAGCAGTTCGAGAAAAACCGCCAAGAGTGCATTCGGTGCAAACTCGCAATGACGCAGCAGGACCCATTGTCGATAAAGGGACTAGTAAAAATTTAAAGAAATGAGGTTAGCACTCAATTTTGCAATAATCGTATTACTTTTATACTGCTCCCTATAGCCACCAATTATCATCCTTCCATGTTGCTTCTTAGCTGAGAAAAGGGTGACCAAAGTCGGTGATGACATACGGGCAGTCAGCGACTTCTTTGGCTTCCAGCCTGCTCAATTCTGCAAGTTGAAGATGGCTGACCTGCCCATCAGAGACATCATGGTTCTCACTAACAATGGTGATCAAATCGTGGAGTGACATGCACTATGAACTGAATAAGGAAACCAAGAAATAGTAGGCGTCAAATGGCTCAAGACTTTCTTAATATATATATATATATATATATATATATATATATATATATATATATATATATATATATATATATATATATATAATTTATTTTCGCAAAAGATAAAGTAAAATTTAAACACTATTTATATCAATTTTATATTTACCCTTGCTGAAGAAAAAAACCACTGAAAAGCACGATAAGGAATGACACAAAATTCAATGTAGTATCAAATCAACAATCATATGTGATGCTGCGGTAAGAGGCGCTACTGACACCGGCCCGGTCGATCGATCCTCGCCCGGGACAACCAAGCCTGCCATCCATCCGGGATCGGTGAATTGGTACCAAACTTTTCTGGGAAGGTAGAAACACTTACTTGGTATAGTGGCTGACCACAGCACGTCAATGCGTATGCCAAATACTCATTCACCAGCCCTCAGGCCACTAGCCTATAAGTATGGTAGATACTGGGGAGCAGGATACTTACCAAGGCTAACTACTACCTTTACCTTTACTGCAGGTAGTAGAACGGCAAACGCAAGATGAACCGATCTGGGTGCATCCTAAGCGGAAAGCAACGGAAATTCTGAGTGGATCGGAATATAATAAGCAGCTGCCCGCGTGGCCTAATGGATAAGGCGTCTGACTTCTAATCAGAAGATTGTCGGTTCGATCCCGGCCGTGGGCTCATTTTTGCAGATAGCCCTCTGAAGCTACCTCTGAAGCTGAAATTCTGCAGGTAGAAAGAGGGCAACAACCGAAATAAATTTTAACGAGTGTCCCGTCTGTGAAGGTGAAGACACTGAACCAAATATAGCTGGCCTCCGCAACTTATTAGGGTGACCCAAAAGTTCGTGTGCATTTCACATTCTTACTTTCTTTATTAACAATTCTAGAAAAAACAAATAAATGACCAACAAAGGTATCATGGTTAAGCACAATTCGGATCGCTGGCAATGGATCCTACGTAATCGTGAAACCCTAGTTGATTATTTGACTGTTTTTCTCGAGTATGAATAAAGGAAAAAAATCTGAAATGCACACGAACTTTTGAGTTATCCTAATGTTTTATAAGAAAATTCATCACGCCTCTCCCCAATGGAAAAACGAGGGTGTAGTGGAACACCAATTTCCTTACCTCTCTTATTATCACCAAGCTCGTGTCTTTCCAGGTAGGTCACCATGGCCGAAAAGCACTTATTCGTTCCTGGTGACGGTCTTTGTGGCACTCATGTCACCTGGGATGACCTCGAAAAGAGCCTGCAACACAGTCTTAACACACGGTCTCAACTTGGCCCGAACAAGTCCTTAAAGGATTTCGGTGACGGAAAGGTCAGTAGTCAGTATTCACCAGAACTTTGAAAGTGCTGTGATTTAATCAAAATCGCCTTTCATTCAGAGACTTTCGCCGAAACTTATTCTTGTTCGTGCGGATTGGCAGCCGGAGCGTGATGAACTGCCGCAGGAATTCCTAGTCAAGGTTTGTGCATTTCGAATAATCGAAGAAGAACGAGAAGTCGGATGTGATAATCGAATCTGCTATTTCTAGGCAAGATAAGGGTTGATACTTATTGTTAGGAAGGGTCAGAACTTCGATCATCAATAGCATGACGTAGGTTCCTAACTATTATCCTACTATATAATAAGCGAAACCCAAGCGATGTTTGTCATGGGTGACTCATATGGATCCCGTCGCGATAGTCTGTTACCGTACTCCCAGGTCGTATTTCATCAGTCACTCGCTGTCTTTTTCTATGATTTTTGATCTACGTTTTTTTGCATTAAATGTTTTTAGGGCTATTGTTTTTCATGTAATTGCCTCTCGTTTGTAGTGTCAGCGAAGCCCCCACCTCTCTTTCAAAAACCATTGGCGGAAATGGCTGGTTTCTGCATAACCTGATACACGACGATCCCGCCTCAATCAACAAAATCGCCCTGCCACTCACAAATGTATCTGAATCAGAAAACCAAACTGATGGCGGGTAAGAACTGGGACCGTGCCAATTCTGTCTGCTGGCGAAACTCGTATGGGACCAGATGGTCTCGTTTAGGAAAATTCAGCTATTGGTGTTAATTCCATGCGATGCAATAGAATGTAATAGTGATGAAAATGCTAAACTGCCCTAAAGTATAAGATGTTGAGAAAAAATTTGAACGAAAGTGGATTGATTGCAGATTGCTACACAGCTCCCCGTCGACCAGATTAAAAGCAAAGAGGATGGAGAAGAGAATGACAAGAAGGAGAACTCTGCCGAACAGTTGCTTGAAAATGAAGCGCTACTGAAGCGGGTATATACTTTAGAACCTACAAGCTCCAATGCGAACGAAGTAGTATAAAGCTCCTACAGTACCGGACATATCTTTTGATCACTTCGCGGAAAAGCCGCTTAGGAGCGTTCCAAAGCGGCTTTTTTTGAATAACTCAATTATTGTCAAAAATATACATATAGGGTGGTAAGAAAGTCTTGAGCCACTCTGCAGGAAAGTTTCAGAACTTCCGACTTGTGAATTGTATCCGTAACCTAATATGTGATAGTTGTTAGTCATTCACGAAGCAGCGTTACGATGGGTATAAATAGCCAGACCCTCTTCTTTACATTCAGATAAGATGTCATTTTCACAAGAGCATATTTGAACCCTCATCTTTAACGGACGTTGACACAGCACTGGAACGATGGAAACCATTCAAGACATCAACGCTGCATTAGCAGAAGGCACCACAACCATCAGCACCGTCAAGCTCTGGCTATCTCGTTTTATAGCTCGAAACTCCTGCATCGAAGACATGCCTTGGTTGAGACAGGCTCCTATGGCAGAAAATTCTGCACTTCTCGAAGGTGTCGCAGCGGATCCAGAAAAAAGCAGTCGTACTCTTGCAAGGAGTCTATAGCACACTCATACTACAGTTACCAATTAGTTCCATTCCCTCGTTACAGAGAAACGCTCAGTGGACTGAGGTTGGAGGTCCCGACCGGCAGCATTCGGTGTACACTCGCAATGATGCAGCAGGACCGTATGCCGATAAAGAGACGAATAAAAATTTGTAGAAATGCGGCTGGTACATGATTTCGCGACTATCTTATTACAGTTATACTCTTCCCTGTAGCTACCAATTATCTTCCTTCCATGTTGCTTTTTAGCTGAGGAAAGGGTGACCAAAGTCGGTGATGACATACGGACAGTTAGCGACTTCTTTGGCTTCCAGCCTGCTCAGTTCTGCATGTAGAAGATGGCTAACCTGCCTATCAGGGACGATATGGTTCTGACTAACAGTGGTGATTAAATCGTGGAGTAAAATGCATTGTGCACTGAATAAGAAAACAAAGAAAAAGTAGACGTCAAACGGCTCAAGACTTTCTTACCACCCTATATATTCGAGCTCAGCAGCTCGAGCTCTATCCTTCCATATACACCTTTCCGAAATTCGTGGAACTTGTCTTCAGTCGATTTTGTGGCCTCTCGATTTTCAGATCCCGACGCCGTTGCACCGACTAGGCTCAGCACCCTCCTCTCCGCCTCTAAAGAGGCGGCGTGTCCTTCCTAGCGTTTCAAGCTAGGAGTAGGGGTTCCCACTGGATGGCACGAAGAAGCTACCACGTGGGGACCCCTACTTCAAAAAATCGATACTTTGAAAAAAAATCTCAGGCGTGGATAATTCATACACCAAACGATGGAGCTCGAGCTGCTGAGCTCAAATATATGTAAAGTTTTACAAATAACTCAGGACCTTCAGGGTATGAAGCTTCGACGTTCTCTACCGTGGTAGTTGCTATTGGGATAGGCTGGGTAACGTTCTACTTCCGCCAATATTTTCTTATTCGTTTGTAGTTCTATTTTTCTCCTTCTAACTTCTCATTAGCAGATTCTTATCTGGTGTCAATTTCCAATTTGAATATTTAAGCCCTACTCAAAGTTATTCAAAGATGCCGCTTTGGGACGCTCCTAACCGGCTTTTCCGGGAACTGATCGAAAGACATGTGCGGTGCTGTAGTTGTAGTGGAGTCCATACTAGAAAAAAACGATGAAAGTTTGAGTAGCTTCCTCAATTTTTAGCATAGCTTACCTGTAAAGCTCCTTTGATCTCAAGAAACTACCTCGGTTGCCTCACTAACAAATATTGTTTCAGAGCTGTAATGTGGAGATAACTGTTTACGAGCAGCTGGCGAAGATTCCTAATGGAAAAATCAAAATTCCTAAGGTATGCTTGTAATAGAAGCTTAATACGGTGATGACTTGGATAGTTTCCAGATTTACGCTTCAAAAAAATTCACCGAAAGCAATCCTACGAAGGGTTTCATAATTATGGAACACCTTAGAGGTGTGGGAAAGCCGCGAACGCTCATAAACTACACTCCTAAGCAGTTGAAACAAGTGGGTTCTAGTATCTGATGGCTATCTTCACCTTCATCCACTCACAGTTACTGCCATGTCAAAATGTATACATGTTTCCTTTTGAGATAAATATTTCTGCATTCATTTCAGGTTCTTCGATTCATAGCTATTGCCACAGCGAATTCTCTCAACGCGTCCTCAGAGGAGAGGGAGGTTTTCCCCAAAACACCGTTTAAAGATATATGGAGTTCAGGATACGTCATCGAGGTTTGTTGAAGTCCTAAAGTCCTTTCAAGAATGAAGCAGTATGCCATAGTGAGTAGTAAATACTTCGGATGATGTCACTGTCTCAAATTCGTCTGAAATTGCTTGATCTAGATGTGGAAGAAGAATCTGGTCGAGCTTCGCTCCTGGGGTTACGGTAAATTCAAAGGAGAAACGGAGCGCCTGGAAGAGATCGCTTCGGAATTATTCGATCTGAACTTAGCGGACGGTTTAGCAGAAGAATGCGGTAGGTGGCTGGTATAAACGCAAACGAAGAAAACGAGTTTGAAACGTCGAGTGGTAACACAGATGACTGAAAACCTCTTGAAAAGATTAAAATTGCTTAAATGGCAACAATGCCACTACAATCAAAGAAATCCAAACACTCTCATAAATTCTTGTGTGCTGCTCTGCCGAAGGGGGTTGGTAGGTGGATCAATATTCATCAAGGCCCAAAGTTTCGGTCTATTCGTTGTCTGAGGTCTGAAAGAAAACCGAAAATTCTTGACCTTCGCACTACACGGCCAAGCGCTAACTCCCCTTAGCATTTCTGACAAATTCAGAGAATCCCCACTAAATTTTCGGCCTCCGACGACGGTGAACGGGTCGAAATGTTAGAACAAGACACCTATCAACCTCGCTGGCCCGCGTGGTGCAATAGTAAGGGACTGACACTCGCACGGTCGAACGATCGATCCCGGCCCGGACTAACCAAGCCTTCTATCTCTCCGGGGTCAGGTAAATTGGCACCAGACTTGTCTGGGAAGGTAATGACACTGACTTCGTATAGCGGCTGGCCCTCGCAAGTCATTGTAGCCGAATACGCCTTCACCTTGCCTCTACGAGTAGGATGGAACACGTACGCGGCAGAGTGTCCTTAGGAGATTGATCAACGCCAGCACTTTTACCTTTACCTTTACCCCCGTTCGGCAGAGCAACACACAAGGATTATAAGGCCATGCCCAGGATTCAAGAAGAGAGAACTTGGAAACCGTTTGAAGGTTAGGTTTCGCAGAATAATTTCAGTAAAATGTTGGCACCTCACTTGGACAGCTTTGCTTTCAGGAATGACCCGCGTTCTATGCCACGGCGACTTGAGGCCCGCTAACGTGCTTTGGAGGTTGAACGATGAAGAGGATCTTCGTTTCTGCACAATTATCGACTATCAGGTGCCTGATTACCCAGATACCCGAAGTTGACTTCTAGGAGGAAAATACTAGAATTAAGAATTTAAGAGAAGATTTAAGAGATAGAATTTAAGAGAGCTCATTACGGCTGCACAGCAACCGATTTCGTGCGCTTGTTTTCGACAGCTCTCAGCGGTACGGATCGACGAAATCACTGGGAGGAGCTGCTTGAGGTTTTCTATCAATATCTTCAGGAAGAAGTTGGAGACAAGCCAATGCCGTATACACTTCAACAGGTGCGAAAGATTATTAAGAATAGGCAAGAAAAACTATAATAAAAAATTTAAAAGTGAACAAAATCACAAACATATTACAAGTGAAATAATGACAAAAGGTAGAACTATATGCTCGTTTCATTCTTGCCATCAGATACGTAGTAAGAGGTAGTTCACCATCCCCATGACCCCTTAGCAAGAAGGGTTGGCACTAGAGCGAAATCAATAGATAATCAATGTTCAGCGATCATTACCAACACCTTCTATTATGAATGATGGACCTACCACATCCTTTGCGGAAGGAAGTAGAAGTTGTGTCGATATGTATTAACTTCAGGGTCCCTTCACACATTACTACGTTGCTGTCGCAGTAACGATGAAACATAGGGACCGGTGGTGCGCGCGGCAGCAGCGCAGTAGCGCAGTATCCGGTTTCTAATAATTTTTTTGCGAAAACCGAACATATCGCCAACTATGCACGAAATAGTTTTTTGACCAACGACAGTCCAGTGGATGACCGCAAATGTTTGCAGCTATTGCGGATGTACTCGTACTCCACTCTTAACTGTTCTACATTGGTTTACTGCCGTACTAGAGTGTGAATTGTTGTGATGTGACGATCTAGCTTATTAGTAACTCGAACTAGAACAGAGTAACACACTGGTGGGACACTGCCCACTGCGGCGTATTTGTAAGGGCCGGTTCAGGTTGTTGCTGCATGCAGCTGCAGCAATGATAAAGTATAGGAATTGCAGCGCTGCGTGCAGCACACTGCAGCAGAGGGGGTGTTCAGAGTGTTGCTGCGTGCAGCAGCTGCAGCAGAGAAATCCCACCGGAGTTTTGTTGTCGTGCTGCAGGAGAAGTTGTGGCTGCGAACTTGAATGGGTGCGGGGGTCTCGCAACGATCGTCCTGCTGATTTCCCATCGACGCCACGCCATCGATCGATCGTGTGACTCCTATCACGAAAACCTGCTGTGCTGTTGCTGTAGAAAACTGCAGCAAATCTGCAGCAACGCGGTGCTCCCGATCAGGGCTGTGCGTTAAATTCTGGCCGTTAAATTTTTTAACGACTTTTTTTAACGGTAAAATTTGCCGTTAAAAACCGTTAAATTCGTTAAATCCGTTAAATTTTTGGAATTTTGCAAAAAAAGTTGAAATTCCTAAAAATAATGGTTTTTTCACCGTAATATCGCGAAAATAAACGACACTAATATATAAGCGTTTATTTTACTGTTGTGCCGGAACGATCAATTCATCGGTTAGTACACTAGAGCGCATATTATTAACAACAGCTAACGAAAGAGCTAAGTCTCTTACAAAGAAAGCATATTCAAAGTCAGGAATGATCAACGGTCGAAGCCAATCTGTGGAATATTAAGTTTGAGAAACAGAAGAGCTGCAAAATTTGCAGGTGTTAGCGACTTACGAAAGTCGGCGAAAGTACGAAAGTCTTTAAACGTCCGCGTCGAAACAGCGCTGCGGTGAAATTGATAAAAGCCTGCCAATCTGGAAGCAAATCAGACATCTGGAGAAGCAAAAATGGATAAAAGGCACTGTAGATACGTTTTTCGCGAATATAAGGTCTAAAACTGCCAAACAACGCGCTCAAATTACAGAAATTTCAGTAGGCGATCTCCTATTACAATGCCCAGATTGCTTCTAATGTTGTGGAAGAGAGAAGCTGGATGGTCCTGACACGATTGCGTGCAATTTGGACCTGCTGCCACTCCCGCGCGGGCAATTCAAAAGCCGTTAAATTTTCCGTTAAATTTTGAAAATTTGCCGTCAAATCCGTTAAATAACTTTTAACGGAAAAAGTCGTTAAATCCGTTAAAACCGTTAAACCGTTAGCCGTTAAATGCACAGCCCTGCTCCCGATCGGAGCGACGCTCCTCTCCTTTGTTGCCGCACTTAACAGTTAATCATGCAGCAACACTCTGAACCGGCCCTAACGGGTACCAGGTATACTTCAACATTGCGTCACGTACTATGAGCACAACGTACTAACCACGGGTGCAGATGTGCGGGAGAACATTGGGTAATACCCACAACAGGACTGAAAGAACAGGAAATTGCATTTTTCCCGCTAAAGCTGTACATTCAATTGCTTGAGAGGAACGATGACGTTGGTCGAAGAACAAAAACATTCGTTTTTCTCTAACTAGAGAGGTCAGTAAGCGTGCCCCAAAGATTCCGAATGAGACCAATTTATAATAGTTTTGTGGAGCATCAAGCGGGGATCACAACAATGTAGTTTATCTTTGCTGGAGGCCAATAGGTGGTCTGAAAATCGTAAAAAAACACCTTGAGAGGCCCTGAATAGTCCCTGGAGTGGAATTCTGCTAGCCTCGCTGGCTCAGTGGTACCGCAGTGGACTCTCGTTCAGATGGTCGTGTGCTCAGGTCCTGTTGGTGTGATTCTGCTTTGCTTCAATCGCATTGATATCAAATTGAGCTCGTTTCGCGATATTGTCATAGAGGTTGAAGAAAATCATGTATGGAGCAGTGGAAAACGCACAAATTTTCGTAAATGGCAACATTAACATGGTTAACCAATATCCACCATAACTTACCTTAAACGGCCGCAAATTCAGAAACTATTGCTATATTCGTGATCAGCGTCTCAAATAATTCCCACAGACGAAGTTTGACTAAATCGGTTATTTTGACCATGGCACCTCACTTACCCACTCTTACCATAGCTAGCGCTCAGCAGTCAGAATTCCAGAAATAAGCGTAAAATTCGTCATCAGCAGTTCTCATCTGAAACCCTCTCACCACAGGGCTATTAAGCGACTCTCAAAGACGGTGTTTTTTTTTGCGATTTTCGAACCACCCATTGGCCCTCGGCAAAAATAAACTGCATTGTTGTGATCTCCGCTCAATGCTCTGCAAAACTATTAGGTCGTTAACTAATTATTTGCCGTTTTCTTCAAGCTTCTGTTGTGCGCCTGGTAGAGAAGCTTCCAAAAACATCCAGACAGCGTTCGATAGAGAATTATTTGCTCGTCCACTACGTGTATTTGATATTTACGAAACATCAAAATTTTGATAACTTTTTGTCCATTGAAGTTGAAATCAGAAGTGAGAAAAATTGACCCCACCGACAGTGAATTTTCTCTGCTTTGTTTCGAGACTTCTTGCAATACTGTATGTATGCTCTAAAAGTAGAGGAATTTTTCTACGGAACACACTACAGCTTGTTTTGATTTTCCTTTGTTTTTGTTTACTTATAGAGCGTCAAAGTTGGGTATCTCAAAGAGAACAATAATATTTGGATACTTGTACTGCCTTCCTGCCAAACGTTTTCAATCTACTCTAAACACGTCACGGAAGAGCATTTATTGCTCTATCAGATAGTATGTTTATTTTTTCATGATAGCCGTTTTTTAAAAAAATTTTTTCATGAAAACGTTTTTAAAATTCCTCGACGTGTAAAACTTTTCGTTGGAAACCTTTTGCAGAATTTCAAGCATTGTTCGAAAGAAGAGGATTTGGGCTATAAGGAAATGCATCACACTTTTTCAATCGCACTAGGTTTTGTTAACTTTTGGGTCGTCAAAGTGGAGACTTCGACGGCTCGCGTAGCTGCGCGCGCGGCCAACGCGACGGCCGCGCCGCCACGCAATTACTGAGGCGCTGCCGCGTTGGCCGCTCGCGCGGCCACGCGAGCCGTCGAAGTCTCCACTTTGACGACCCAAAAGTTAACAAAACCTGGTGCGATTGAAAAAGTATGATGCATTTCCTTATAGCACAATCCTCTTCTTTCGAACAATGCTTGAAATTCTGCAAAAGGTTTCCAACGAAAAGTTTCACACGTCGAGGAATTTTAAAAACGTTTTCATGGAAAAAATTTTAAAAGACGGCTATCATGAAAAAATAAACATACTATCTGATAGAGCAATAAATGCTCTTCCGTGACGTGTTTAGAGTTGATTGAAAACGTTTGGCAGGAAGGCAGTACAAGCATCCAAAAATTATTGTTCCCTTTGAGATACCCCATTTTGACGCTCTGTAAGTAAACAAAAACCAAAGAAAACCAAAACAAGCTGTGTATCATATTATAGAAAAACTTGTCTACTTTCAGATGGTATATACAGTTTTGCAGGAAGTCTTGAAACGAAGCAGAAAAAATTCACTGTCGGTGGGGTCAATTTTTCTAACTTTTGATTTCAACTTCAATGGTCAAAAAGTTATCAAAGTTTCAATGTTTCGTAAATAGCAAATACATGACGTGAAAAAGCAAATAATTCTCTATCGAACGCTGTCTGCATGTTTTCGGAAGCTCTACCAGGCGCACAACAGAAGCTTGAAGAAAACGACAAATAATTAGTTAACGACCTAATATATATGTAGGTCTCCTTCGGAATCATTGGGGCGCGCTCATTGACCTCCCTAGTAAGTTAATTGAACCTTGCTATACCCTATCATTGTGGGTTCTTTCGCTGATAACTATTGAGTGACTGACATGCTCTTTTCCTTTGACTTTCCCTAATGCTAAACTTTATTTCAGTTGAAAGATGCCTACTGTAAATTCTTCCCAACGGGAGCGGCTTTGATTTTGCCGTTTTTCCGACTGGTGTATGAAACGAACAAACACCACCTTACCCATGACCCGATTAACCAGGTGAGGGCTAAGTTCCTATTTTTAGATTCGGAATACTCAAGGATACGCACCTTTAGGTAATCGAGAAGACGGAGTGCCTTTTGAGCGACATATTCTACTATCATGAACGATTTGGTAAACAGGAGAACAAAAGACATTGAATAATGGATCTATTTCTGTTTTTGTACTGAACTTTGCCGTGTATAATAGATAAGGAATCTGAAGCAAAAGTAAAGCAAAGGACGAAGTTTCTGATATAAAACATCCTTATTTGATGTTAGACAAATGAGCACAAAGGTGAGGAGTGGCGGACTGGACATTTTCGAATATTATCAAAAATGAGAACCTCTACCTATCGACTTCTTCGATGCTCAATCGAACAATTTTCTCTGCCGAAACAATTGGTGGTTTTGTGCACAGCAATTTGCAACGGGAAAAGTAGCAATACAATAAATAAAAAACGATATGGAAAATAATTGAAAATAGATCCGCATGTGCTTGTTGACACATCTTGAAAAGTGGAGCTAGGACGAAATTCTTCTTTTCGTGGAATGATTTGCGAGCGTCTCACTTCACCCATGTCATGACAGCTGGATTATGATTGAGCTGTCTACAATTGGAGTTATCAAATAAAAAAACATGATTGGTGTTGAGGATACCAAGGCCGGGATTCATGGACGGCATACCAGAAGTAAACCTGGAAATGTACCCTGAATGGCGCGCCGGCCGCGACTCATCAACACGCGCAGCGAGCTTTATTCAGGGACCCTGAATAAAGCGTAAACCCTGAATCAGGGTTTACGCGAGGTCTAGCACAATTCAATACGGTTGGAGTTCATACAATGACTGGAACGCGAATCCTGATCCACCAACGCGCCCTGGGGTTTGTATGCCGTTAGTAGTTCTAGGGATCCGAACCCTCCATTGAATTGTGTTCGACTTCAGGTAAGCCTTGGATGAGAGCTGCAGCGCGTTGGTGAATCGCGTTTTGCGCGCCATCTAGGGTATATTTTGGGGTACATGATCGCTTCTAGCTGTTCAGTCGATTGAAATACTTCGAATTATGGCAAGGTCTGTTGTTTTGTAACCCTTACGTTTAGAATTGGCGCGCGAAAACATGAACCCTAGTGAGGGTGAAACACGAACGCATTTCCGACTCAAACCGTTATCTCCCGTCAAACGTAACCATTGATCAGCGAACTTTGGTATCCGGTTGTGGCGCAAAATTGCGCAACAGCCGGTCGCAAGAGTCGGTCAATAAAAGCAACGACAGCAAACAGTTGTCGCAATATTTCTTTCTTATCAATGATAACCTAGTTAAATCTTATCTCTGAGAATGATGTTCAAGATAATGCCCTGTTGCGTTTTCAACCTTGACGTTTTCTTCTTCATCGGAAGAATCAGGTAATGGAATGAAAATGCCCTATACTAGTTCTTTTTTGTAATGTGTTTTACAACTTATCGCACAGTGCTAATACGGAAAATATAGGGAGATCTAAGACACTAACTTTGACTTCATGTGTCGCTCTTAGTGTTTGAATACAGCAACCCTGTCATTTATAAATATTGTTCTATTTATATTACCATTCTCGTGTCCTCGAAGAGTAGTTGGAGCACAAAGCAGCAAAGGTTAGCGGTTTCAGCAAAATGGTTTTGCTTTAGCTATTCGAAAAAGCTAGAAAAGGCAGAATGTTTTGTGATTTTGGTTCTGCCCTAAACAGATATTGTACCATCGATAAACACCTGCAAAAACACGAGAGAAATGAAACCAACGTTTTACCGTCGAAGAGCCTTTAGGCACTCTAGAATTACTTTTGATCAATGAAAAATACGTTGCTGGAATCAGAACGGTGTGATCTATCCAATGGTGATGGAAACGCGATCGAAATTTCAAACGTTTACTTTCATCTTCGATCTTTGATCTAAAGGAATTTGTGTGTCCTATGACAAGGAGACGACCACACATGGTAAACCTCGTGAGGCAATCTTGGCTAATCACAACCTGTGGATATTCCTAACTTAGTCAAATCTTAGTTCGTAATATTTGTGTACCAGCAAAAATGACTACTGTATTTAGAGAGAGGAGGGCGAGCCGATCATAACAATATTGTACACGCTTAAGAAAAGTTTCTCTTCAAAAATCGTCGGAAGGAAAATTTAACGGCACGGCTGCCATGAAGTGCTGTGATGCTGTGACTCTGCTCCGAAGGACTTTTGCACCTGGAACAACAGCATAAGGACCCTGGGAATTGGAACTTCTGCAGATTTAGCTAACGAATTTCAGAAGTCATTTGCACCTAAAATTGACAATTCTTCACATTTACCTATGATCGACCATACAGCATCACTCAAAATCTGTTAATCCAGGGGTTCGGATCGAGCAAGTGTCTTCCAACTGATGCGTTGGTTAATTTACTTGGCATGTTACTCCAGTCCAAACAGAGCGAATAGATCTGTATCTCTCTATCTCCACTGGGGCTCAGTTGTTTAAACGATTTGTCGATCTGTTGTTTTGTTTTAAGCTACTTTTCTGAGTTTGGAGTCATTTTGTTGATTCTCCAAACTGGTGCCCCAGAAATTAATCATTTGATTTCGACACATTCGCAACCGAGAATCATGATTATAAGAGGATGCTATGTGGCGAGTGAGAGGATTTCCACAAAGCATTTGTAGCATATCTACCCTACTAAAATTGACTTCCTTATTTGAGGTGGGATGTTCGCCACACGGCTAATTTCGCAGGTCGCGGCAGAAGATTAGCGGATACTAACTAGCCTGTGTGTGGCCCATTGTTCAACATGGCTAACGACTCGTAAGAATTCCTCCCATTTTCATGCTAAAAATGTCATCTGGCGTATTTCCTGTCTAGAATTGTCTCCCCAATTCCACGTCCGGCTCTCGATGAATCTTGGCATTGTGGTCAACTTGGAAAGTCTTGTACTTGAAGCCAAAAACCAAGACTGATATTACAGTTTATTCGGGCTGACGTTTCGGCGTCCTCGCCTTCTTCAGAGCCTGGAACAAGTCGAGTTCAACCTGAGAAACTACCCACTCAACGCCGCATCAAATTCTCCGAAAAAAGTAAGAGAAAACTGAATGACTATCGAGCAAATGAAAAAGGGGGTCAGTAAAGGCTAACCTTTTTATAAGCGTACTAGTGAGGTCCACTGCACACCCGTAGCTGGTAGGATACGTGGGTGACTGAGGGTTCACGCCTAGGGACCACCCGCCTAGAGAACTTCTGGGGCATGACCTGGTAGGTCAAGACCACACATGTCGACGAACGGTGCCAGCTCCTGGGTCACCGCCACACACTCGTCCTTCCTATTGATTCTAGGAGACCTGGCCGCAATCCAAAGCGCTTCTAGCGTACATCGCGCCGCGATTTCGGTTTCACGCGCTAAGATGGAGACTGCGACGCTAAAGAGGAATATAATTGCAGGTCGACCCATATTACTCACTGCGCGTCATGTTACGAGCTTTACGCATCTTTTTTTCATTTTTTGAGCGTATCATATGATAAACCACTACTGGTGACCACTACGTATCATATCACCACTACTGGTTCACCCACCCCGGATTTCCTCCCCTAGCCCGACCGCGTGGCGAAGCCACGCGGTCACCCGCCCTCTCGGTCACTCCTCTCTGTGCACACTATTTCGTCGTGAGTAATTTGGGTCGATCTGTAATTATAGTCGTGTCGACGCTAAAACAGCTGTTTGCGTGCGCGCGCACCCTGTGGTCGCCCAGAGGGGTTGCCGGATTGGACTTTCGCAAGCCATCAAGATGCTCCTTTACCCTTACACATAGCGGCCTAGATGTTTCCCCAACATACTCTTGTTCGCATGACAGGCACTTGATGAGATAAACGGTACCGGCAACCATGCAATCTCCCGGTTTCCCAAAGGGGCAGATGGGACAACCCGGTGTGGTGCATATGCGGTCATACAAGCGATTACGAACAAGCTGGATTTTGAGGTTTCTAGGTGGTATTTCTACCACCCTTACTAACTCATGCAGATCAGCCTTTCTGAGACATGTTCGTATTGCATGACTTATACCGTCAGAGATGAACGGCACAGGAAATGCAATTTTCGTTCTGTCTTCTCCAAGTCTGTCTGCACCAGCCGATCTTCTTCTGCTTCCATTTGACCGCCCCGGACAGGGATAACTGTTACGTTTAGCGATGTCGCGGGCTATGCACAAAGAGAGGCGATTTTGGGTGGCATCGGATGAGACCATAGATGCGGTACGGAACATGTTCCGTGCGATAGCTTTCTTAACTGCCACAGGGTGAGCAGAGGAGTAATGCACGATGATATTTTTGGACGCAGGCTTCCGCTACCATCTTGTTTTGAAACACCCCTCGGTGAGTTGGACGTGGACGTTGAGGAAAGCCAGCCAGCTGTCTGTGGGTTTTCTGAGAATTTGATGCGGCGTTGAGTGGGTAGTTTCTCAGGTTGAACTCGACTTGTTCCAGGCTCTGAAGAAGGCAAGGACGCCGAAACGTCAGCCCGAATAAACTGTAATATCAATCTTGGTTTTTGGCTTCAAGTACAAGACTTTCCAAGTTGTCTCCCCAATGTTGCGGTCGGCCTATACGCAGGGGCACAGCCAGTTTTGATGGTAATTAAATCTTTATGAAAAATTGAGGAAACAGCTTCCCGAAAACACGCTCCTTTTCTGGGACCTGATAGAGACCCGATACTCGCGATGCTTAACAAGAATCCAACTTTGAGTCATGGTGAAAATCGCTCCACAAAAGCTCACCCCTTCCGGTTGCAAATGTATGAAAATTGAAATATTAGGTTGGAAACTAATTTCGTGGACTCTCACGCACCTTCAACGAAAGTGTTAATTACCAAATAAAGAAAAACGTTACCCAAGCGACACATGAACCATCAAAACGAATAGGTAATTTCCAACTCTCAGGTAGCTGCCCCATTCCACTTCCTAAGAAATGCTGACTTTTATGAACGGAATATTTTTCATAGGTGCATTTTGACCTACACCTTATTACTGGATCGTCTTTGCCTCAGATAATACAGGAAAAACCAAAATAAATGTTGGTCATAAAGTGCTCTATATGTACTACAATCTGCATGAACAAAAGTCTCCCAGCTTACATCTTATTTGGCGGTGTCTTGATGAGTGGTGACACAACTTTCAGGGAGTTTCTTAAACCGTCTACGGCGAAGTACAACCTGTACACAGTCAGGCTGTAGACAATAGGGTTCTGGATGAATACTGACACTACCACCTATGAATTCTCGGAAGATGGCGCCCTCACAAAGCCTCCTAACTGAGACCATCAGCTTCTTATGAGGAGGTGGATTTGAGGATTTGCAGCGGCTCTCATTTTGTTTTGGGTGGCCGTAGCAAGCCAGCAATTTTCAATGTCCACATCCCATCGTACGTTACCACTCTATGAGCAGGTGATTCGTTGTTGGGGCAAGCACGAAGTTCGCTTGCAGCATCCGCCCCACCCTCCTCCACGCACCTATAGGCCAGTTTTACAGAAAAACTGAAGTACTGCAGAACCTGTTTAGTTGAGCCATTAGAGCACTTGACTTCTACTGTCAACATGGGCATTGCCGAGCTCTGGTTTTGCCGAAATAATCACGGCCTTCCGACCGAGCTCCGGAAGTCATCCAAAGTGGCCTTTTCTTTTGTTTGGAACTGCTTGCTCAAAATCACTTGATATTTTTGAGTGCCATCAATCGTTTCAGAACATCATCCCCAGTTTCTGCACACACAAATTGTAACGTTTCAGTAACCAAGTGGCTAAAAAGTTACTCATGAAGAAGACCTTGGCAAGCGCTAATTTTGAATGTTTTCATTTCAAGCAGAAAAACATTCTCAGAAAACAAAAGTAACAGAGTTTATGAGCGGTTCTGAAAACTACTTGATATGTGCTATCAAATGGTCAAAAAAGAAATGAAATAGGTGCAAATTCTAGCAAGTTGTGTTTGCTAAAAATAATCACTGCAAAACAGTCCAGGAAATTAGTTTCCAACCTAATATTTATCATATGCCAATGTGAACAGTTGTCCATCTCAGGTGCAAATAACGTTCGAGAGATGAAAACTAAGTCAGAAGAAGCTACAGTTCTAGAGATTTCACTTGTTGATGTTTCAACTCCAAAGTTCTTGAGAGCGAAGTTATAGCATTCACGATGCAACAAATCATGAAAGCAGTCGTCTCACATTTTCCTTCAAGCCACTTTTGAGGCTGTGCTTTTCTACAAAGTTTACTATGCTGAAATGCTCATCTCGGCCTCGAGTCTGGAGATATGGTATTCATTTTTGATAGTGTAACAAACTTATATGTATTTTAATGGGGAATATCTGCAATTGTTTCCAGAAAATATCTATCATACACATTGTTTCCACCCCTACATGAATAATATCTAAAATAATATATCAAAAGTCGAGATTTTCCTCAAAAACTGATACGCATCGAACCACATGGTTTTCAAGAATAGACGATGATTTGTGCTCTTATCACAAAAAGGTTCTCACACCGACACGAAGCGAGAGTAGTTGACACTCGCAGTTGGCGCTGATAAAATTTTCTTCCAAGAACTCTTCGGTGTCCCTTCCCACCTGTCAACTACTCTCGCTAATCCTCTCATTGCGGATAATTCTTAGAAGAAATTTCTGTGGACCAACAAGTGCCTAGCCATATACACAAGGTGACTAAAAGTTTCGTGCGCTAGATTTTACTTTTTGCAGGCTATTGTTCGAAGAAATTCGTTTACATACAGGACAAGAAACAGCATCCCAGAGTTACCAAAAGTATCCGAATTGGTTTTTGTATCGGTGTATGTATCTTTTTGTGTGGAATGACCTGAAGTATTGATTTTCAGGATGACCGAAAAACATTTATTCCTACCGGGTGATGGCCTCTGTGGTACACACGTCTCCTGGAGTGATATCGAGGAAGAGATGCAACATAAACTGGGCACATCGGCACGGTTTGGACCAAATAAGTCGTTCAAGAATATCGCCGATGGAAAAGTGAGTTCAGTGGATAATTACAGAAATCATGAGATAGAATTTCATCGCTGCTGCTGCTCATCACATTCAGGGATTTGCGTCGAAGATCCTTCTCATTGATCCAGATTGGCAACCACACCTGGAGGAGCACCCGAAGCATTTTGTAGCTAAGGTTAGTATGTTATGAGGAGTTCGAAAGGAATTACATTTCTATAGACAAAACACGATTATTCGTGGCTTGAAAAATTCACTTGAAATGTTCTTCGTAAAGTTCATTGCAGCCGTACCAGTTCGCAAATTTCTCCCATATGTGGTTCATAGAGTCACTATTCCCAGCTTCACCTCCTATCTGTAAAAGGTAAAAGTAAAGCTGTCGGCGTTGATCAGTCCCCTTAGAACGCCCCACGCATTCGCATTCACTTCTGAACCATAGAGATATTATAAATGCGTATCTGTCCTATACAATAACTTGCTGGGTCCAGCTGCTACTCAAGTCAGCGTCTGGTGGGGGTTGATGTCGATTTACCCGAACCCGGAAGGATGAAAGGCTTGGTTAGCCCGGGCCGGGATCGATCGCTTGACCGTGCGGGTGTCAGCAGCGCCTCTTACCACTGCACCACACGCGCCCTTGGGCGATTGAAAACACAAATGAATGGCAAAATTGCTGACGCAAAATTCAACTTTTTGTTTTATCAGCAATAGTCGATTTGGTGTTCGACAAAGATATCAGAAGAATGTAGTCCAAATGAGCGAGTAAAAAGCTGATCAATAGAGAAATAATTCGATCTTTGCTATTGAGAACCTATAGTTAAGTGATACGAAAAACTAGAGGAACTTTAAACCCTAGCTGGCTCTAACCTAAGTGATGAAGTTGCTAGGAATGAAAAACGAAGCATGGAGGTCGCTGTCAACATGGACCAACAACCATCCCTTTCACCTTTACGACGCTTTTCTCGAAATTTAGAGCTTAAGTAGAATATCTATGGGATAAAAGGAAGATCAGAATGATCAAATTGCAGATTGCCAGTCTCCTTTCCGGAGAAAAGCTGAAGAGTAAGGTGGACGGAGAGGACTGGATGGACGACGTGGGATCACAGATCGCCATTGAAAAGCTTATGAAAAGAGTGGGTGTCATTTTGCAATATTTTCTCTAAATATCCGAGATTTCGCATGTTTGGATGGATCTCGGCACTTCTTTCATTACTCTTTTAGTTAGTAAAATTTTCGGAGGGAATCCGAAACCTTTTTGATCAACATGGTACCTTGAAAATGACGAGCCACTTATGAAGTAGCCAGCCTCACTTCTTGAAATTTGACGCGTTTCAATTTTATCTTTGTTTCAATAGAGATCCTTTTCTGAAACTAATAGAGTCTGTTGCTAGTTTCTACAGTCTTCGTTTCTTTGGATGCTTTAGACAACGCTTTCTTTTAAAGAACTTTGACGTGGAATATATGGTTTATAGAATATACGGGGTGTGGCAAAAGTCCTTCAACACCGATACTTGACCGTCTAAATGGCAGATCTCAGGCAAATGAGATGAAATTTGTAACATTTATTGTCTTTGACCACAGACATATATCAAAGCATCTAGGTTTCGAAATGACACCCTTTCGCACAAATACAGACCCTAAGTCTCTTGGGGAACGTGTCTACGGCGGCAGGCAGGACATTTTCATCAATTTCCTTCCAGGCTTTCTTCAAGGATTCTTCAAGAGAATCAACGCTCGCGTGGAATGTTGTGCAGGCTTTGCTCTTCAATATGGACCAGATTGAGTAATCCATCGGATTAAGGTCCGGGCTATTCGGTGGCCACTCTTTTGCTGAGATGAAATCAGGAAAATTGTTGGCACCCCACTTCTATACGATTTCGGCACTATGGGCAGGTGCAGAGTCCTGCTGATAGGTCCGAGTGGTGTTTTCGAAGTGCTGAGAAGCCGATAGAAGCATTTCTTTCTTCGAAACGTCGTCCAGGACTTGTGGCTGTCGATTTTCCCGGACGCGTGCCGCCATAGACTCGTTCCTAAAGGGAATTAGGGCCTGTATTCGTGCGAAACGAGGTCATTTCGAAACTTAGATGATTTGTTATATGTGTGTGGTCAAAGGCAATAAATGTTATAAATTTCATCTTATTTGCCTGAGATCTGCCGTTAAGATGGTCAAGTATCTGTGTTGAAGGACTTTTGCCGCACCCTGTATAATAAAGTCACCAGTGAAATGTGAACAAGAAAGTTTCCCTCTGGGTGTTAATTTGAATTTCACCCTTTCAGAGCCACAACGTCGAGGTAGCAATATATGAGAAATTGGAGATGCTTCCCGAAGGAAAACTCCGACTTCCTAAGGTAGGCCTCTGGTTGGCATTTGGCACTGATTAAATTTAACACAGTAATTTTCAGATTTATTCTTTGAAACCGTTCTCAGAGAGCAATCCATTGAAAGGTTACATAATCATGGAGTATGTTGAAAATGCTGAAGGAGCACCAATGTACAGCAATTGCACGCCGGAAAGTTTGAAGCCAGTGAGTTTTGGGAAGCATCCCTCCTCAATTATTCTACTGGTCCTTTATACAGCTGTCAGATTATATGTTTAATATTTATTTATCTACTTATTTGGAATATTGCTGACGGGCGCACGTGGAGCAGCAGGTAAGAGGCGGTACTGACACCCGCACGGTCGAGCGATCGATTCCCGCCCAGGCTAACCAAGCCACTTACCCCTGCGGGGTCGGGTTTATTGCCTCCAGACATGTTTTGGAAAGTAAAGACACTGACCTGAAACAGCGACCAGTCCCCGCAAGTCATTGTATAGGCCAAATAAGAATGTGATGTTTGTAAGCAGGAAAGGTATACATTTACCAGAGAATAGGAAAAAAGAGAAAGACGCCTGCTTTGTCTCTAAACTCTATACAGGCAAGAAAAGACCTGAAATGCCCCTACGATTCAAATGGAACACAAATGCGTGGCGCGTCCTTTGGGAACTGATCAATCACTTTTACATTTTCCTTTATTCATTCGGAATATCGCTGACGAAATATAAATGAAAAAACGAGTGACAATAAGTTGCACCAGATCTCAAACTCTTACATTTTCACTTCCACTTCAGGTTCTTCGATACATAGCTGTGCTGACAGCGAATTTTCTCGATGTATCCTTGCATGAGGCAGAGATTTTCCCCAAAACACCATTCAAAGATATGTGGAGTTCAGAACAACTGCATCAGGTTTGTTACAGCTCGCACATTTTTAAACTCTTTACATCTTTTTCTACATAAGGGCAGGGTGGTAAGGGGGGGGCACTGACACCCGCACGGTCGAGCGATCAATACCGGACCGGGCTAGTCAGGCTCTCTTTCCCTTCGGTGTCGGGTGAATTGGTACCAGAATTCTTGGGGATGGTAAAGACATTGACTTGGTGCAGCAGCTGGCCTCCACAAATCAATGTATAGTCTAACCCAGCCATTCAGCGGGGCATTTATAATAACAAATAAAACGAAGAACAAAAAGCATGCAGCAAAAGACGGCGAGGAACTGATGAGATACGTCACTGAGAGCACGGTAACAGGCAATCGCGGCGGGACCACAGAGTTGACAAACAGATCGTGGCATCGTGGTTTCGCCTATTTATTAGCAGGATATTCACTATGCGCCGATGATTTTGAATTGAGTGTGAGTGCGTGGCGCGTCCTTCCGGGACAGATCAACGCCGACACCTTTACCTATTTACCTTTACATAGCACTGAGCTCAAAATCTTCTACTAGATGTGGAACGCAAGTCGGCTTGCGCTTCGTCCATGGGCTGGCGGAAAATTCACCGAAAAAGCTGATCGACTGGAACAGATTGCTCCATCAGTGTTTGACACCAATAGAGCAGATAACATGGCAGAAGAATGTGGTAAGTGTTTCAAAGGCGTACGTTTCCTGTAAGGTGTAGCGGTAAGAGGCGCCACTGAGACCCCCACACCATCGAACGATCCATCCTCGCGCGTGATAACCAAACTTTCCATCTCTCGAGGGTTGGGTAGATTGGTACCAAACCTGTCTGTTAAGGTAAAGACACTAACTAGGGATAGCATTGTGTAACCCGAATACGCATTTACCATAACTATATGGCTCTGAATGGAACACGAATGCGACGGAATTGTGCTTGAGAGAATGATCAAGGCTCCTTTCCCTTCATTCTTTACATTCACGTTTCCTGTACGGTGTAGTGTGGCACTCTTTCCAAGAATCATAATTGTTCTACGCAGGGAGCCACCCCTTTCTTTTTTCCCTATGTCTCCTTTTTCTTCATCTTTTCCTACGGAGATCCAAAACCGCATCCGGTTGGTGTTGTTTCCCTATTGCTCCAAAACGTTCTTCCTTCCATTTCCGGATCCACCATGAGACTCATGGTGGTATCATTTAGATTCACTTCAAGCAGATGTTCTCATTTTTGTTTCTAACATTATCATGATGAGTACTTTACGTGATTTCCATGATTTTTGTTCCAATTCCTACGAAAGGCTTGTCTGAAGCGTCTATACCGTATGAAAAGAACGAATAATTAAATAAAAATAGACAAAGTCGCAAAAAATCGTTTAGACCACAATTGCCTCCTTCACTTTAAGGAATGAATCGCGTTCTGTGCCATGGCGACTTGTGGCCGGGTAACGTACTCTGGAGATCGGAAGGAGGGGAATTCCATTGTGTCACCGTTGTGGACTTTCAGGTACATAGGCACACAAAGTCTTATTTTTTAGACTCAACAAAAATTCAGAACGGTTTCGAAAAGTGCAATCAATAATACCATCTATAAATTGGGTAGGAAAGTTAATTAACATTATGTAGGTGGGATGATGCGAGTGATGTCACGAAGTATAAACCAAGCAGCGTGATGGTGCTGACTGTTCCCTAATAATAGTGCAGCATCAACAAATTTATTGGGCCTGCTAGGCATCAAAATTGAGCCAAAGTAACTAGAATTAGACTGCACCGAATTTTGATGAGCGATTTTTGAAGACAGCGATTCACAGGATTTTTATGGCTGACGCAGTTCTCAGTGAAGATCAATAGCGAAAATGCTGCTTAAATCGAAAGCAATAAGGCAGTTTTCTTCTAAGATTGGATTTCAGGGAGCTCATTTCGGGTGTACGGCAACGGATTTCGTACGATTGTTTTCGCTCGGTCTCAGCGGTTCTGATCGAAGGAAGCACTGGGAGGAGCTCATGGAGGTGTTCTACAAATATCTCGAGGAAGAAGTTGGCGACCGCGCTATGCCGTATACCCTCGAGCAGGTGTGGAGTAGTTACCGCTTTGTCAAAAACTACGTCTGTTGTCAAAAATTACGTCTTTGTCATATTTCTTCTTATTTCTTAACTAGGTATTTTGAAGTTTGATCCGGAAAGGTTTCATGGAGCGCTTTATTTTTGTTCAGTTGCGCGGAATTGGTAAACACTAGGTCGCAGAGAGTTTCCCGAGAATCTTGACGATTAACTTATGCGGTAATATGACTATGGAGTTCCTTTGTCACCTTACTTCTACAAGTGTAGAGATTCTCCAAAGCCAGCTCGTAAATAATCAAATCGTCTTCAGCAACTGGCATCGCCGACTGCGGTTGGTCCCAGGAGCCAAACTGTACATTTTCAGCATTCGAAACCAAAGTTTCGCTGCATTATGAAAGACATTGGGTGCGCCTATCATAACGATTATGCTTAGCTGAGTTTCCTTCGAAACGTTGGTTTGTAAACTCGTTAATAAAAGCAGTCCATAGTGCCTGTAACCAATATCGGTTTTCTCTGCAATACCTCTACCACAGAAGAATAAAACCAGTGGTATGTGTAGGCAGGAAATCAACATATGTACATGTGGATTATGAGTGCGATATCCCATAAACCGTTTTGAAATTTTGGCGAACGGCTAAACTGAGTGACAGGAAACTTTCCCTACGACCTAATAATATGTAGCTCAGGTAGCTGTCTGTAATCATACACGGCGAAAAATTCTTTAGGTTTTTCCTTTTATGTTATTCAATGTTTGAAATGCATTTGAATATTTTCGACTTAATCATTATCACAAACAAATAATTTACCATAACAACTGCAATGAATTCCTTTTTTATCACGGCTGCCGGAAAGCAATTACATTTTTCTACTCATTTAGTGGTACCTGCATGGAACAAAATGATTAATAACCTTTTTTAGCTGAAAGAAGCATATCGCCGATTCTTCCCAATAGGAGCAGGATTAATTGCTCCGTTCATTCGACAAGTGTTTGAAGCAGTTGTTCAAAATCCTACGGAGGAGCAGAGGCAACAGGTATGCAGCCCTAAATTATTAGATACAGACGCCATAAGTAAACATGCTTCAGGTAATCGAGAAGACGGAGTGCCTTCTGGAGGACGTATTCTCCTACCACGTACGAAACGAGAATTTAGGGAAATAAAGAAGTTAAATTAAATCAATTAAATTAAACTAAATAAAGATCTGAATGACTTTGATCCATGGTTTTGATCGGAGAAGTGATCAAGGTGACCAGATCTACACAAATGATAAAGCTGATCCCATCTAGGCTGCTACCATAACAGCATCTGGTAAAATGACAACGTTCTAGCTACATTGACCTACATGGACAGAAGATTCACGAATTAGCTATCTCTACTGCCTTTTGGGTATAATGTGGAAGGTAAAGGTTACAGCGTTGATCGGTCACCTCATAACGTACCTTCGTGATTCCTGTTCCATGCAGAATCGTAGAATCATGATGAATGCGTGTTTGGTCTATGTAGTGACTTGCCGGGGCCAGCCGCTATACCAAGTCAGTGTCTTTACTTCCCCAGACAAGTTTGGTGCCAATTTACCCGACACCGGCGAAAGGAAGGCTTGGTTAGCCCGCGGAGGGATCGATCGGCTGACCGCGCGGGTGTTAGTAGCGCCTCCTATGACTGCAACACGCGCAGTCACCCGCCTTACCCATTAGTCCATGCGGAAAGCTGTTTCGTCATTTTCGATCCACTCAATATTGTCGGTGGTTTCCATTCCAAATTCCCGAATGGGTGTTTGCGGAGTACACACTTCTAGCTGCAGATCATAAATGCAGCACCATAAGTAGGACCTATGCAAAGGTAAGCCCACGGCCGGGATCGAACCGACAATCTTCTGATTAGAAGTCAGACGCCTTATCCATTAGGCCACGCGGGCAACTGGCGCTGAACTTGCGATCCACTTGGAATTGTCGGTGATTTCTCCTCCAGACACGCAAAATTGATTTTTGCCGAGTACACGCTCCTCCTAGGTGCAGAACATTCCTGCAGTACCTATCCGACGATATACGCAAAAGCAGGCTAACGTTCGGGATCGAACTGACAATCTCCTGATTAGGAGTCTGACACGGCATCCATTAAACCACATTCGAATGTGGTAACAAAAACGCATCTCGGTGACTTCCATCTAAATTCTTGGAATTTTGTAGCAGGAGTGTTCAGAGTTCGTCTCATAAATGACGTTGAAAATTAACCTGATAAACGGTAAGATGTTGTTGATAGTAATGGTGCATAAGCTCATCGGAGGTTGAGTAGAATAAAGAAGACAAAGGATTCTAAAAACAGCTGCAGATGTGACGAAAAACTTCCTTAAGGGCACTGCACACTCGGCGACGCCTTGCGCGGCGTCGTCGGTGGCTATGATGAAATATAGGCTTATGGTATACTCCGGCAACGGGCCCGTCGCAGCGGAGCTAAAAATGCATGGCTCGCCTCTATGCAGCACTGCAGCTGGAATTTTTGTATGCTGCTGTGTGCGGGGACTCGGAGCAGTGGTGCCCGACCTGTCGCAGCTGGCGCCGGCTGGTCGCAGCGCACTGCGCTGCGACAAAAGCCACAGTACTGTCCTGAGAGGATCTGCCCCATCTTTTTTGCTCTTGTGGTAAACTATCCGAGTCCCCGCACACGGCAGCATACAAAAATCCCAGCTGCAATGCTGTATACAGGCGAGCCATGCATTTTTAGCTCCGCTGCGACGGGCCCGTTGCCGGAGTATACCAAATAAATAGGCCATAGGGGCGCGCTGGCCCGACGACGCCGCCGACGACGTCGTCGCCGCCGCCGGAGGGACCTTTGCACACTCGGCGGCGGTGACGGCGATGGCGACAGCGCCGGCGACGTCGCTGCGGGCGAAGCGCAAGGGAATGGCGCCGGGCATTTTTCGAGCGGCGCCGGCGCCAGCGGCGGGTGGTGGGAGGAGCGGTGTGAACCCAGTGTGGTTCTTATCTACCCGACCCTTGGTATGGAAGGCTTGGTAAGCCCAGGCGAGCTTCGATCGGTCGACCGTGTGGGTGTTGGTAGCGCTTCTTGCCATTGCAGAAACGCACCTCCTTAGCTTACATCTACACATGACGATTGGTCTACTCTGCTTACAGGGAAGAAAAGACAACGAGCAATGATTAGATCAGCCTTTCGCACTTCGCTGTGCAAACTATTGGTTCTATATCTTAAGATAACACTAGCTGCACTCTTAAAACTCCGATTATCCCGCAAGCCAAACCCAGTTGTTTAGTTGATAAAGAACTGGATGGATGATCATTTCATTTCCCATGTGAGAGCGGTTGATGGTGGTTGTACCGCTGTTTACCAATGAGATTATCTTGACTATCACGTTCTTCTTCAGCGGTCATCCAGTCGACACAAATGAAAATCATCGCCGCTATCCCGCTTAGTGCATTTCAGTGGTCCGAAAAAAATTTCTGGACCAAGCTTCCCAAAGTTCGACCTTATTTTGGGTGCTGATCACGAATCTGGTGCTAATTTCGATTTCTACCCTTGTTTTTACGCACAGAACCACCCATGTCGGCCGCAGGGGTGATCAGGTCGAAATTTCAGATTTAACTCAACCTTCGTCAAGATAGGTTATTTTGCGGGCTGATAAGACTCTAGGTTCTACGTGAGCCGAGGGGCGAGGCCTAGACCGAACAATAAGATTAGTAATCAGCATTCAAAATTCCTTACAGAGACGAAATTTTAGCCAGTCTTTGATTTTGACCTAATCACCCAATTCGACGTAGTAAATGGCCATTCGCCTAAATTCGGAGAGCAGAATCGCGATCGATATTTAGAAGAACCACCCTAGATGAAGTTTTGACGAAACCGGTTGTCCTAGCTAGACCGCTCTCACGGCTCTGCAAGGAGACAAGGAGATTTAGTTTGAAAATTCCGGAAACCGCTGCAAGGTTCTTTATCAGCACGTCAATGAACCCTCATGGTAAACGTTTGAGCCAAATTGGTAAAGAAAAATTCCTTCGATAAGAGGAGCAGTGTCGAAATTTAACACATTCACGACGGCGTCCGCCCATATTGGTGGACAGCAAGGGGGGGGGGCGCTTGGGACGATGTCCACCCATATGTGTGGACAGGAGTGTTTCGTCCAGAACTGTCTTTGGCGACGACCTTTATTGATTGATCTTTAGGAATCGTAGACTATAAGGTATAATCAAGGCTAGGTTTGCGTTGGCACGAAAATGATCGGGTTTATTAAAACTAACTAGAGAACAAGTCTTCGCATTGTTGGAACACAATAAACGCAAAAACTTCTAGGACAGGAGTGAGTATCAGACATGGAGTAAAACTTTAATGGAACCATTAGACAAAGCGGAGAAATACAGTGCAATTATATACTTACTTACTTAGATACTTAGATGGCCCGGCTTCACTGAACGTGCGGGCCCCAACACGAGTTTCATTCGCTTCGTTGTCTCGCGATCGTCATCCAGCTTGTTGGTCGGAGGCGACTGTGACGACAGCGAGAATCAGCCGTTCTGGAACACAGCATAGTCTTAGTACATTCGACGAACACATCAGACCACCTGGCAGGTGGTCTTCCACGAGGCCGCGTGCAATCGCGCGGCAGCCATTCCACCGTTCTTCTTGTCCAACGGTCGTCGTCTCTTCTCATTATGTGACCGGCCCATCGATGTTCCGCTTTCGATGTGTAGTCCGCAGGGTCTCGCAGACGGTCTGCCTTAGATCGGAGCTGCGAAGTCCGGCTCGGTGTTGGGATAGCCGGGTGAACAGAAGACACCTTTCCAACGCTCTGTGTGTGACTTGCAGGGACTTCGCCGTGGCTGACGTACGTCTCAGCCGCGTAGCACAGAGCAGGAAGAACTGTCGAATCGAACAAATGAGCACGGAGGTCAGCATCCTGAAGTTGGTCGGTGGCCTCTTTGAGAGACCCGAAGGCTGACCAGCGCGGCACTCCTTCTTCTGATGAGTTCTTCCTTCATGTCGTTGTCCATGTTCATGGAGCGCCCCAGGTAAAGGTAGGACTTCGTTTCGGCGATGGGAGATCCATCGAGTTCGATATGTCCCTCATCACACCAGGAGTTCTTCATGAACTGTGTCTTCTTCCGATTGATGCGCAGTCCAATCTTCCTTCCAGCTTCGTCCAGCTCTCGGAGCATCGTCCCTGCTTCAGTTTGTACTTTTCGCGAAGAGGACGATGTCGTCAGCAAAACGAAGGTTCGATAGGAATTTTCCGTCCACACGTATGCCCTTTTCGTCCCAGTCGAGCGACTTCATCAACCACTGCAATGTGGCAGTAAACAGCTTGGGCGAAATAGTATCGCCTTGCCTGACGCCCTTCTCGATGGGGATGTTGATTGGACGTAGGAAAAGCTGTACTGTCGTAGAACAGCGGTAGTAGCAGTCGGCCAGCGTTCTTATGTAGGACGAGTCCACTCCTTGATCGACTAACGCAGACAGGATAGCATTCGTTTTGACGCTGTCAAAGGCCTTTTCGTGGTCAACGAAGGTTAAGACGAGGGGCAGATGGTACTCCCGACAGACCTCGATGACCATCACGACACTTTGGATGTGGTCGACGCAGCTGAATCCCTGACGGAACCCAGCTTGCTCAGGCGGTTGTGCTTCATCCAATGTACGCGATATCCGCGTCAGGATGATCTTCGTGAAAAGCTTGTAGAGCACGCTCAACAAGCTAATCGGGCGGTAGTTGCGAAGATCATCCCTGTCACCTTTTTTGTGCAAGATGACTGTGCGCGAATTCCTCCACTGATCCGGGATTCGTTCCTTCCAAAGGTAGGATGTCATGTGCGCCGCAAGAAGGGAGTGCAGAGTATGGTTTCCTGCACGGAGAAGATCGGCGGAGATCTTGTCTGGCCCTGGAGCCGTGCCGCTCTTCATACTCCTAATCGCCACTCGTACCTCAGATGGTAGAATCCTTGGTGGTGTTTCACCAGTGGGAATGTCGGGGTCTGGTACAGGTTGCGTAGAACGGAACAGATTGGTATAAAACCTCTCTGTAATCGATTCCATCTCGAAAAGGGAAGTGGTGACAGTCCCGTCTTCACGTTTCAATGCCGATAGCGGAATACTGAACTCGCTGAGATCCCGTCGACATTTCTTCAGACTTCGTCTTTCTTGTGCTGCTTCTAGAATCTTCCTCTTCCTGTGCTGACTGAGATCCTCCTGCAACGCCTTTCTGCAACTGGTATTCGCAACCAGCCGCTCCAGGTGGGTTACATTCGGATCCATCCTCAATCTTCTCCTCTTCTCAAGCAGCGCTTTGGTGTTCGAAGAGATGCGGGCATTTCTGCTTGATAATGAAAGAGAAGCAACGTCAGCACACGTTCGTAGTCCTTTGAGAAGCAGCTCGTAGTCCTCGGTCGGATCCTCAGCGACTCGCCAGTCATAAAGGGATATAGCATCGTGTAGAAGATCTTCGTCGAACACGGCTTGCTTCCTTCCCTTCGGTCTATGACAGGTGTTCTTCTTCAAACGGTGATCAAACCTGATCTTAGCCCGAAGGAGGCGGTGATCGGATCCACTGCAAAAAGATGGTACTACGGAAGTGTCGTAAAGACACCATCTTCTGTTGGTAAGAATGTGGTCGATCTCAGCGTAAGTCGTGCCATTAGGTGATTCCCATGTCCAGCGGCGGTTTCTTGTCAAACAGCGAGTTGCCGTGGAAGAGACGTGCAGCGGACATGAGGTCAGCCAGACGATTTCCATTCTCATTCCTATCGCATATCCCGAATCTTCCAATCCTGTGATCTTCGCCATTGCCCTTTCCGATCCTTGCGTTGAAGTCACCGACGACGAACTTGTAAAAGGACTTCTCATTTCGGATGACTTCTTCTAGCTGTCCGTAGAACGCAACTAACTCCGAGTCATCAGTTGCTGCGTGTGGTGAGTAGCAGTTGATGATTGAGATGGTCTTGTGATGCGGCGGATGAAGGCGTAAAATGGCTAGGCGAGGAGACAGGATCTCGTGAGAGTCGACGAGGTGGGCGACAGACGGGTGCACGATGAATCCAACGCCACCGACGTTCCGAGACGGTATCTTCTCTCCGCGGATAACAAGAGTCCCGTCGTTGTGTTGACGAATGTCGGCTTTCCTGCTCTTGGTTTCTTGTAGTGCGATCACATGATATTTTATGCGACCGGCAGCTTCGAGAAGAGCGTAAAGGTAAAGGTCGGCGTTTGAGGAGACTGTTCTAGCATTGTACGTACAAAGCATAAAACAGTCTCCATGTCGTGCTCCAGATGTGTCGTCATTGTCCAGAATCCATGACGTCCTGCGCAACCCGAGATTTCTTCGCCTCTCACCGGTTGTCGTACCATCCGACGTCGGAGACGGCAGAGCCCGGTGTGCGGGGTACTGAGGCTGGTCTTCTTCTGTTGGTCGAGCATATTTGTTCCCTGGTGTCCGGCCGAAGCGTTGCCAGCGCGTCCGTACGGCCCATTCCACAAGCTTGGGGGTCCAGTCGTTGCGAAATAGAGGGAGTGATCCGCCTTTCGCTACGAGTAAGACTCCGTCACAGCGGATGTCCTTGCCGAGGCAGTTCTTCCGCTGGACATCATTGCCTTACACGCATTGCCACCCCCTCGCCGCGTTGAGGCCACGGATCATGGAGGAGGGCAATTATATCACCTGTATCACCTGTCGTCCCGTTGATCATCGATTTGCTCGAGCGGGCGCCAGTAACGTCTCCATTCGTCCCTGTCGCGTGCCATAGTAGACCAGTGGGTCCTGCTCGCTCGAGGAACACGAAGAGCATCGAATCGATCGTTCAGGGATTTGACGAAGAAGTCCGACCAGCGCAAAGGTGGGCGACCTGGTGTTCTTCTGACGTCCCGTGGAATCCAGTCAGTAACGGCTCTCGTCCAACGGTCGTCACGAAATCGCATTACATGTCCGGCCCACCTGATCTTCGACAACTTGGCCCATGCGATTGCGTCTCTGATCTTCGACTGTCGACGTAGCTCGGAGCTCCGTATGCCGTCTCTCGCCTGAATGAAGCGAGTCACTCCGAGCATCCTTCTCTCTATACTTCGTTGCGCGACGCAAATCGCATGTTCATCCTGTTTGCGTAACACTAGAATGGGACGACATGGGAGTGAAGATCGACGGTCGGCAGTTACACCATCTTCGTTTTGCGGATGATATCGTACTCATAACACCATCTATCACCCAGGCAGAACGCATGCTGGCCGACTTCGATCATGCGTGTGGGAAGATCGGCTTGCAGCTGAACTTGACGAAGACGATGTTCATGAAGAACGGATACGTTTCTGATGCCCCATTTTCGCTCAACGGAACGAATATCTCTGAATGCTCCAGCTATGTGTACTTGGGTCGGGAGGTCAACATGACCAACGACTTGAGTCCAGAGCTGGGCAGAAGAAAACGAGCGGCTTGGGGCGCATTCAAGAGTGTTGAAGAAGTAGTGAGGAAGACGAAGAACGCCCGACTCCGCGCCCATCTCTTCGACTCTACGGTTCTTCCTGCGTTGACGTACGCTTCAGGGCAATTATATAAGCGACCAAAAATTCAACAAAAACACTTCTTATCGTTAAAACACAATAAACAAGCATATTTTCACAACTCGAACAGCGCGTATCGACCCTTCCAACCTTTTTCTTCGCAACATCTCTCCCTAAGCTATCGCTAGGACTTTTATAACATCCTGAACAGTTTTTTGGACTCTGAATATGTTATATATATAGGTCTCTGAGAGAAAAAAGCCAGGCTCACTGTGGACACGCGCGCACGTGCCAAAGAGCCAGCCGGCCGTCGCGCCCATTGCGCGTGAAAACCCCTTCGTCGTGAATGTGTTAAATTGAACGAAGTGTAAATCAACTCGACAAGCAGTACAGATTTACTTATTCATTCATTTATTTGACGAAGCTGACGGTTAGCGGCTGACAGCACGATGAACGGCTGGTCTGCAAAGCGTGACAAACACACATCATATGGCGTGAACTTCTTGACCGCCAGTGGTATTGCACAATTTCTTCACGGCTGACGTTCTATTCTGCCAGAACGAGAAGGATTATTCCATCGGCAAAAATTTCCAAGCGAAATAGTCAGTGGCGAACTGGAAGATCCAGTGCAGGAAACGTGCAAGTGAGACTGCAACAGCCGATGGAGAGAAAATTAAAACGAAACACTCTTCTTGTGGGTAAGGTAAAGGTGGGCTGAGAACTCCCCTATAAACACGTCCCCGCTTTCGTGTCCCATTCAGAATCGTAGAGAACTGGTGTCTATACCTTCCCGGACACGTCTAGTACCAATTACCCGACCCCGAAGGGACGGAAGGCTTGGCTAGCCCGTGCCGTGATCGATCGCTTCACGGAGTGGGTGTCAGTAGCGCCTCTTACTGCTGCACCACGCAGTTTAGTTCTTTAACGAAACCACAACACCCGCTGTTTTCAGGCATGTTACTCCTTGGAGTTTACCAGGAGTCGGTCAAACAGTGAGCGTGAGGAAAAGAAGGTTGCGAAAGTGGCCGATTACAAAAGTCCCCGAGATTCAATACCGAAGTGATGTCCGTAAATGAGGTGAACGGGTTGAGTAATGGGTTGGTTATCTTCAGGGGTTTCATGGAGTACAGGTTAGTGCACGAGGAGAATTTTTCGCTCTTCCAGAATCATAAAAATGATAAAAAATGAGATGATAGAGATGAAAATGGCAAAAAGATGAGATGATAATGATAAAAATTAAGATAGAATAGTAATGGACTAATAACGAGAAATGGACTAATAACGAAGTAAAACTTGGTAAACATGTGGACGGATAGATGTTTGCAAAAGAGCAAGTGCTAAGCCTAGAAATCACAACATTCCATGGTTTCACTCCAGATAAAGGAATGATTAACGAGAAGAGAACGATTCACGATTTGTACCCTTATCGCTTCTGCGAACGTTTAGCACGGTCTTTTAGATAACGGCAACTATTTCTTGATAATTTCTGAGTTCTTTTCGTCCTGTCAACACCTTCAGCTTGACTTGTTGCTCTGTTCACAGACCTGGCCCCATTGAGACACCTATATGAGTTTGTTTCTAATGTAATGCTTATTACACAGGTTGTGACCCACCTTTGTTTCTCTCAGAATTGAGCATAATTAAGTAAAATGACCCCCCCAAAACGTCATGCAAAGTGATAACCTTGTCAAATTCAGCAGAATTTCACCATACTTGGACACATTTTTGCTTAATTTTATTTTAGCCGCACAAAAATTGTATGAATACCATAGGACGCTGGTATCAAGTGTACTCAATCTCTTTAGCACTCTCAATGCCTGAACTTCACATATTCGTTCCTGGGGACGGTCTCTGCACTACATATGTCACCTGGAATGACCTCGAGGAGGACATGCAGCGTAGCCTCAAAACGTCCGCTCGATTCGGACCCAATAAATCTTTCAAGGATATCGGTGATGGGAAGGTGAGAGCACGTTCGAAAACTTCCGAAGATGGTCTAATTAATATTACTTTATACCTTGCTCGTCCAATGGAAGACAGGAAGCGAGAATGTCAGCGCCTACGTTATTAATGTTTAAAATTTATTGCTGCCTTGACTTATTCTTTTATTCACTTGTCTGGTTATTTCAATGCCAACTCTGTACTTCTATTCAGGGATTCGCATCTAAAATTCTTCTCATTAATCCCGACTGGCAATCACAACAGGAAGATTTGCCACAGCAATTCGTAGCTAAGGTATGTGCTTTTTGAAACATCTGGGCTTATCGTTAGATTCATGAACGGGCGAGTGGTCTCCGATACTCCGTCGGTGATAAACCTGCTCGATACCGCGAGTTTGCAGCCATTTAGGATTTGTGAAGGTCGGGATTTCGGAGACCGCGACGGCTTGTTATGCAAGTGCCGCAATCGCACTCACTACGGGGAAGCGGCCGTCGATACATAATTGCGGCGATCGATACGCGACCCGGTCGAACAATTTTGTGTCGACAGCCGATCGCCCGCAGTGAGTGCGATTACGGCAGTTGCACCATAAGCCGTCGAGATCTCCCATAACCTCCTCACTGCGAGGTGTGGTAGACCCGCGAATAACTCCAATTATACCATGAAGCGCCTTCACAAATCTCGGTTTGCGCGCCATTTGGGGTATATCCGGGGTTTATCGGGAGTTTACCAATGATGAATCTGGGAAACGCATTACAGGTATCGTGTAAGAAGCGCTGTTTCTCTCACTATGATGTGTAGTTTTGTGAGGAACTGTCGTCGAAAATACCGGTTGGACAATGATAAAGTTTTCCCTCCTTAAACTGCTGTACCTCCAAAAATGTTCTCGAGACTTCAGTTTCCTCAAGTCGAAGGAATGCCTCCATGACTAAAACTTATAAGTTTGACTGGTCTGACATATACAGTAGTCTTCATTTTTATAAATTTTTGGCCTATTCTATCATAACTTGCCATCGAGCTTTTTCCTAGACAACTATTACGTGTGTACAGTTTTAAACGACGCCTAAACGACGGCGCCGATTACAGGTGATTGTTCAGTAGTTTATTTACTTCATTATTCGTTTGCGACATTTTATCCAACAGAAAGCAAATACAGAGTAGAGCTATGTCTGATCAGTGGCAACAATTGCTAGAGAACATCCTCAATAATAGCATAAAGCCGTCTTCATTTTCTGTATAAAAAGGTCGCACTTTGCCGCAATAACCGGTTTCGTCACGCGCCTCACACCTCGAGCTTGAGTAACCAACTTCATTGTATGAGTAAACAACGCGTTAATAACAGTAAACAATACCGAGATCTAAACTTATGAGGGCATATCTGCGCGTACCCGAGGCGATAGATCGCATAAATGAGACCGAAATTTGAAAACTACATAAAACAGATAGATGATATAATTACGTACGTAGACCAAGTACATAATTGGGACAAGCGCGGAAAAGTACTGGGCCTATAAGATACAAATATGGAAAAAATGAATAACGGCGAAGAAAAAGTGAACGAGAAGGATGCGCAATCGTTGCACTGATAAGAGACCAAAAATGAAGAGATAAGATACTAAAAAAGGCAGGGATTGGGAGAAAATGAGAGAATAATGAGGACGACAGGGAAAATGAAAAACAAACTCCAATTACTCACACAAAGAGGAATTGGTAGGAAAGAGGGGACAGCCTGCAGCGAACTTCCTGCAATTAATTAGCCGAAAAAAAGCAAAAAGCAACCTAGAACTAACCAATTCGAACTCAATTCGCGATAAGCAGGTTTTTGGCTAACGGTGCGAAATTTGAAGGAGTCGGTTCAAAATACTTATCATGGGCGAATTGCCCTTACCTTAGGGCTTGTTCAGACGACGCGCGTCGAAAATGCAAAATCGAAGCTCAGTCGATAATTAACGTCCTTGATCGAATTTGCTCTTTTGCATTAGTGGCGCAGTCCGGTTGCGCCTCATATAGGCAAACTTACTGGTCGCTCGGGTTTTTTAGAAGGCTGCTATTCCTTATTAATGGAAATTTTGACAAAATTCACTTTTTTCGTTCAATTTCTTTCCTATGTGATTATATGCTTAATTTTTTTTGCCTATATGAGGCGCAACCGGACTGCGCCACTAACGCAAAGGAGCAAATTCGATCAATGACGTTAATTATTGATTGAGCTTCAATTTTGCATTTTCGACGCGCGTCGTCTGAACAAGCCCTTAGGCACGGTTTCAGACTAAAAATGTCACATTGCAGATTGTTACAATGCTCGCTATAGAGCAGTTAAACAGCAAAAATGGCGATCAGGACGGGACAGAAGGCAAAGGGAAGAACAACACCACCGAACTAGAGCACATGCTCAGCGCCGAACGTTTTTTGAAGCGGGTGCGTTTCGATTACTATATATTTGAACTCTTTGAGAGACTCTGAATAGAAGATGATAAGAGTTGGCCGATTCATGTTAGATTACTCTCACCGAGGACTTCAAGATAAAGTCTCGATGTAAAGAGTTTCTACTCATAGTATATTTGCTGACTATTCTTCCTCTCATTCAGGGTCACAACGTAGAGATAGCGACCTACAGGCTGTTAGCGAAAATTCCTGAAGGAAAAATCAAAATTCCGCAGGTAATACTAATATCGTTGCATACTTGACAGCCTACTGACTCGAAGTTTTCAGATTTACTCCATGAAACCGTTCACAGATAACAATCCCGTCAAAGGATACATACTCATGGAGTACTGCAAAGATGTCGAAGGAGCTCAAATGCACAGAAATATTGCTCCAGAAAATTTAAAACCTGTGAGTCGATTCAGGCGTTCCATTCCTTTCGGAAATCCAATAGAGACGTAGCGGGAAAGTTAACGATGGAAAAACACACTCAAGGAACAACATGGAACAACATAAGATGATGGACGAGGTGAGGTAACAGTGCTAGCAGCTATGGTGGTAGTAGATTCCGTGCTTTTCAAAACCATTATTCAAACTAAAATGCTAAACCACTAAATTTGGTTAAACCGACGAATAAGTATCGTAAGGTAAGGGCACGAAGGCTTATCCCCTAAAACAACTCATTTATTGTCTAACTCCGACGAGGTCCTATCGAAAAGCGCACGCAGTTCTTGCGTAAATCCAAAACTTACACCAATGCCCAGCAGTGTCAGCAGGGTAGCTTTGAGTTACTTCAAAGCAAGGTAATGTAAACTCCGCTTGGAGAAGAATGTTATTTTTTATCTCACCATTCCAGGCTCTTAAATACCTAGCTGTTGTCACTGCTAATTCTCTCAATGCTTCTCAAGAAGAGAGAAAAGAATTCCATCAAACTATGCACAAAAGCGCCTGGGGATCGGACTACCTACTCCAGGTTAGCTGTCGTTTCTATTGATACAAATTGGTAATGTTGAATTGAGACTTGCTAGAAATCTTTTGAAGTCTTGCAGCTTTGGAAGAGCAATCTGCACACACTTCAAACATGGGCAGGTGGGAAGTTCGCAGCAAAGGCCAAACGCTTAGAATCGATTTCTGCAGATATTCTCGATGTCGATAGAGCTGATAATATGGCAGACGAATGTGGTAGGTGTATAAAAATTTCCCGGTTAAAGGTTAGGTTAAAAAAAACCACTTTTCCAACTACTGAAATGTAAATGAGCCCGTGTAGCACAATGGTAAGAGGCTCTACCGACACCCGCTCGGTCGAGCTATCGATTCCCGCCCAGGTTAACCAAGCCGCTCATCATACAGCCCGAATACGCATTCACCATGCCTCTACGACCTGAATGGAACACGAATGTCTGGAAGACTGATCAACGCCGACACCTTTACCTCTACGCCTAACCTTCATTGGGAGATAGTTAATATTTGAAGAAGGATCCAGTGCACTATTGGGATATAACCTCGCTGGAGGAGCAAAAAAAACGCGCTCCACCTTCCACATCGTCACGCATTAGAGTGTGGTGGAAGCTTAACCCCGGTTTCTTTTCAATATTACCTCTTTTTTCACAACTCAACATCTAGTGAAACAACACAAAATAGCAGAAAATCATGAACGCTACTAGTGCTGAATTTCTGGCGTTTTAGTGTAGGAATGTCTCCACGGTGCCTCCCAAGGTGCATTTCCAGTAAATGGGCGGACAAGGAATGGAACAGCTAATCGTGGCGTAACATATCACAAAACGCCCTTGAAATTTCTGGCTCAAAAGTCCTTCTGAGTTTCGTATAATGCGTATAATGCGACATCGTATAATGCGCCTCGTCGTGAAAAACGAGGGTTTTGCCCGATTTTCCACAGTGAACTCTTTCGCCCCAATGCGCGCTGTAGACGTCGATAGTGAGAGTGGCCCTTGTAGCCAATAGCATGAGCTGCTGTATTCCGCGGTTTTCCACGGTTTGGTACAACTTTTAATCTATAACTATTCTAAGAAATGCAACGGGTTCTATGCCATGGCGATTTCTGGCCCGGGAACATACTATGGAGGTCAGAAGGAGGACAGCTTCGATTCTTCACTGTCGTCGACTTCCAGGTAGATACATAACTTTCCGAAATCAGAATCAATCTGCTCCAGAATCTGCAAGGTTTACAAACATTGGATTGATTTGACGCGATTATGGACGGAAAGGAGGTCTGGAGATAGTGACCAGACTCCCGGCTATTTGAAAGGTTTCACTGAGCTTCACTAAGCTGACCGAAGATGGGATGAGGGCGAAGAGTCAGTTACTTAAATGAGGGGGGGGACGTTTGCACCGGTTGGCAGTTAACGGTCCGGCGCCTGACCAGGTGACCTTACCTACGGATACGGAGCCGTGGCTTACCGTATCAGCTCGAACCACCGCACGCGCCGCGCTGCTCCGCCGGACGCGGAGAGCTGCGCTAGGCATAGACGCATGGTGACGACGGTGACCCGAGAAACCGGAGTGCTCCACTGAGCCACCAATGACCAGATTGATCAGCGCAAGGAGCACGTTTGCAACTAGCCGATTTCGACGACTTCTAAGATTATTTCAAAGAACTTTTAGGGCATTGAACACCATATATTTCTGGGTCAAAATTTTATTCTCTTTCTAATGAGCGTAACCAGAATGTGATCAGAACAGACATTAGAATGCAACTTCTTAAGAAATGAAATTGAGCTCTGTGAATACTAGTTGAAACGAAGTACAATTAGTAAGTATAAATTAAAACTGTGTTTAAACTATCACAAATTCAAAGAGATGCTCCGATGATTTCTTCGACTCTAGAAATAAAATCGAACGCTGTGAATAAAAGTCGAAAAGAAGTACAATTAATCACTATGAGGTAAAGTTGTGCTCGAAATGTCATGAATTCTCAAGACACTTATGGGAATTCGCAGAGTTCAACTATCTATAAAGCTTCCAATTTCAATGTTTCTAGACCTACTAACTGAACTCTGTCTCAGCTCGTATTCATAGAACTCAGTTTCATTTCTTATCACAAGAAACTGCATTCTAATGTTTGTTCTGATGACATCCTGTTATGTTCGTTACAAAGAGCATAAAATTCTGATCCAGAAGTATACGGGGTTCGATGCCCTAGAAGTTCTCTGGAATGATCTCTGAAGCCGTCGAAATCGGCCATTGTGAACACTAATTACAAACGAGCTCCTTACGCTGATCAAT
Organism: Nippostrongylus brasiliensis; assembly: GCA_030553155.1. Lineage (NCBI taxonomy): Eukaryota > Metazoa > Nematoda > Chromadorea > Rhabditida > Heligmosomidae > Nippostrongylus > Nippostrongylus brasiliensis. The sequence goes on along the minus strand of CP130736.1, from coordinate 32,401,267 downwards.
CTGGTTTCTAGGGTCATTGGTGGCTTAGTGGAGCACTCTGGTTTCTCGGGTCACCGTCGTCACCATGCGTCTATGCCTAGCGCAGCTCTCCGCGTCCGACGGGGTGACGCGGCGGGTGCGGTGGCTCGAGCTGATACGGTAAGCCACGGCTCCGTATCCGTAGGTAAGGTCACCCGGTCAGACGCCGGACCGCTAACTGCCAACCGGTCCAAACGTCCCTCACCCCTTAAGTGAAGCTCAGTAGATGTAATGGCTGGTCTAACTGTTAGAGTACATTTACTCATCGTGGGCTCTTCGTTTCTCTTCCGAAGAAAAAATTTAACTAAGAACTTGAATTATAAAAATGAAACACAACTAAGAAAGCCTAGGAGAACCCTAAAACATTTAGAATTTTCGGAAAATTTGAATTATATTTAAAAAAAAACTTAAATATTTCAGACAGCACACTTCGGATGTACGGCAGCCGATTTGGTGCGCCTGTTTACGGTTGGTCTCAGCGGTGCCGATCGACGGAAACATTGGGAGGAACTGTTGGAAGTATTCTATGAGTATCTCCTAGAGGAAGTTGGTGACAGGCCGATGCCGTACACGCTTGAACAGGTAGGCTGTAGTACTCTAAGCCTTTCACACGAAATACGAGTTATTCTTCTGATACGAAGAGAAAGTAGAAAAGTATTTACTGATTCATTTATTTATTCAAATACGGTACATAAGTCACACGTGAGAAAATAACGGTAACGCATAAACAACGGATATTCATAGTGGTCACTAAAGTACCACGGATCTACGCAACATTCAGCAGAGTCGTTTAAGCTCCTAAAAGCTTAGCAACCGCTGGACTGCTATTTTTTTGAACCTATGAACCTCTGATGGCAAGAATGGCAAGTCACTTCCAAGAGACGGGAAGGTCGAGCCAGCTCTACATATGAACGAATGCAATCTGACTCCCTTCTTGGAGACTAGAAACCAGATTTCTTCGGAGCGCGCCCTAGTTCCAGATTCCTTTATTGAAAAACTAGCTGCTTTACAGTATATAATCCCGGCTAAAGTCTTAAAAGCGACCATTTCGTCGTTCAGTTTCCTGCGTGATTTTTATTTCATTTATTTATTTATTTCTATGACGCACACGCCAGTGCGCGTAGAAGCAACAACAAATCAACGACAACAAAACAAATCAGAAAACAAAAAAACACAAACCAATTATTCTATGTAAATTTACTAAAACACTCCGAGAAAGCCTAACATTGAGCCAGCGGAGTATGCTTACTGCGCCGAAACCGATAGAGAAACCAGTTTTTGAAAGACTTCAGTGAAAGGAGAAACCAGCCTTTAGCAATAAATTTAGAAATAAACGGAATAACTTGGAGGCTGAAAAAAAACGACCTAATTTTCGTCCTCACACACGGCTTGCGGATTTTGAATAGACCCCCTCTGATGGAAGAGTTATAGGTGACGAAGAAATTATTATAATTTAAATTTGTGTTACCAGTGAGTATTTTATTATAAGCCATGACCAGGTCATTTCTAAACCTTCTACTTTGTAAGGAATGTAGGTTAAGTTAAACATTTTGCGCCTTTCTGCAGCATCGAGTACAAAGCGATAACCAACTCCGCTTCATCGCAGCACATGCTTCCGAGTAAAGTTATTTTGAACACTTTTGATTTCAACGAGTGAATGATACAAAGGCGATTTCTACTGTAGGCAGAGGGAACCGTTACACTGCAACTCTCCAAGCACCTCAGAAATACCTTTCTCGTGAAGTTGTTTTGAATTTTCTCTAGAAGGGCGCCATCCTTTACTTTGTGTGGGCAGAAAACAGTCGAATCATTCTCCACTATGGGACGAACGTATGTCTTGTACACCTTTACTAACACATCAGCTAGATAGTGAAAAGGGGTGGGCATACTACACGCGACAAATTCGCGGCGAATTTGGCGCAGTGCTGAGAGAGAGCGCAGACGAGCAGAGCGCTGCCGCGAAGATGGCGGAACCGCCGCGGGGTGGGCATACTCCACGCGACAAATTCGCCGCGAATTTGGCGCCGGCAGCCGCCGGTGATGACGTGGCACCGCGGCAATGCCGATTGGTCCCGACCATTCGGCATTGCCGCCGGCCGCGGGGAGGAGCCAGCGGCGAAATTAAACTCCGCCCTCCCACTTGCCGCTCAGCGCCAAATTCGCCGCGAATTTGTCGCGTGTAGTATGCCCACCCCTAAAAGGAAGACCGGCTGCTGCATTGAGGCCGAGTCGCCATATGAGATATGTATTTCTAATTTCTGAAGCCTTTACGTTGCATGTTTCCTCCCTTCTAGGTTAGATTTCCGTATGTTTTTCCGTCAGCACGACGATTGATACTTTTAGAATTCTTCGAACAACTGTCTCTTCAAGGTTCCGTTTCACAAATTTCGAAGCACAGTTTTTTTAGCTGATAGAATCCTATCGTCGGGTTTTCCCAATAGGAACCGGTTTCGTCGTGGTGTTCATGGCACATGTGTTTGAGACTGTCGTTCAGAACCCTACAAACGAGCAGAGGCAAGAGGTCAGTTGGTAGCTCTTGGGTATCTGATAACTTGAACAATGTAACATTATTCAAATGTGTTTCAGATAATCGAAAAAACAGAGTATCTTCTGGACGATATGTTCCACTACTACGAACGCAACGTTGAGCTGAGAAAGATCGAGCGTTGATTATAGATACGATGAACATTGAGCACCTGCTTTTACGTTCAGGTTTAGACAGTCGATCATTTGAAAGTCCAGTCTCATTGAAAATATTTTAATGCCTCGAAGACGAAACCATTTTTTCTCCTAAAAAATTTCATGTTTCAGAAATCTTTCTGAATCATTTTCCAGTTTTTTATTTACCATTACCATGTTACCATGCTTTACTTCATTATTAGTCTATTCATACCATTTCTGAAAGTGGAGATTTTGAACCGTCTCCTTACTCTGACGGAACGAGGAGACTTGTCCCGTCGCTGGGCAATCGTTAGGCTCGGGTCACTCAGCAGGTCTTGCTAATGTGGGCGCTCATGTATCACAGCGCACCGCATACAAAAAATAAACTAAGATAAACCCCATTCTATGAGACTTTCAATTAATTCCTCTGTCAAAAACCCAATTCCGACAATGGAATTAGATTCGTGTGGTAGTCCGGCTCATAGCAGTGCGACAGAAGGTGAAGGCGACTATTTGTTGCTTTACTAGCCAAACTTTTATTATGATGATGGTATTTTCAATGATTTGACGATTACCTCCTGATCGAAGCTGTTGCGATTTCGATCCATTTCGATGCTTTTTCTACATGAAGCGTTTTCAATGACTGTCGAGCTCTGCGCTTTGTGGTTGCGTAGGGGGGGGGGACGTTGGGCAGGAATGCTAATTGTATACTCATGGCGCGCGCAAGGTGACAGTACCTGCGGACTATTGGCGAGCTCACCACGTGCACCTGCACCGTCGTCCTTGCCGGTCAGCGTGATCCTGGCCGCGGCCGAGCTCCTCGTTGAGGCGATGGTGATCCGACGGACGAGAGTTCGATGGTCGTCGAGAAAGTTCCAAGCGCCTTTGCCTACATAATTAGCAGCCATGTAAATGGTCTAACGACTCGGTTATAAATGAATGATATAAGCAAACACATTAAAAGTTTAGGCTCTTTCCAATGATCTCTGTCAGAAGTTCATAAAAGCAACTGCTGATGAGTATCTTTCGATTTTCGAAACCGTGTACCTTGAATCTCAAAATAATCGTCTGTTATGCAATTCTATTAAGATGAGAATATAAGAAAACTCGAATTTCATGTAAATCTCAATCTTGTTCTCTATCTTAACAAAAATAGAGAGGCTAATGAATATAGACGAGATGTGAGAAACGCAAATGATATGAACAGTGTTTTAGAGAGAACCACGGTTCAGGATTCAAATCTCTGCTATAGAGAGGCGCTAAACCAACATCTTTACTAAAAATACGTTCATTGTGTGAAATCGCTTGAACAGTTCTGCTGAGTTGGACGACTTGAAACTGCACAGTAGTTAGATAAGTAGGCGGAATGATCGATGTCGAATGATAACATATAATATAATATTAGGTTGCTGCAGAAGTCTTGCAACACTTTTTGCAACATTCTTCAAAATAATAGCAATTTATTCAAACAAAACCTCAGTCAACGATATAATCACGATTCAGATCTATGACTCTTCCCCATCTTTCGGGCAACTTCTCAATTCCTCTCCGCTAGAACTCTGGGAGCTGTGACGAAAAAAATTGGCCGACCTCTATTGGCAGTTCGTCTCGGTTGTCGAATTCCGTACCTCGAAGGTGTGGCTTTAAGGACCTGAATAAGTGATAATCTAAAGGAGCAAGGTTAGGAGAATTAGGTGGGTGCGGTAGAACTTCTCAGCCTGAATCCTGAATTTTCTCACGACTCGCGCGACATAAGGACGAGCGTTGTCATTCAAGAGGTAGACTTTTTCCCTTTCCGAGCGTTTTTATCGCATGACGGGAAGTTCTACCGCACCCACCTTATTCTCCAGACCTTGCTCCTTCAGACTATTTCCTATTCAGTTCCTTAAAACAACACCTTCGAGATATGGAATTCGACCACCAAGACGAACTGCCAATAGAGCTCGACCATTTTTTTCGTCACAGCTCGCAGAGTTCCTAGCGGAGAGGAACTGAGAAGTTGCCCGAAAGATGGGGAGGAGTCAGAGATCTGAACAATGATTATATCGTTAACTGAGATTTTGGTTGAATAAATTGCTGTTATTTTGAAGAATGTTGCGAAAGTGTTGCAACACTTTTGCAACAACCTAATAGTATCACACTAACGATAATGAACGGAATTCCTCGAGACAGATGCAACTGTGTGACTGCAAGCGGTTACCCCATAAAGAGAACAGGAAACCTTCGAGGGGCAATAGCTCTGCATTCTACTCCGTCCACGTCTACAAGTATTGCTGTCACTGTGCGGGATCTATCATACTTCAAACACCAGTGTTCATAACCCCAAGTATTTCCTACGCGACTGTTCTTGACTTGTATTTATCCGATATCTCTGCCGCGGTCGTGAGTGGCTGGTTTTTGCATCGCTCTCGTCTCCCTGCTCAAATCCGCTTTCTGTTCGAGAACCTTCCCGTTGAGTGGTTCATTCTATCATCAACTACCAACTGGGAGAATCGGCTGACCTGTGTTCTCATTAAAATTCTGACGTCCGCCTTCAAAAGAGGACATCTGGCTGTAAGCGGCACACAGTTCTATCAATAATTGTGTAGGGCACGTTTGAAGATCAATTTTTCCATTTCTCGTTCCTTTTACTTCGCTCTAAAGGCGTCGGGTGTCCCCGTCTGTGTGAAGAAGGTGATCGATCTGCTGGCCAAGGAGTTCCTCGCCATTGTACGAGAGAAGGATAGAATTATTGCGCGACTGCTCAATGATAATTCAAACTTACGGACCAGCTTACGACAGCATCTGTTGTGAAGCAGTCATTGTCTGACGAAATCCAATCTCCCAATCCTCTTGAGGCCGTATGCTCGTCTAACCCCGGGGATGACGTGGCTGATATGAATGATAAGGCGTATGCTCGTCTAACCCCGGGGATGACGTGGTTGGTATGATCCCCAAGCCACGTCATCCCCGACCACTGATAAGTCCCTCTACCATTTTGTAGAGGAAAGCCGTGATAAAGCGGCATTTTAGCATTGGAGCTTATTAAAGCTCCTTACATGCTGAGGATTCTCTGCCTTCTTTTTCAAATGTTTTCCTATTTTGTCGTTTGCTTAGTGCTCAAAACACCAAATTAGATTGTAATAGCAATCAATTATCGTAATTTCAATCTCAGTAATCGATTTCCATTAGTACTAGAGAGGAGTGGAGTCCAGCGATTGCACAGAGTTCAAAGTCATTTTTTAGAGACGTTGAGTGTAGTATATAGCACAGAATTTTTCGAGTAATCTATCAGGTTGTAAACAAAGTTATGCCCTTTTTGCATTATATGCTTATTTTGCTTATTTTAGGACGTCATAACTCAGCACAGGGCGCACCGTTCTCCGTAGCCAAAACACCGTTTTGAAGACCATGTCTTTTATTAGAGAACTGTTAGTCACTCGTGCCACTAGCGAAAAATCTGAAGATCTGCATCTTTTTTCTTTCGTTCCTTATCGTTTGGGTAGGAGGAGGGAAGAAAAAGTAAGTTTAATAAAGTTGCAGTTGACAGGATGTAGACCACTACCTTCTCACAGTGGAAATCCGTCTTCAGAAAGATACTAGAGGTGAAAAAACTGTGCAAAATGTTTTTGTTTCTTCTCATAGTATAGTATCCATTCTTCATCGCATGTTAGAAATGTATCCAAAATCGATCCGTAAAAGTCGCCCTAATTCAATGAATTTTCAACTGTCACTGCGCGCTGCGGTGAAATTTTGAGCCATTAATTGTAGTTTTTTCACCCTCCTAGACGACTTAAGGTGGCCAAGGGCAACCGGTATGAAAGAAGCCTTGATCTCCTGTTTTCACATGAAATAGTTGTGATGGCTTCATTTTCCCCACTTTCGTTTGAATACAAGGATCAACGAATAATAGTTTCCTCCCTGGCTCCTCGTTCTTGTTCTTAGTCTCCTGCTTAGTGTAATTCCTCTCTATCGAAATTGAGCCCATATAGGAATAGGGAAGGAGTTTGCTCGTAGTTCTGGCAAAATTCAAAGACAATGAGAAGTTATAGATTATAGTTACAGATAGCCTAAAGAAACCATGGAGTTCCTCGCGACGCTTGACACCGCACAGAAGGGTGCAACCGAAAGTGTGCCAAGGGTGTTCAGGGACCGAACCTGCCCTTACGACACATTGAGCGATACGGAGTTCCGGAAGGATCATCGCTTTTCTCGGCATGTGTTCTTCAGAATTTGCGAAATGGTTCAGGAGGATTTGGAGCCATCAGGGCGGCAGCACACGAACATGAGTGTTGCTGACAAGGTGGCTCTTGGCATACACCTTCTGGGGCGCAATGTCATGCAGAGCGACTCTGCTCGTATTGCGGGATGCCATCAAGCCACTGCATTGAAGGTCTTGATGGCATTCGTTAAAGCAATTAACAGGAGGGCTGCCGAATTCATATACTGGCCTGAGCGCGAAGAATGCAGGGAGCTGCGGAAGGCTTTCTACCGCAAATATCGTCTGCCAGGTGTCATCGGAGTGATCGACGGGACCCATTGTAGGATACAGCGCCCTACTGAAAACGAAGGGGACTTCGTGTGCAGGAAAGGATACCACAGCTTAAATGTGGGAATGGTGGTAGACTTTGACAAGAAGATTCGATGGGTCTGTGCGAATTGGCCTGGGTCTACGCACGACTCTCGGGTGTTTCGGACGTCAAGGTTCTACAACCAATTGGAAAATGGAGAGTTGGAAGGCGCTCTTCTTGGCGATCCGGCATATGCTGCCGAAACGTTCTTACTGAAGCCCGTGAATTCACCGCAGACCGTAAAAGGTGTCATTTTTAGAAGCCTTAATGTCATTTTCTACATTCATAGTGGAATTACAGAAGTGCGCTATAATACGGCACTCAACAGTGCTCGCGCAAGAATTGAACATTCTTTTGGAGTACTGAAAAGGCAGTTCCACATCCTCCATGGAGAGTGCAGGTAGCGTGAAATGCTACATACGTTGTAATGTGTACTATTGCAAACGGCGTTTCTAGATTCTCTCCCGAGAAGGCAGCTGAAATTGTCCTGGCGTGTTGTGTTCTCCGCAATATTTCTATCGCAAATAATGAACCGGAGGACTACGACGAATATCTTGGTGCAGACCGTCAGGCTGAAGACAATGACCCGGACGAGTCTCTCGAAGAGTATCTGGAACTTCAAGCGCCAAGTGGCCGTGCCCATATGAGCAACTACATTGCTCGTTTCTTTCGAGTCTTTCGGCTTCTTTCGGATTTCTTTTGAACGTCTTGAAGTCTTTCGATTTTTTCGGAGTTTTTTGAGCGCCACTTTGCAAACACTTTTGAGCCTTTGGATGAATTTCATAAAGATTTATCCTTTATTTCTTCTCTTACATTACACCGATGGTATCACCTAACTATTACTGTTTTGATCAATATGCAATATGAAGATCGAGAAGATGATTTTTTTTCGCCAGAGCTTGTCTTCGCAATTGGAGCTCCCATCTGGGCAGGAGAAAGACGGGACAACATCACCCTCCCACCACCCGTTTTACCTAACTCACTTTTCTGAAATTTTATCGCCTAGAAAAATCTCGAAACAATTGTGAACTTTGGACGTACTACACCACTGGAGTACTTCTTGATCACTTTTAGCTCATCTCGGATTTTTCGCTCAATTTGTTTTCGGTTCTCTTCGCATGCCCAAGAGCATTCAATTCTTCTGTGAGATCGGCCATAAATTTCCGTTTTGCCTGAAATTCGCACTTATTTCATGGTGTATATGATTTTCTCCATATTTTCAATATTTTTCAATATATAACCTGCACTCCATTTCGAGTGGCGCAGTAAATGGCATGGTGGAAAATTTCATAGTTTTCGACATACTGGTCTAGAATTATGTCTGTCTCTTCTGTCGAAAACGGTTCATACACGGGTCCCTGAACATCCCTATTTTGAACGGCTTGATACCTTTTCTTTAAGCATTTCAACTTACACGATGACTGTCACTATCTTCTTGTACTACTTCATCACCACAGTACACTTCTTCATATCCTACGTCAAAATCTTGGTAATATGGAACTTGGTAATACATAGACGTTCTCCTCTGCTACGTCCCCAGCTTCGTGGTTCATGTACATCTCTGAAGAATTTAACTATAATCCCGAACTTTGTTCAACTTTTCAACTTTTCAATTCAAAGGAGAACACTTTTTTCTTCTAGTGTACTGAGCTTGTTCTCTTCTTCAAGTCAATCACATGGACGATTCTTGAATTCGATTTCAACAGTTCTGTCCATCGAAGAAAAGCTTTCGGTCTTCACGCCATGTGAAATTAATCTCACAACTAAAGGCGAGGGTGAACATGAATTCCGAGAAAATTAGATGACACGTAGGTTAAACAATATCAAAAACAACTATAGAAAGGAATGCGCACACAAATCCTATAATAATTGAGGAAAAGTATAAAAGAAAGTTCAGTGAAATCTCACCTAAAACGCTAAGAGCTAGAGCGTAGTCGAAAATGAAATGATATCTCAGCTCTTATCGTTGATATCATGCTGCCAACACTGCCACGTGTCCCCGAGGCATTCCCCGCTGACGAGCATACGACCAGCCCCAACCAACCCTGCAGCAGGGATGAGCCCCGGTCGGGGATGACGTGGCTTAACCCCGGTCGGGGTTAGACGAGCATACGGCCTCGGATCCTAGATCAATGTCTTCTGATAGTCATGATAAATTAGAACGTAAGCGTTCCATTGTAATAGCCGGTATTACTGAGTCTTCCGCATCAGCTCCTTACTCTAGAGTCAGTCATGATTTAAATTGTGTCAGGCTCGTTCGTGATTTCCTAGACGTTGATTGTCAACCTCTCACAATATATCGAGTGTGTCGACCTGTAGCAGGAAGACCTTGTCTATTGAACGTTACGTTCCTGGCATCCTTTTTGGCGTCATTAACTTTGAAAAGAGCTCCTAATCTTCGCTTTACTCTGAAAAGGGTATTTATATAGGGAGGTTTCTCACCAAATCCGAGCGTGACCGGATCAAAGCTGAGAGGCAATCAGTTAGTCCGCGTAATTTGCATGGTTTCAGGACTCCTCAGGTTTGCTCTGATACCGTTGCGTCAGAAGTAAGAATGACTCAATCTTCGCTACCTCCTCCATCTAGAGATGTTTTTCTTAACTCTTCTGATCGAACGGGAAACATGTAAGACCTCTTAGGAGATTAAACTCGGTCAGTTGCATTTTAAGTAATATTAGACCAGTGGTTCGTAATAGGGATCCCATTACAGCCCTTCTAAAACAAAAGATCGATATCATTTTGATAACCGAAACTTGGCTCAACTGTAATATTAACACCACTTCACTTTCTAAAAGTCGTTGTTCTCAATACATCGTGCTATGGTCTGATCGTTCAGCAAAAAGTGGTGGTGGCGTCGCACTTCTGACATCAAAATCTAGCTCTCCCTCTCTGGTATCCGCGGAATCAGTACCGGAAGGTTATGAGATCCTGTGTTGTGATTTGCTATCAGAATGTGTAGTTCGATTCGTTGTGGTGTACAGGGCCCCCCCACTGCTCCTCGGTCCTAAGCGGGCAACTAATTGGGACGCTGAGTGATTTGGTTGCGTCCACCAAGCAACGCATCATAGTTGGTGATTTTACTTCCCTGAAATCACCTGGGCCCAAATTAACGAACGAACCAGCGGTCTCCGAAACCGCGGAGCAGCCAGAGCCAGACGGCGGAGTCGATGAGAGATTGCGTTTAACATAGGAAGTTTAGGATACGTAGAGAACGGTGCGCGCCGTTCACAGGCTATATCTCGGGGTTTATCGGGGTTTAGCAATGATGAATGTGGGCCCTGGAATGATTTCCCTCATTTATCCTACAGGGGTGGCATTGCAGGTAAATTCGTTGAATTTTGTCACACTCACTCACTTAAAGTGTTTCTTAGTGCACCGACTTCGGGTAATCATATTTTGGATCTTATATTGTCTAGTGATGACAAAACAATTTTCAGTTTGAATGTCCGTGACCCGCAGGCTCTAGTGATCATTGTTCTGCTTATTGCAAAATTAGACCTTATCGTACTCCTCCTCCAAAAGTTCTCAAACGAGATTTTGCCTCTGCGGACTACGACAGCATATTGCGGTACCTAGCAGAAGTCGACTGGTATGTATCACAACATAGCGCTGCAACGGTAACAACACTGTATCGAACTTTTTGTCAACACTGTATCGAACTATCAGGAAGGTAAGTGGTAGTAAGTTGTCACTTGCTCCATACTGAAATAGACTACTTGATAAGAGTGATAAGGCTTGGATCAGAGCTAAACAGATCTCCGACTCCTACGAATGGGAACAATATCAAAAAATTCCCCAAAGTCTAGAAACTCTGCTGAAAAAGTGCAATAAAGCAATGGAAAAACGTGTTATGGATTCTGGTGACGGAATAAAATTCTATAGACTGTTGAGCTCGTAGGGTATCAGCACTTCAGCGGCCTATCGGCCGACTCAAATGAAATGGAAATTTAGGAAATTTCCACTTAATCAGTGAAAATCTGATTGAAGTTGAGAGATTTGGGAGACTGAAATCGAAGAATTAGGAGATGAAGCAACTTCATCAGCTCCAATGTCGCTTGGGTGCATTTGGTGTGCGGTAACAGACTAGCGCGACGGGACCCATATGAGCCACCCATTACAAACATCGCGGTTTCGCTTATTATATAGTAGGATAGGAAGGAAGAGAGCTATATGATGACAAAGAAAAGGCGTTGCTGGCTAATACGTTTTGGAAAATTTTGAATCTCGTAGCACAGAATGGCGAAATGTTCCCGTGAGACGTTGTTTTTAACAATGCTAGACTCAATTTGGTTTTACAGAGAGGAGATTCTCTCAGAACTTTTGAAATGGCCACTTTCTGAAAGCTTAGCGTCTAGTAATATCCCACTGGAATTTATTAAGAAAGTGGCGTTTGTCATAGCGAGTCAAGTAGCATTCGTATTTAATCTCTCCTTCATGACCGCAGAAGTCCCTGATCGTTGGAACCAATTGTTCGTAACTCCAATACCAAACTAGCCGCCGTACAACAATTCTGTCAGCTTTAGGTCAGTTAGCATCGCTTCTTTGGTCGATAGGCTGTTTGAAAAGATTGTAAAGAAAAATATTGTGAAAGATGTTGTGTGGAGAAACGTCCTTTCTGCACAAAGCTTTATTGAGGGGAAAACCCATCGTATATCTTTTCAATCGGTTTTTATACACACAGTAATCAGTAAGATCTAGCTATCTCAAAACATTTTAAGCTAGCTAATGCACATTACAATAACATTTCTCTCGATATATCTAAGCAATGCTACAAAGAATGTGAACAACGATTCCACAGTATGAAATCTACAATGTTAACACTTTTCTGAAATAGAGGTTCTTCTCTATACTCCCCGACGACTATGACGCGGGCTGCTGGATCTTCGCGAGTACGACATCCTGCTGTCGTCCCTTCCGCGGGGTGGTTCGCGTTGTTTCCTGCGATCTAACCAGTCCTGCAGGAATAAGTTCAGCTGCTGTTGCTTCTTCTTGAGAGCGTATTCTTCGTCGAGCAGCTAATATTTTTCCTTTCGCATTTCTCCAACTTTCTGACGCCCTCTCTGGTCCTCGTTCTTTCTCTCCTTCTCGATGCGGTGGTTCAGCACAAATATCTCATGCTTCGTCTTGTCCAGCATTCGGTTCACTGCGGCGAGCTCATCAAGAATCTTCCTATCCTCGTCCTTTCGTGCTTTCTTCACAGACTCTTCGGGTTCTCCGAAGTGTTCGTCGATCTGCAGAATGTCCTCACTCATTCTCAGTTCGTTGGCCACTCTCGCTACCGTTTCTTCCTTCGACGTGATCATTCCTTCCTTCGCACACACCTTTAGGAGACGATCTTGATTTTCTTCAATTGCCGTGAGTCTCTCTTCCACATTCGCTTAAATCTGGTGATGTGTTCCATCAAGCCCTTGATTTTGAGCAAAATGGCATTGTTGCTCGTCTTCTCGATCTCCGTCCTACACATGTCGAGGTTCGTCGACATCTCTCCCACCTGGAAGAGAACTGAATTCTTCGCGACCTCGATGTCTTCCTGGGGACTGCGTCCGAGTGCCGAAGTTTCCTTCGTTAGGTGAGCCACCAGCTGATTCATCAGTGCTTCGTTCAAGACCAGCGTTGTCGACCTTGACTTCACATAGTTATGGTGCTCGGCGAGATGCTTCTCCAAGACTTCGGTCCGTTCTTTCACTCCTCGAAAACAGCGCTCAGTTGTTCTTCCTTTTCTTCCGCATCGCTGACCTTCTTATGCGTTCCTGTGAATAGTTCGATTCCACGTTCGCAGAAGTCCTTCCAGAGGTTGCACTTGCTGGAAGGCGTCCCCTCTGACGACGCCGATGACTGGTCAATCGTGGGGAGACGGCCCTTTCTTCGGAGGTTGCTTCGGACGTTCTTCTTGCTCCGTTGTTGGCCGTTTCTTCGGAAGCTTCTCAGATAGACCTTGCCCCTTCGAGTCCGGGGTTGGCGACCATAGGGACGACATGGTTGACGTTTGAGCAAATGAAATGCTCTATCACTGAACTCTTTTATATAGGGTGCAGCCGATGTTTTCGTTCGAGGAGAACAGAGATCGTGCGATAGATAACTAGGATGTTTCTATTGGAAATGCTACCAAGATGCGTCTATGGGAAATGTCAAATTCAAAAATGTATCCCAGCAGAATGGCGGCTAGGAATTCTACGGCCGCGAGTGCTACCGCTTTGTATCCGGAAATGATGGTGTCAAGTATATGACCGAAATCTGCCAACACAATTTCTTCCGGTACCGTTCCTTCTCCTTTCAGGATCGTTGCAACGGCTTCGTTGAAGGGTTTCACCCACTCCAGTCTGCCCGGCGCCTCAAAGTGCGCCGACTTGTAACCACATGATACTGAACATTGGAGTGCTATTCTCGCTTTTGTGGAGCTGAATCGAATTCGTGACCTTTCGCCTTTTTCTGAGCAAGAGTCTGTGAAGTAATGATGTCCGCAGCGTATTTCTGCTCGATAAGGTTTTCCGATACTCGTGCAGGTTACCTCGCTTACAGCTCCCTGTTTACAGTTGTGTTTACAGTCCCTTCAACCATTGCGCCAAGGATTGTACACACGGAATCTGTCAGCTCCTTGAATGCTAGCTGCATGTCGTCTTTGATTGTGAACAACAGTTCAGCTGCTACTAATTCTGAAACCAGCACGCTCCCCAATCCGTTGTCCAAGTTGGATTTTTCGAAAGTAGCCCAATATTGTCTGCTCGTTAATCGATTTTTCAAGTCACTGCGGAATTCTGTGGCGAGGCTGAACTGAGAGCATCTACAAATGGCTCGTAGCTCTGCTGGTTGGCAAACACAATCATGCGAAACAGAGCAGTTCAGTTATCGTGCTTGTTCTTGAGAATCACACCTCAAGGCTATTTCATTTTGGTCATTCCATAGCGCTATTTCTTCTCCATCGGTGACAAAATGAGTGTTCAGCGCAGGTAGAGGTGGAATGCTGAGTGAGCTAAGTGAGATTCGCATCTTCCCATGCTTCTCAGGAATCGTAGGATAGAAGAATACGGTATCCTCAGAAGCTTTGCCTTTGTTGTCCTCTGATCGTATCTCGAGTTCAAGCTTTTCCTGCCACGATGGACATCGAAACACTTCATAGACCTCGCCGTTTTCTGGGACATGGAATATTCGGTAAAAAAGGCACCCACTACTGAGGTAGAGGCATCCACATCCAGGCCCCCCGTAGCTCTCCACACACCGCGTTATTCCTGGGTACGTGTTTCCTTGAGCCAGCTCGGGGATTTTTGATGTGTCGTTCACTCCTTCACATTGATCTTCCGTACGGCTTCCTGCATGTGCACATCTTTTTGCATCGACTTCCATGTGAAACGATAACCACGAAGCCATGTGTGAGTAAGGCGTATACAAGCTTCCTGGTTGAAAGAATTGAGTTTCACCATGTTGGTTGTCTCCACATAGCATTTGTTGCTCTGTATAGTTTCTGCTTGTGTAAAGCTGATCATGATGACCATGACGATTGCTACCAAAGGTGCGTGTAGTAGGGCTTCAATGTCGACCCTGACCCGTCTCCTTCTTCGAAGCAGCCTCGCAACACCGATCACAATCCGGCTGAGACACCTTATCCACAATACTACCGCCATAGCACATATTCGGAACTTTTTTCGCAGAACTAGCGGGACATAGCATAGCGTATACAGAACAGCAACGATGAGGTATACCATTGTTGTCAGAGCTATGAGTGCTGCCGTTGGATTGCATTCGGGATTGAAAGCGTTTGCTGTGCAGAGCCAGCACTCTACCCTTTCGCAAAATGGCGTAGCTGGACACTGTACTTTGAAGGTGTTTACTCTGTTCTCCTCAACTGCTTTCCATTGTACAGTGTGATCGTGAAATGTGATTTCGGGAGGAAACAATACTGTCTCTTGAGACTTCGGTTTGTCCAGGATGACGCAGTACTCTTCAGCACAGACTTCGTATTTGTTAAAACGGTTTTCGGTAATATTGACCCCTCCGCTAACACATTCGATTACAACAGTGTCAAGCGTTGTCTGATCAATCGTTGTGGATGCTGCAGCAAAGGACAGGAGACACACAACCATCATGAGAGGCACTGCTGTCCAAGAGCAAATCCAACTACTAGTTTTGTGAGTCGTGTATGTAGGCGATCCTGTGCCGTTCTCGTTATAGTTTACCTGCCTGCGTTTCCGCAAGTTGTACCGACACGGTATCGTTGTGCTGTTCTTGCGTTTGGATGAAGATTGTGCCTTCTTTTCCGTTTTCCTCGTCATTCACCTCTTCCTGGTCTTCTAGTTCGAGTGGGATGAGCTGATTGATTGGTCCTCTTGAATATTTTCCGTTAGGCGTGTAAACTACTGCTTCTCGGGTAAGTGAATCTGTGCTCTTTTTCAGTTCCGCGATTCTACCCATTTTCCAGCCATTGCGAGGAATGTCAGGACCAGATAGCAATACCACTGTACCCACTGTCGGTGGTGTCGTTCCAGCTCGTTTGTCATCCATTTGTTGTTTATGAGATTCACGAGGGGCAGTAAGGTAGAACTTGTGCCAAATTTCCCAGTACTGCTAGGTCAGTGCGCGATTTCCAATGGTTTTGTAGAAGGAAAGTTTTATGGATTTGATCAACCTCTCATATACAGCTCCCTGCCACGGAGCATACGGGCTTATCGTCTTCCATGTTACACCTTCTTTCGCCATTGGTGTTTGAAACGATGCTTGGCTGATCGTAGATAGAACGACATCACGTAAAATCTCTTCTCCCAGTAGGAATGAGGGCCCATTGTCGGAGAGTATTGTAGAAGGGACCCCTCGTCGTGCGAAGAATCTTCTGAGAGCCATCAACAACTTCTCTGTCGACATGTCCATCACGACTTCGATGTGAATCAATCCTGTTGCCATACACGTGATGGTAATGCCGTAGACTTTCCGAGTGTCCCCATTCTCCTTCGCTGTCAATGGTCCAAAATCCCTACGTTTTCAAATGGTTTTGTGCGGCTAACCCTTTGTTCAGGCAGTGGCCCCATAGCAGGGTATTTGAACGGCAAGTTGTTCATTTTTTGACAGGCCACGCACTTGCGGAGGAACGCCTGAACTAACTGCCGTAGTTTGGGGATCCAGAAGATTTCCGTCACCTTTGCGATTGTGTGAGATGTCCCCAGATGAAGAGGAAGGTGTGCATTCTTCACAATACATTGCGCCAATGGTGTTTTGGTTGCAATGAAGATTGGTTGTCTCGTTAGTTCAGGCATCTGCGCCCTGTCCAATCTTCCATAGCAACGTAAGAGATTGCTCTCATCATACTGGAGGTTGAGATTTTTCATCGACTTTCGAATGTGATTATTGACACGGACGCGTTGGTGGTTTCTTATTATCACGTTGAGCGCCGAGTTTCTTTCCTTTGCTTGGATGTAGAGTGGGAACACTTCGCCTTCAAGTTCTGGAATCGCTTTTTCAACTCTTGATGTAGAGTGGGAACACTTCGCCTTCAAGTTCTGGAATCGCTTTTTCAACTCTTGATCGAAAGGTGACCCTGAGGTTTCTTTTGAGGCGGTTGATAAATCGGAGGACATATGCAGTTGTCACTATCGCAGAGTTTAGCGTGTTGCGTCTGCTACAGTCGAGTAGTTCTTCGATGTCATCAGTAGCTGTGACATGCATGCAAGTGTTGCTTGAGTGGTCTTTCTCAACTGGAGACTCTTCTGTTTCTCCCGCGGTGTCTTCGGGAACTGTGAACGTTCCATGCTCCCTTGACCACACATCTTCCGATTCCTTCAAGAATTCCGGTCCCGTCCACCATTCATTTGCTGTGACTTCTTCACTACTCAAGCCTCTTGTTGCGCAATCTGCTGGGTTCTGCTTTGTATCAACATATCCGAAGCGCACTGGGCATGCAATGCGTCGAACTGTCTCCCTGATCTCTCTTACTCGATTTTTACCCAATCTGCCGGCCTCCTGCGAGATGGGGTGCGTTGACAGCCAGCTAAGGGAAATTCGGGAATCCGAGAAAATCCGATAGCCAGTGTCGCCGCATTGATTTCCATTTTAGGAATAGTGGGACGGTCCCTTGGCGGTCTTGTTTTGGCGAATAGAAGATGTGATGATGAGTTGTGGACAAGGTATGCACAAGCAGCCATAGCAAAGGCACTGGCGTCCGCGAAAAGTACAAGTTTAGTTCTTGAATTTCGCGGTGCGACCATTCGTGGGAGCACGTATTGTCGCTCTGATATCAGCGACATAATTCTGGTCCATTCGCTCTCGTCTTCTTCAGAAAGTGGTATGTCCCAGTCACAGCCCTTCTGCCACAGCTTCTGCAAAAAATCTTTCCATTGAGCAAAACTGGCGATATCCATCCCATATGCTCAAAAATGGATGCCAACTGCTCGGCCACAACATTCTCCGTGAAGTCTGCTTTCCTCGAAAAGGCAGTTTGCAGTGTCAAGTGGTCGTTGCTCGAGATCCACTTGATTCCCAGAACTTTGGGCGTTTTCTGAGAGCTTTGGTCTTCTGTAGGAATTTCTTGTTGAGTTCTTCTCTGTTTGTTTGGAAGCCTCTGAGATTCATTCCCATTTCCTTGAAAAGGCTCTTCGAATGACGATATTTTTTCAAAGCTTCTTGTTCAGTCGAAGCTGTCAGAATAACGTTATCCACATAAACGTTATTCAGCACTTCTTCTGCCAAATCAGGGTAGTCGGTCGAACTGCTTAAGCGATGTTTGATTGTTCCACCGAGTAGGAATGGGGAGCATTTCAGTCCGAATGGAACTCGGGTGAAACGATATTCGATGACGTTCTCCTTTGCTGGAGGAAGTGCTGGATCACGAACCCACAGGCATCTTACAGCATCTCGATCCTGTCGATGCAGGTGAACCTGTGGGAAGGCCTTTTCTACATCCGCAATCATGGCTATCTCTCCGATGCGAAATCTGAGAATCATATCAAGCATCGCGGATAGCAGCACTGGACCTCGTTGTAGGACGTCATTTAGACATGGCCTGTCTCTCAGGTGAGCTGAAGCATCGTACACAACGCGAAATTTGGTGAACTCTTTATCTGGCGTGATCACAGCTTGGTGGGCCAGATAAAGGACAACTGGACTTGAGATCTGATTTGTTGGAACTTCTTCGAGTACGCCTCTACTCACTTGTTCCACAAAGTTTTGGTGATATTGCACAAGTACCTCTGGCGTTTTGACGAGGCGCTCGAGATTTGAGCATAGCCTTCTGTACGCAAGCGCTTTGTTGTCGGGCAATATTGCCGCTTCTTCAGTCAGGGGAAGTCTGACGTAGTATCCATTCTCCCGAAATGGAATGGTTGACTTAAACGATTCCCACACAGTTTTATCGACCTGTTGCTGTTCCTGGGCTTTTGTGCCTGAGAAATCGTTGAGGCCTGCTAATTCGAGGGCGAGAAAACGTTCCCAGTTCTGCACTTCTTCACGGTTTCCGTCGGATTGATTGGTCCCTGCGACGTCCTCTGCTGTAGTCGTTGCTTCGTCCTAAAGTTTTCCAGCGACTAAGTATCCGAAACGGGATGGGACTAGTGTAATTCCAGAAGGAAGCCTCCATTTCGGTTGACCGGACTTCTTGTACCTCTGGTCTAATAGAGAGTCGTATATCGTTTCCGGCAAGAAATTCTAAGTCTACCATTGTGAATATGCTTCGTTGCAACCGTTCGGAGATTTTTTGCACTCGTGCTACTGGAAAACAGTACACTTTGCCTTCGGAATCCCATAGCTGGAGTTTCGTGACTCCGCACAGCTTCTCCATCGGGATGTGTTACCCAAAAGTACTGATTTGTAGAGTGACTATTTCATCGTTCACGAGGTTCAGACGGCTTGCGAGTTCTTCTTGGATGAACGAGCGGTTCGCTCCAGTGTCTAGAAGAACAGCAACTGTCTTCTTGGCTTGGGTGGTAGGGTTGAAAACATGAGCAGGTCCTACTAGGACAGGGCGCGCTTCTTCAGAAGTTACTTCAGGCGTCACTAGATTGTGTTTCGTCGTACGAGACATTGTGCGCTTTGATGCTGTCTTCGGCGCTGCTGCGGCGCCTTTTGGTCCATTGCTCGAACGGAATAGTTTGGGGCATATAGAGGTATGGTGACCATGAATTTTGCATGTTCTGCAGGCACCCTTGGAGCATTCTTTCGCTACGTGCCCGGTCCCGCCGCAGTTTCGGCATAAAGAGTGTTTTACCATCTTTTCCAATCTTTCTTCCCTCGTTTTGAAGACTGAACAGTTTTTACGAAGGTGGCCTTTTCTGTCGCAGTAAAAGCACGTGAAACTTTTGCTGTGGCGCGCTGGAGGAGATTTTTTCTCTTGCTGAAGCGCTCAAATTCAGGATCTCGCGATAAGTGTTCCTCACGAAATTCAACGAGGCGGTGAATTGCTAGTTCAGCGTCTATCTGCGAGCCTATTAAGTCAAGAAGTTCCTTTGTTTTGCACTTTTGTCCTTGTCGTTTCCTCAACGCCTGCCTTTGAATTTCTTCCGTGAATTTTGATAAGAGTTGTTTCTGGAGTAAAGCGCTGTCGATTTGTTCGTCTTGGAGTTCTAACTGGTTCACAATTGACGAAAGCTCTTCACATACTCTGCGCTGATCTTCCATTCTTCTTGACCTCGCGCGACATCGTTCCAGTTTTCTATGAGTTATCGGGATAAAAGTTCTGTGTTTCCGTATTTTTTTGTTCAGGTGCTCTACTGCTAGTTTGTACATTCTGCCACAATTTTCGAACTGCCTGAGCGATTCTCTTGCTTCTCCTCTTGTTGAATCTAGTAAGTAGGTTTATCTTGTATGCATCGTCTATGTCTTTCGAATGAACGGAGTGCTCAAATGCACTCAGGAAGCTCTCCCACTCCCATATTTTGCCTCCAAATTTTGGAATCGGTATGGGAGCCAATTGTTACCTGGAGGATTCTTCTGTAGTCGATCTTGGTGAGGTGGACGACGCCGTCAGTTTTTCAAGACGAATTTCGAGATCCGACATAGCTTCTTGTGCTCGGGATACTAGATCCTGGGTCGCTAGAGAGTTCGTCGTTACCTTCTCAAGTGTTGCCTGAAGTTGTGGTGTCTTGCTGTCCAGCTGGTCAGCTGCCGAGGTGTATGCAGTGAGAGCCTTATCGACGCACTTTTCAGCTAGTTCGAGACATCTCCTCCTTTTTTGAGTTCGGAGCGTTTCTCCTGTATAAGCTTCCTCAGCTCTTTAGCGCCATGTGCTCCCTCCTCCACTCTTCGCTCTTGTTCTGCTGAAATCTCTTCTAGCAGCGTGGACAAGCGTCCTGCAGCTCTTGTCAGGCATCCTTGTCTCGTAGAAACTGTTGAAGTCATTTTTCCTCTTGAAACTTCCAATCGAAGTCTTCTCACTATCAAGTTGAAGCTCTTCTTCAGATGTCGTCGCTGAATCTTCTCTCGATTCATATCTATCTCAATTAGTAGAGTTGCTGCTCTTAGATGTTCTCCTGTCGATCTTCTTATTCGTGTCATTGTCGCATGGTTTTTTTAGCTATCGTTCGATTTATACTAGTTATCATGGCACTATTGTACTTAATGTACCGCACTAATTCTCGTTCAAAACAGGTCTACTAGAGGTATTCGGCTATGGTATGAACGAATCTGATGGTCGTTAAGTGCGGAAATCCCTGGTAAGCTCGCAATGATAAGATCTTATCCGACCGCGGCGGCGTGAGATGCACTCTCATCCGTGTACGTACTATTTCGTAACTGTCTGCATTAGAGTTGGGGCGCAATAACTTCATCCTGATGCTGGGTTCGTTGCTGTTATTTAGTTACAATGCTTCTCCCGACCTATTATATTGAAAACGCGTGGCTTCGCCACGCGGTCAGGCTAGGGGAGGAACTCCGGGGCGGGTGAGTCATCCTAAGCATTGCAAAACCGAAGGCTACGAAAGGATCCGTACCCTGAACTATTCAACAATGCTTAGGATGACTTACCCGCCCCGGAATTCCTCCCCTAGCCTGACCGCGTGGCGAAACCACGCGGTTTCAATATAATGTGTAGGTCGGGAGAAGCGTTGTAACTATAAATAACATCAATAGTGTGTCGTGGATAGAGTCAGAACCTGCGTCTCCTCCCGCCGCACACTATTTCGCCGAGCTTTTGGCGCTTAAAGCTCAACATAGCGGGCTTGTTAAGCATTTCCGCACTAAACGAATATCAGATTCGTTCATACCATAGCCGAATACCCCTAATAGACCTGTTTTGAACAAAAATTAGTGCGGTACATTAAGTACAATAGTGCCGTTATCATGTATCACACCTGCATGCCTGTGTAATAAATGGAATAGATAAAAGGTAAAGGTAAAGGTGCCGGCGTTGATCAGTCCACTGAGGACGTGCCGCCGCGTTCGTGTTCCATTCAAGTCGTAGAGGCATAGTGAATGCGTATTCGGCCTATACAATGACCTGCGGGGGCTAGCCGCTATACTAGGTCAGTGTCTTTACCTTCCCAGACAAGTCTGGTACCAATTTACCCGACCCCGGAGGAATGGAAGGTTTGGTTAGCCCGTGCTAGGATCGATCGGTCGACCGTGCGGGTGACAGCAGCGCCTCTTACCACTGCACCACGCGGGCTCTAAATAGAATAAATAATAAATAAATATGAGCGATTCTATAAAGTTCTATACAGCAGAAGTACGGTTTCCAAATCCAACAGATGGACGTCAGCAGTTGTTCTTATGTTCTTATAGATAGTCTTGCGTCTGACTGAGCTCATTGGAAAGAGCTTAAAATTTTAATGTGTGCCATAATCCCGTGCATGAAGCTGCCCTTTCATATGCTGCTTGTTGAGCAGCGCATCAAAGTGCGGCTCCGCCCACATTAGCAGGACTTGCTTAGTGACCCGAGTCTAATGATTGCCCAGCGACGGGGCAAGTCTACTCGTTCCGTCAGAGTAAGGAGACGGTTCAAAATTTTCACTTTCAGAAATGATATAAAAAGACTATTAATGAAGTGAAATTTGGTAAAAATGTAGATGGATACAGTGCGTATGAAAACTATAGGGTCACCCGAAACCAGTAAATTTTTCTTTGTTAACGGACATTTATGATATGAAGTTGCTTGGATGGATTCTCCGTAGTCCAAATCAATACCAGAAAATGATTCAGAAAGATTTCCAAAAAATGAAATTCTTTAAGAAAAAATATTGTTTCTCCACTGTGTCAAAAGTATAGGGCCACAAACGATGTCAGTTTATTATAACTGCAAGTTTTGTACTTGGTCAAACCAAACACGTATGCATTGACTCTGTTGCTGCCTACACTCGTATTAAAAACATTTCGCAGAGTACCCAACTGTCCGTCGAGGAGCAAGCACAAGTTCGAGCACTGCACCAGTCAATTCACTCCAGACGTCAAATTGCAGCTCAACTTCGTCGCTCCAAAGACGGTATACGGAACGAGAACAGTGCCTAAAAGAACATCGGGGCTTTCCGGACAGGATGTTCGACACATTTAGCGGCTGTCATCGAACTCAACATCATCGATCAGTCGTGCTAAAGATGGACTTATCCTTGAGTGCATTGCGAATGACCATCTGGAGAGCAGCAAAAGTAAGCGGGTGCATTGTCTGTGAGGTGATGAGAAAGGCTCCTACGTTGACTGAACACCAATTTGCGCGTGAAAACGACAGATTGGAATAAAGTGCAGCATTTTTCCATCTCGGAATTCTTCCTACTCAAGGAAATTCGTTGCTTTCAGATAATCTTCTCAGGTGAGAAGTTAAATTTTGACCGACTCGATGGAGTTCGTACTACTGGAGCGATTTGAGAAAGGACTCGATAGTTCTCAGCAGACGGTGTTTCTCAAATGGTTTGAGGAGCAATTTGTAGCTCTGTAGTTGGTGTTCTTCGACTAGCCTTTACTACGCATCGAATGAAGTCAAAGAATTTTTGGAAGGTTCTTCAAAATCATCTGGTGCCGTTTCTTCGCCAACAAGAATTTCACTTTCATATAGGACAGTGTATCGGCATTGGACTGCCAGTCTCACAAGGGGACATTCCTGGAGTTGCTCGCTGGACTTGAATCCGATTGAGAATAAATAGGAATACTTGTGCGTCAAACACAGTAGTTCGCAAAAAGCTATGTCACCAT
This sequence comes from Nippostrongylus brasiliensis, assembly GCA_030553155.1. NCBI lineage: Eukaryota > Metazoa > Nematoda > Chromadorea > Rhabditida > Heligmosomidae > Nippostrongylus > Nippostrongylus brasiliensis. The sequence goes on along the minus strand of CP130736.1, from coordinate 32,377,943 downwards.
GCATTTTTGGGTGCAAATCGCTGAAACCAAAAGGAATTCTATTTCAGTTAACAGTTTTGATGACTTTTATGGAAAATACATTAATATGAACCTTTGTTGGAAATTCTAGATTTTTCAATTTTAAACTCATTTTCATATGCATTTTTAAACGGATGCATCTTAGGAACCACTGAGCTTCTGTTTGTATAGTGGTGGTATTCTGATTCAGCATAATTAGCCCATTCATATGACTCAAAATTTTAGTTTTAGGTCATCAATAAATCATAGATTTTTGCGTGAATTTTTTTATGGTTAAAAAATGGGGAAATCTTGGGGTAATCTTTCATACAAAATTCCATATATTAGAAACTAGTGAATGAATTTGCATCAACTTTTGATGTATGATAGCAGAAGATTTTTTTCTAGTGCATATTTAAGTTTTAAAAACAACCGTCCTATTACGGAGAAAATAGCATTTGAATTTGCATTTACATCAATGGTCGTTTTAGTACACTCGGAGGTCATTTCACTTCAGATTTTCCTAGTGCATAGCAGACTTGTTGCTTGTTAGGTCCTAAAGTGATAGCAAAACAGTTCCCGCTCTTGTGCAGAAAATCGTCTTCTACTGCTTACTTAGATACGTAGATGGCCCGGCTTCACTGAACGTGCGGGCCCCAACACGAGTTCCATTCGCTTAGTTGTCTATTGATCGTCATCCAGCTTGTTGGTCGGAGGCGACTGTGACGACAGCGAGAATCAGCCGTTCTGGAACAGCATAGTCTTAATACGTTCGACGAACACATTAGACCATCTGGCAGGTGGTCTTCCACGAGGCCGCGTGCAATCGCGCGGCAGCCATTCCACCGTTCTTCTTGTCCAACGGTCGTCGTCTCTTCTCATTATGTGACCGGCCCATCAATGTTCCGCTTTTGATGTGTAGTCCGCAGGGTCTCGCAGACGGGACATCTGCCTTAGATCGGAGCTGCGAAGTCCGGCTCGGTATTGGGATAGCCGGGTGAACTTCAGAAGACACCTTTCCAACGCTCTGTGTGTGACTTGCAGGGACATCGCCGTGGCTGACGTATCAGGCCACGTCTCAGCCGCGTAGCACAGAGCAGGAAGAACTGTCGAATCGAACAAATGAGCACGGAGGTCAGCATCCTGAAGTTGGTCGGTGGCCTCTTTGAGAGACCCGAAGGCTGACCAGCGCGGCACTCCTTCTTCTGATGAGTTCTTCCTTCATGTCGTTGTCCATGTTCATGGAGCGCCCCAGGTAAAGGTAGGACTTCGTTTCGGCGATGGGAGATCCATCGAGTTCGATGTGTCCCTCATCACACCAGGAGTTCTTCATGAACTGTGTCTTCTTCCGATTGATGCGCAGTCCAATCTTCCTTCCAGCTTCGTCCAGCTCTCGGAGCATCGTCCCTGCTTCAGTTTGTACTTTTCGCGAAGAGGACGATGTCGTCAGCAAAACGAAGGTTCGATAGGAATTTTCCGTCCACACGTATGCCCTTTTCGTCCCAGTCGAGCGACTTCATCAACCACTGCAATGTGGCAGTAAACAGCTTGGGCGAAATAGTATCGCCTTGCCTGACGCCCTTCTCGATGGGGATGTTGATTGGACGTAGGAAAAGCTGTACTGTCGTAGAACAGCGGTAGTAGCAGTCGGCCAGCGTTCTTATGTAGGACGAGTCCACTCCTTGATCGACTAACGCAGACAGGATAGCATTCGTTTTGACGCTGTCAAAGGCCTTTTCGTAGTCAACGAAGGTTAAGACGAGGGGCAGATGGTACTCCCGACAGACCTCGATGACCATCACGACACTTTGGATGTGGTCGACGCAGCTGAATCCCTGACGGAACCCAGCTTGCTCAGGCGGTTGTGCTTCATCCAATGTACGCGATATCCGCGTCAGGATGATCTTCGTGAAAAGCTTGTAGAGCACGCTCAACAAGCTAATCGGGCGGTAGTTGCGAAGATCATCCCTGTCACCTTTTTTGTGCAAGATGACTGTGCGCGAATTCCTCCACTGATCCGGGATTCGTTCCTTCCAAAGGTAGGATGTCATGTGCGCCGCAAGAAGGGAGTGCAGAGTATGGTTTCCTGCACGGAGAAGATCGGCGGAGATCTTGTCTGGCCCTGGAGCCGTGCCGCTCTTCATACTCCTAATCGCCACTCGTACCTCAGATGGTAGAATCCTTGGTGGTGTTTCACCAGTGGGAATGTCGGGGTCTGGTACAGGTTGCGTAGAACGGAACAGATTGGTATAAAACCTCTCTGTAATCGATTCCATCTCGAAAAGGGAAGTGGTGACAGTCCCGTCTTCACGTTTCAATGCCGATAGCGGAATACTGAACTCGCTGAGGTCCCGTCGACATTTCTTCAGACTTCGTCTTTCTTGTGCTGCTTCTAGAATCTTCCTCTTCCTGTGCTGACTGAGATCCTCCTGCAACGCCTTTCTGCAACTGGTATTCGCAACCAGCCGCTCCAGGTGGGTTACATTCGGATCCATCCTCAATCTTCTCCTCTTCTCAAGCAGCGCTTTGGTGTTCGAAGAGATGCGGGCATTTCTGCTTGATAATGAAAGAGAAGCAACGTCAGCACACGTTCGTAGTCCTTTGAGAAGCAGCTCGTAGTCCTCGGTCGGATCCTCAGCGACTCGCCAGTCATAAAGGGATATAGCATCGTGTAGAAGATCTTCGTCGAACACGGCTTGCTTCCTTCCCTTCGGTCTATGACAGGTGTTCTTCTTCAAACGGTGATCAAACCTGATCTTAGCCCGAAGGAGGCGGTGATCGGATCCACTGCAAAAAGATGGTACTACGGAAGTGTCGTAAAGACACCATCTTCTGTTGGTAAGAATGTGGTCGATCTCAGCGTAAGTCGTGCCATTAGGTGATTCCCATGTCCAGCGGCGGTTTCTTGTCAAACAGGGAGTTTCCGTGAAAGAGACGTGCAGCGGACATGAGATCGGCCAGACGATTTCCATTCTCATTCCTATCGCCTATCCCAAATCTTCCGATCCTGTGATCTTCGCCATTGCCCTTTCCGATCCTTGCGTTGAAGTCACCGACGACGAACTTGTAAAAGGACTTCTCATTTCGGATGACTTCTTCTAGCTGTCTGTAGAACGCATCTAACTCCGAATTGTCAGCTGCTGCGTGTGGTGAGTAGCAGTTGATGATTGAGATGATCTTGTGATGTGGCGGATGAAGGCGTAAAATGGCTAGGCGAGGAGACAGGAGAGTCGACGAGATGGATGACAGACGGGTGCACGATGAATCCAACGCCACCGACATTCCAAGACGGTATCTTCTCTCCACGGATAACAAGAGTCCCGTCGTCGCGTTGACGTATGTCGGTTTTCCTGCTCTTGGTTTCTTGCAGTGCGATCACATGGTATTCTACGTGACCAGCAGCTTCGAGAAGAGCGTAGAGGTCGGCGTTCGAAGAAACTGTTCTAGCATTGTATGTACAAAGCATAAAACGGTCTCCATGTCGTTCTGCAGATGTGTCGTCATTGTACAAAATCCATGACGTCCTGCGCAACCCGAGATTTCTTCGTCTCTCACCGGTTGTCATACCATCCGACGTCGTAGACGGCAGAGCCCGGTGTGCGAGGTACTGTCTTCTACTAAGACCGTGAAAAAATACCGCACGAACCCGCATAGTGTACCGTGGCGGGAATAGTGATGAATACATTTCTAACCACTAGAACTACTATATATAGAGACGGGAGACAGTTCAAGAACTGCAAGACGCGATCGTTGTGGCGTGGGACAATTTGGATCTTGGTATCATGAAGAATTTGGTAGAAAGGGTGCCGAACCAAATTGTTCAACTCATTTCCAATCATGGCAGCCAAGTTGGCTAACAATTTGTAATTGTTGGCTGCTGTATCAAAGTGCATTAATTTGTAATTGTTGGCTGCTGTAAAAAAGTGCAGTGACTCTAAGGTAGCCCTATACTTTTGATACGAATGAAAATCCACATTTTTTCTTGAAACATCTCATATTTTTGGAATCTTTTTGAATCACTTTCTGGTATGGTTTTTGACTGCGGGAAATTTGTTGAAAGCAATATCACAATTCTCCGTTTACAAAGGAAAAATTTGCTTCTATACTTTTGAAACGCGCAGTAGGTGTTTGCAAAAGAGCAAGTGCTTCCAGAAATCACAAATTTCAAATCATAATATTGTCAGCGGAGTTGTTTCACTCCAGATAAAAGAAAGATTAACGAGAAGAAAACATTTCATGATTTGTATCCTTATCGCATCTGCGAACTTTAGCACGGTCTCTTAGATAACGGCAACTATTTATTGAGAATTTCTAAGTTTTTTCGTCCCATCAGCAGCTTCAATTTGACTTGTTGCTCTGTTCACCGACCTGACCCTATTATGACATCTCTATGAGTTTGCTTTTCTCTGAATCAAGTAAAATAACCACCAAGAACGTCATGCAAAGTGACAACCTCGTAAAATTCAGCGGAGTGTTCGCGTAATTGGACAAACCTGCCAATTTTTACTTTATGTGCACAAAAGAAGTGTATGAGTACGCATCTATTTAGCATCCTCAATGCCTGAACCGCACCTATACGTTCCTGGGGACGGTCTCTGCACCACATATGTCACCTGGAGTGACCTCGAGGAGGACATGCAACGTAGCCTCAAAACGTCCGCTCGATTCGGACCCAATAAATCTTTCAAGGATATCGGTGATGGGAAAGTGAGTGCACGTACGAAATCTTCCGGAGGTGGCCTAATATTACTTTATGAATTGCTCGTCCAATCGAAGCCATAAAGCGAAGAAAGTCAGTGCCGGCGTTATTAATCTTTAAAATTTTTTGCTAGCCCGACATATTATTCTATTTACTTGTCTGGTTATCTCAATGTGAGCACTATACGTCTGTTCAGGGGTTCGCATCGAAAACTCTCCTCATTAATCCCGACTGGCAATCACAACAGGAAGAATTGCCAGAGAAATTTGTTGCTAAGGTATGTGCTTTTTGGAAATATCAGGAAACGCATCACAGCTACCGTGAAAGCTCTGTTTCTCCTACTATGATGAGTAGTTTTGTGAAGATCCGTTGCCAGAACTACTTGTTGAACGATGATGAAGTTTTACCTCCTAAAACTATTAGGTTGGTGCAAAAGTTCTCGGACATTTGGGATACAAAACAGTTCATTTTATAATATTTGAACAATAGCAAGGAGTCATTTGAAGTGAGCACCGTTAATATCAATCACCTTCTCTTCTCTATAACATTTTTTTGACTGGAACCGAAGATACTGTGGAGATCCTTTTCAAATTCAAGTCGCAAATGTCCGAGAACTTTGCACCAACCTAATATGTCACCTGTTACCTGTCACCTGTCGTCCCGTTGATTATCAATTTGCTCGACCGGGCGCCAGTAACGTCTCCATTCGTCCCTTTTGCGTGGCATTGTAGACCAGTGGGTCCTGCTCGCTCGAGGAACACGAAGAGCATCGAATCGATCGTTCAGGGATTTGACAAAGAAGTCCGATAGCGCAAAGGTGGGCGACCTGGTGTTCTTCTGACAACCCGTGGAATCCAGTCAGTAACGGCTCTCGTCCAAGGGTCGTCACGAAATCGCATTACATGTCACCTGATCTTCGATAACTTGGCCCATGCGACTGCGTCTCTGATCATCGACTGTCGACGTAGCTCGGAGCTCCGTATGCCGTCTCTCGCCTGGATGAAGCGAGTTACTCCGAGCATCCTCTCTATACTTCGTTGCGCGACGCAAATCGCATGTTCATCCTGCTTGCGTAATGCCCAGGATTCTGAAGCGTACGTCAACGCAGGAAGAACCGTAGAGTCGAAGAGATGGAGTCGGGCGTTCTTCGTCTTTCTCACTACTTCTTCAACACTCTTGAATGCGCCCCAAGCCACTCGTTTCCTCATGCCCAGCTCTGGACTCAAGTCGTTGGTCATGTTGACTTCCCGACCCAAGTACACATAGCTGGAGCATTCGGAGATATTCGATCCGTTGAGCGAGAATGGGGCATCAGAAAGTATCCGCTCCTCATGAACATCGTCTTCGTTAAGTTCAGCTACAAGCCGATATTCCCTCACGCATGATCGAAGTCGGCCAGCATGCGTTCTGCTTGGGTGATAGATGGTGTTATGAGTACGATATCATCCGCAAAACGAAGATGGTGTAACTGCCGGCCGTCGATCTTCACTCCCATGTCGTCCCATTCTAGTGTTCGCATGATGTTCTCGAGAGAAGCGTTGAACAGCTTCGTGATATGGTATCATCTTGGCGTACACCCTTCTTCACGTTGATACGAACGTTGTTGTAGAATGGTGTGATCACGGTCGTGAATCCCTTGTAGAGCTCACTGAGGACCTTCACGTACTGAGTGGAGACGCCTTGTTTGCACAGAGCCTCAATCACCGCTTCCGTTTCGACAGAGTCGAAGGCCTTCTTGAGATCCGTGAATGTGAGGCATAACGGCGTCTTGTACTCTCGGGACACCACAATGAGCCTTCTCACGGTGTGGATACGATCGACTGTGCTGAACCCTCTTCGAAACCCGGCTTGCTCGCACGGCTGTCCTTCGTCTAACGTTCGGTCGATCCCATTCAGAATGACATGTGTGAATACCTTGTAGACTACAGAAAGCAGGCAGATAGGGCGATAGTTACCGATGTCGTACGGATCCCCCCTTCTTATACAGCAACACAGTCCTGCTAGTTTTCCATATTGCAGGTACTTCGCAGTCCGACAGGTATCGTGTGAAGAGCCTGGCCAGGGTGTTGATGAGGACTGGCGGAAGATTCTTCAGATGTTCGGGTCGGATCCTGTCGGGACCGGGAGCTGTGCGATTCTTCATCCATAAAATCGCATGACGAATCTCGGAAGGAGGACCGCAGGGATGACATGTCCGTCGTTCGGGATTGGGTATACGGGAAGATAGACGTGGCTATCGAAGAGATCGGAGAAGTCGTGGATGTCCGTCTCCATAGACCTTCTGGAGCACGTGAGGGTTCCATCCGGGCGCAGGAGAGCTGTCATCTTGGTCTTATAGTTGACTAAGCCTCGACGAGCGTTGCGTTTGCTCTTGCCCGCTTCAGCCGCATCAACTAGCGCAGCTACTCTTCTCTCTTTTAGGTCTTCCTTTATCGCTTCTCTGCACAACTTTGCGAGTTCGGACGTTCGCAGATAGTTGCCTTCGGTTCTTGCCACTCCGCGTTGGCGAATCAGCTCGAGAGTTTCGTTGGAAGGGCGTTTCCTGGTATTCTTGGGGCTCTCGGCTTCTTGAGATTTCTCTTGCTTCCGTGTGAGATGGAAACTCGCACGGAGGAGATGGTGGTCGGATCCCGTAAAGAATTTCGGAACAACAGCGACATCGGCTAGGCAAAACCTTCGGTTGACGATAACGTGCTCAATTTCGTTGTGATGCAGTCCACCTGGAGACTCCCAAGTCCATCATCTGGATGCGGGTTTCTGGAACTGCGAGTTACCATGGATGGTGTTCGTCGACATGATGAATTCGGACAGCCTTTCTCCCTGTTCGTTCCACTCCAGACCATGGACGCCGATATGAAGCTCTTCCGACGACCTTCTAGGCCGTTCTTCGCGTTGAAATCTCCGACGATGACCTTGTAGAAGGTATGATCTTCCTTGTAGAGCTTCTCCAACTCCATGTAGAATGCCTCGACTTCTTCGTCATCTTAGTCCGATGTTGGCACATAGACTACGTAGACCGTCAACGCCAGCATTGATCCACGACGCATCAGCCGTAAACGTCCGATTCGAGTTGTAAGTTGTTCGAACGAATCGATATTCATGGCCAAGTTCGTGTCCACGAGGACACCGATACCACCAACGCCTCTGCTGTCGCATGTTCCGAGGAACAGTTCTTCTCCAGTATCGAACACGGCGTGCAGTGGTCGGTGTCTTCTCGTCTCGGTCAGTCCGATGACGCTGTACTTGATCTTCCTGGCTTGCATCATCAGGTCTTCGACAGATGCATCCGATGCAAGCGTTCGCGCGTTGTAAGTACAGATCGTCATCCTAGTCCTTCTTCTTTTTGGCAGCCTGTCTAGGCCCTGAGATTTTAGCAGCCTCTCCGTACTCGCCTTTCCCAACGCTGCTGTATTGGGGGCACTATCGGGGTCAGGGGAATGAGGCTCTTTGTTGTTACTGTTTTCGGCATATGAGGGGACGTACGGGCAGCTTGCCAGGCTCTGCCGTACGGGCTGGATACGGCGGGTAGCTAGCCACTGGCTAGTAGCCAGGCTATCCCCGCTGGAGCTAAGGGCTTATTTATATATTTATACTTATACTTCCGTGTCTACCGAATGCGAGTTTTTAGGCCAGACAGTTAGCCTCCGTGAGGAAGTGTCACCGTCTGGCACAGTAGAATCAGCTTGCTCGACTTTCCGATTCCGACTTTTCCATTTCACCCGCGTCTCACGGCAAGTATAAGAGGGCAAGTATTTCAGACCAACCTAATATGTACCTCCAAAAGTGTTCTGGAGAGGATTAGCTTTCTCAGGTCGAGCAGAAGCCTCCATAACTAAAGCTTATAAGTTTGAATAGTCTGATATACACAAAAAATCTTTAGCGTTATGAATTTTGGGCCTATACTATCATAGCTTGCCATCAAACTTCTTCCTAGACAACTATTATGTGTCTACAGTTTTAAAAGACGCCTAAACGACGGCGCCGACTACCGGTGAGTGTTCAGTAGTTTATTTACTTCTTTATTTATATTGCCCGAGGCGATAGATAGAAGTCGCATAAATAAGACGGAGGGTATCGCAATGATAAAACTACATAAAACAGATAGACTCAACTAAATAAACAAGTACGTTAACTAAATAAGTAGGGCAAGCGCGGAAAAGCACTCAGCCTATAAAATACAAATATGGAAAAACATAAATAACGGCGAGGAAGAAACGAGAAGGATGCGCAATCACTGCATTGGTAAGAGACCAAAAATGAGGAGAAAAGGTGCACCTATAAGATGTATGGCCTTTAAGACCAAGAATGACACGAGTTGGGAAACAATGAAAAAATAATGAGGACGAAAGGAAAAATGAAAAGTAAATTTCAATTCTCACGCAAAAAGGAAATGGGAGAAAAGAACTGAATTTGAAGGAGTGGCTCCCAAAATGGATACTTATCATGCACAAATCGCGAATACTGTGGGTGCACTTTCAGGCTAAAGATGTCACATTGCAGATTGTTACCGTGCTCGTTGTACAGAAATTATACGGCAAAAATGGCGACGAGAACGGGACAGATAACAACGGCAAGAACAACACCACTGAACTGGAGCACATGCTCAGTGCCGAACGTCTTTTGAAGCGGGTGTGTTTTGAACACTATATGTTTAAACTCTGCGAATAATTTAGTAGAAGATTAGGAGAGTTTGCCGATTCATGTGAGATTACTGTTACCAAGGATTTCACCAAAGGATAGCGATGTAAGGAGTTTCAAATCATAATATCTGCTTACTATTCTTTCTCTAATTCAGGGTCATAACGTGGAGATAGCGACCTACAAGCTGCTAGCCAAAATTCCAGAAGGAAAAATCAAAATACCACAGGTAGTACTAATTTCGTTGAGTACAATACCGCTCACAACTTCTCCAGAACGTTTCTTCAGCGTTTTTCTTTCCTAGTGGGTCATTAAAGAATTTGAGCATAGTAGTCGATCCGTCTATCTACACTGAGTTCAAAACTGACGTTATTTTTTAAATTCAGTCAATGATGACCCGGTCACAGGCCAGTCTCTCTCGAGTAGTGCTAATTAACGCCAATTGGTTTACGACCTTCCGAATGTTGCCATTGGAGTCTCCTTGGGAGATTTTGTGGTTACGAAACAAACAATTCCGGAATCTTAATTTGCACTATTTGGATACGAATTCAGCTTCCCACTAGCAGTATTTTGGTACCCGATTTGCGTTTTATAGAGAAATTTCGGAAATTTCTCGTATTTAGAGCAAAAACAAAAAGTTCTTGATTTCAGCCACTTCAGTCGGAGAAAGCTGGTACGAAGTTATAAAAGCGTATGGTATTTTTCATTCGGCATGTAGGACGCTAGCGTATTTCATCAGAACCCTAATTGTGAGTGCAAAAATTAGCGAGATTCTGGAGTGAAAAGTTCATCATACGCAGCGACTTTGTTCGCAGTGTATAATTTTGTTCAACTTCGACAGGCTGTAGCGAAGCTGACATGGCAGTATGGACTACAGCTAAATAATAGGTTGGTGCAAAAGTCTTGCAACACTTTTCAAAATAACAGCAATTTATTCAAACGAAATCTCAGTCAACGATATAATCACCATTCAGATATATGACTCTTCCTCAGCTTTAGGGCAACTTCTCAATTCCTCTCCGCCAGAACTCCGGCAGCTGTGACGAAAAAAAATTGGCCGACCTCTATTTCCAGTTCATCTCGGTGGTCGAATACCATATCTTGAAGGTGTTGCTCTAAGGACTTGAACAAGTGATAATCTAAATCAGCAAGGTGAGGAGAGTACGGTACGTGCAGTAGAATTTCCCGTCATGCGATAAAAACGCCCTGAAAGGGAAAAGTCTACCTTTTGAATGACAACGCTTGTCCTCATGTCGCAAGAGCAACTCGTGAGAAAATTCAGGATTTAGGCTGGGAAGTTCTATCGCACCCACCTCATTCTCCAGACCTTGCTCTTTCAGATTATCACTTATTCAGGTCCCTAGAGCAACACCTTCGAGATATGGAATTCGACAACCGAGACGAACTGGAAATAGAGGTCGGCCAATTTTTTTTTCGTCACAGCTCCTAGAGTTCTGGCGGAGAGGAACTGAGAATTTGCCCGAAAGTTCGGAAGAGTCATATATATGAATGATGATTATATCGTTGACTGAGATTTTGTTTCAGTAAATTGCTGTTATTTTGAAGAATGTTGCAAAAGTGTTGCAAGACTTTTGTACCAACCTAATATTTTTCCAACCGAAAAAGCATTCCGTGCGTCAACACAGTGACGTTTTAGACCAAACCAAAATGCCTTAGTTCTCGTGCAATAAAAGGCTATTTTAAGGCGAAATTTTCATACGGAATTTCAGAGCCGTTTTTCTTCCCTCAGAAAGAAGTACTGAAACTGTTCAGCCCCGTTTATGGTTCCAAGAAGTCTTTCATATTTCAAACTACCCATCATAGAACGACCATTTGTAGCGCGGTATTCAATTCTTTTCATTACTTAGAATTCTACACAAAAAGGAAAAGCTTCAAAAGTTTGAAGCTTTATACATATCATGAGACTTTGTGTTCTATATACATATATACCTTTTGAGTATCATATGACACAAACACCTGATGATAGACCTTGTAAAAGCAATTTTAAAATACCTAATTTGGACGAAAGTGAGGTGAGTTATTTCTGTACTTGTGCTCAGCGCCTTACTTGTCCAAACGAGGAGTGAGCTCATACAATACCTTCGTAAGATATCAGCGCGTGGTCACCCCGCTCGCCTTAGTGGATAAAGGAGGCTGGCACTTAGTAACGGTACCTGCGTCATCCCTCGGCGGATGATAGACATAAGAAATTAAATTTCACTGGGAGCCGGTATTTTTACATTATTTCGTAGCTGGTAGTAAGCTGTTTAGTGCTGTCGGAAGCAGTTTCGATACTTCTTTCTGAGGGAAGAAAACGGCTCTGAAATTTTGTTTGAGAATTTCGCCTTAGGATAGTCCTTTATTATACAAAAACAAAGGCATTTGGGTTTGGTCTAAAACGTCACTGTCTTCGCGCACGGAATGCTCTTCCGGTTGGAAAAATAGCTGTAGTCCTTACTGCCATCTCAACTTCAACTGCCTGTCAAAGTTGAACAAAATTATACATAGCGAACAAAGTCGCTGCGTATGGTGAACATTGCACTCCAGAATCTCGCTAATTTTTTCACCCACAATTAGGGTTTTGGTGAAATACGCTAGCGTCCTTCATACCAAATGCGAAACGCGAGACGCTTTTATACCTTCTCATCAGCTTTCTCAGAAAGAAGTGGTTAAAAACAAGAACTTTTGGTTTTTGCTTTAACTACGAAAATTTTTCTAATTTTCTTTTTAAAACGCATATCACGTATCAAATTATTGGTATTGGGGAAGTTGATTTGAATTCAAATAGTACAAATTAAGATTCCGAAGTTTTTCATTCGGATGGTCGTAAACCAGTTTGCGCTAGTTAGTGCTACCCGAAAGACTGGTCTGTAACTGGGTCATCTTCGACTAAATTTAAAAATTAACGTCAGTTTTGAACTCAGTGTAGATAGAAGAATCGACCGATATGTTCAAGTCCTTAGCTGACTCATTAGGAAAAACGCTGAAAACGTTCTGGAACGTTCAGAACGTTTTTTGGGGCACAAGTTGGGAGCGGTGTTGTACTTGGCAGCCAACTGACTCAGAAATTTCAGATTTACTCCATGAAATCGTTCACAGATAACAATCCCGTCAAAGGATACATACTCATGGAATACTACAAAGATGTCGAAGGGGCTCAAATGCACAGAAATATTGCTCCAGAAAATTTAAAACCTGTGAGTCGATTCATGCGTTCCATTCTATTTGCAAATCCAATGGAGACGAGGTGAGTTAACGATGGAAAAACACACTCAAGGAACAACATAAGATGATGGACGAGGTGATGTAACAGTGTTAGCAGCGATGGTGGCAGTAGATTCAATGCTTTTCAAAACCATCATTCAAATCAAAATTCTGAACCACGAAATTTGGTTTAATCGACGAATCTTCTTCTTCGTCTCCTAAGCGTTTAGTCCCGCGTCGTCGCGGGGTCCGCTGTTCTTGTTAAGAGTCGCCATCTATTTCTATCTAGTGCGTCTTGGAGCGTAGCTCTGACATCCTTAAGGTCGTTCTTGATTACGTCGCTCCACCTTTTCTTAGGGGCGCCGCGTGGCCGCTTGCCAGGGGCCTGAAACTCCAGTGCTTTTCGTCTTGGATGGTCATCAGGTCTTCTCATAATATGACCCTACCACCTGAGTCTTTGCTCTCGCATCTTAAGGTGCACTGGAGCCGTCCCCATAACAGCTCTCACGTCCTCGTTACGTACCCTATCCAGCCTTGTCCATCCGCATGCCTACCTGAGCATTCTCATTTCTGCAGAATGTACTTGTCTCTCGTGTGCCTTCATCACGGGCCAACACTCACCGCTGTAGAGCAGCGCAGGTCTTACAACTGCCCTGTATATTTTTCCTTTAAGCACTCTCGAGCACCTTCTGTCACAGAGAATTCCAGTGGTTTCTCTCCACTTTACCCAGGCTGCATTTACCCTTCCTTTCACTGCATGGTCTAGGGTACCATCCTATGACAGTTGAGTCCCGAGGTAGCGGAAGTGGTCCACCCTCTCTATGGCTTCCCGATAGCAGTCGACCATTGGCTTTGAGCCTCCCTCCGAGCTGAGAAATTTGGTTTTCCTTACGTTCAGCCGGAGTCCATTTTTGGCCAAGGCCTTCTGCCATTCTTGAACCTTACCCTGCAGTTCTTCTCTGCTATCCGCTATCAGGGCTATGTCATCCACATAGAGGATGGTCTTGAGTGCATCTTTCACAAGGTGACTGACCATGCCATCAAGCGTCAGGATGAAGAGGAACGGGCTCAGAGCTGATCCTTGGTGCACACCAACCGCGATATCCATCTTCTTTGTGTGTCCGTGCGGGGTGTGTACTCTTGCTCCGGCCTACATATCCCTTATTATTTGGATCAAGTACTCCGGCACCTCTCGTTCTCGCAAAGATATCCAAAGTACTTCTCGAGGTAGCCTGTCGTACGCCTTCTCCAGGTCAAGGAATGCCGATTAGCAGGTTTTGCGCTTCTCTCGATATTTCTCCATTACCTGCCCGGCAATGAAGATCGCATCCACAGTAGATCTACCCGGCATAAAACCAAATTATTCCTGTGAGATGGAGACCATTTTCTTAAGCCTGCTGTCGACCATCCTTTTAAAAACCTTCATGGTATGGGATATTAATTTGATTCCCCTGTAGTTCGAGCATTCCATCGCATCGCCCTTGCTGCTGTCCATGCTGTCGATCGCATGCTGTCCCTCCATGCCTCAGGCATATTACCCTCAGCTATTGTTCAGGAAACTCGTTAGCAAACTTATTCCATACCCTTCCAGCACCTTCCATATCTCTACAGGCACTCTGTCTGGTTCAACTGCCTTGCCAATCTTCATGTTCTTCAGAGCATTCTGCACCTCATCCTCCGTCCAATGCTCTATAGGCCCTTCCACTGGCTCCGTTTCAAAGACGCTTCCTCGAAGAAACTCTTCATTCAGAAGGCCTCTGAAGTACTCTTCCCACCTGGCCTTAACTTCTGTTGGCGCTCTTAGCACGGTCCCTTCAGCGCTGTTCACGGCCCTCACTACTCTAACGTCTATTCCTGCCCGATGTCGTGCTTTTGCTAAGCGGATGGCGAAATTTTCAGCCTGTGGTTGTTCCAGTTTCTCGTACAGGCTATCCATCTCTGCATTTTTCGCCAGCGACACCGCCGCCTTCGCACGCCTTTTATTCTCCCTATATTTGGCGAGATCTTCCGGTGGTCTTGACGTCTGCCACTTTTTGAACGCCTTTTTCTTCTCTCTCACCGCATTCTGAACTTCGCCATTCCAGAACCAGGCAGCCCTGTATCCTTTCTGTCCGCCCTTGGTTTTACCTAGTATTTCTCTAGCACACTGCAGGATGGTGCTCATGAGCTCGTTCTTCACAGGACCTTTCAGTTCCCACCAACGGATTTTGGGCTCCTTCATCTTAGGAGGTAGCAGAACACTCAGGTCCACAACCAGCGGCCTATGTTCAGTTGCGACATCTGCGCCGGGGAGCACCTTTACGTCCTTTACTGCTTTCAGATCCTATCTTCGCACCAAGATGTGGTCGACTTCCGTTCTAAGACCTCCGCTGCAGTAGGTCATCTTCTGGCTCTCTCTTTTGGCGAAGAACGTGCTGCAGATTGCCAGGTCGTGGGAGACTGCCAAGTCCAGAATTCGTTCACCCTCTTCATTTTTGGCACCAACTCCTCTTCCTCCATGCACCCTCTCCAGTCGGTCTCCAGTACGGTCGGTCCCTACATGACCATTCAGATCTCCCGCAATAGTGAGGAAACCGTCGTCAGGGACAGATCTGATAACGTCATCCAGTGTCAGATAGAACTCATCTTTACCCTTCTCGGGGCAGCCGGTCTGAGGTGCGCAAACTGATATTGTTGTCCAGCACCCCTCCTTCGTTTCCATCCTTACGGACATGATCCTATCGCTTACCCTTCGAACAGCGTACACCGAATCTTTGATAGACTCCGAGATCGCTTTTGACTCCATCTCCAATCTCCTTGGTCTTTTCTCCTTTCCATAGCGTTTCTTGCAGGCACATGATCTAGATATTCTTCGTCCCTACTCGAACTAGCTTCTTTAGCCGAGGTCGTCCGTTCCTCGGTAGCCCTCGCTTACTGTCCACAGGATTCGGGCGGGGATCCTGCGCGTCACTTCCGGGTGACGTCCTAGCATTCACTCTATTATTTTGGCAACTTTCAATCATATTTGTGACAGGGTTTGACCGTGAGCCGGCCTGTCAACCTGGGCCTAACGCTGGAATCGTTGCCATTTTCGCTGTTCTTGCACGGCATGGCTTTTTGCCTCAGTGTGTCACACAGATCCACTTCGCGATGCTCCAGAGCGCCAGAAAACTCGTTCGAGCGATCTGACAATATACCGACACCTGGCATCTTCAGACTCGCCTGCCTACCTCTCGATGTTTCCTTCTTGCATCGAGCAGGCTATGTCCTCTCCTTCTAGGGCCTGTGTGCATCGGCGGGCTCCTCAAGAAGGGCCTCTCGCTGAACTCGTTGCTCCGCGATCAGCTCACCCCAGACCAGCTGGGGGTTTTCAGTGGCACCAACTGGGAGGAACGGACCTCGCCTTCAGGTTTAATCGAGGAATAGGTATCGTAAAGTAAGGGCACGAAGGTTAACCCCTGAAACAATTTATTTATCGTCTAACTACACTGTACGACGAGGTTCTATCGAAGAGGGCACGCAGTTCTTGCGTGAATCCAGAACTTGAACGAATGTTCAGCAGTGTCAGCAGGGTAGCAATGAGTTACTTCAAAGCAAGGTAAAGTGAACACTGCTAGAAGAAGAATGTTATTTTCATACCACTATTCCAGGCTCTCAAGTACATAGCTGTTGTCACCGCTAATTCTCTTGGTGTTTCTCAAGAAGAGAGAAAAGAATTTCATGAAGCTTTGCACAAAACCGTCTTGGGATCGGACTACGTACTCCAGGTCAGCTGTCGTTTCTATTAGTGTTGAATTGAGACTTGTTAGGAATTTATTAAAGTGTTGCAGGTTTGGAAGAGCAATCTGCACACACTTGAAACATGGGCAGATGGGAAGTTTGCAACGAAGGCCAAACGCTTAGAATCGATTTCTTCAGATATACTCGATGTCGATAGAGCTGATAATATGGCAGACGAATGTGGTAAGTCTACGAAATTGGCTTCATCCACTTTTATAACTACTGGAATGTAAACGGGAACGGGTGGCACAACGGTAAGAGGTTCTACCGACACCAGCACCGTCGATGCTTAGAGGACTGATCAATGCCGACACCTTTACCTCTACCTTCAACCTTTACTGAGGGATACTTAATATCTGTGGAAGGATCCGGTATACTATTGCGGTATAACCTTGCCACCTTCCACATCGTCAGGCATTAGCGTGTAGTGAAAGTTTACCGCCGGTTTCTTTGCAAAATTATTTCTCCCTTCTTTTAGAATTCAACATCTAGTGAAACAGCACATCATTATTACTAACAACATAGTATCACTTATTAGGCAAATTATGAACGCTCCTCCTCCTGAAATTTTTTCAGTTCAACATCTAGTGCAACGGCACGTCATCGCTATTTACAACATTGTATCACTTACTAGGTAAATTATAAACGCTTCTCCTGCTAAATGTCTGGTGTTTTGGTGAAGGAAATTCTTTATGGTGCCTTTAAAGATGCAATTCAAGTGAATGGACGGACAACGAACCGGACAGATAATCGTGGGGTGGCGTAAAATAGCACAAAATGCGCTTGAAATTTCTGGCTCAAGAGTCCTCAACTGAGTTTCCTTCTCCATCGTATAATACGCGTCATGGTGAGAAGCGAAGGTTTTGCCCGATTTTCGTCTTTCTCCCCAATGTCTGCTGTAGACATCGATATGGTAGTGAGAGTAGCACTTGTAGTTAGTAGCGCGAGCTGCTGCATTCCAAGATTTTCCTGTTTTCGGCATAAATTTTGATACGTGGCTGTTTTGAGGAATGGAACGAGTTCTATGCCATGGCGATTTCTGGCCGGGGAACATACTATGGAGGTCAGAAGGAGGACAGCTTCGGTTCTTCACTGTTGTCGATTTCCAGGTAGATACGGAACTTTCAGAGACTATCAGAGACTAGAACCTGCTTGTTTGCAAATATTGGATTGATTTGACCTGATTCTGGTCGGACAGGAGGTCTGAAGAAAGTGACCAGATACCCGAGTAAGACCTCACTGAGCTTCCCTAAACTGACCGGGGATGCGATGAGGGCGAAGTGTTAGTTACTTAAGTAATGCTCAGGAGATGTAATGGCTAGGCTAACTGCTTCAGTACATTTACGTGGGCTCATCGTTTTTCCTCCAGAGATAAAATTCAACTAAGAAGTTGAATTCTAAGAAACAAACACTATTAAGGAGCTTCCCTTGGAAAAGACTAGAAAAATTTGGTTCTTAAACAGAAAAGTTCTTAAACAAATCAAATTCAATTTTAGAAAGTTAAAAATTCCAGACAGCACACTTTGGATGTACGGCAACCGATTTGGTGCGCCTGTTTACCATTGGTCTAAGCGGTGCCGATCGACGAAAGAATTGGGAGAAACTGTTGGAAGTTTTCTACGAGTACCTGTTAGAGGAAGTTGGTGATAGACCGATGCCGTATACGCTTGAACAGGTAGGCTGTAGTGCTCTGAGGCTTAAACACGAAATACGAATCACTCCTCTGACACGAAAATTAGAGAGCGAAAGGGAATTCGGCTGCTACATAGAAGCCAAGTTGAGTCGCCACATGAGATACAGTAGCGGTCTAAAAATGTGTCACCTTACATTTTTAAGTACAGGTAGCTCAAATCAGAACCAATTTAAATTCAGTTGATAGCTCTAGCCATTCCTTTTAAAAAATACTTTGAAACATACTCTTGTTGCAAATTTCAGATTTTCTAAAAAAAAAATAGTGATTTTCATATGCAATTTTAACCAAAAGTGTCTCAAAAACCGCTGAGCGAGTATCCAAGCGAAGTCGATATTCTGATAGAGCATGATCTAGATATCATAAAAAATCATAAAAAATCATAAGTTTTCCCTGAGCGAACATTTTGGTGCTCAAAACCTGGTCGATTTAGATAATAGAACCATGTTTCAAATAAAATTCTATACTTGTGTATCTTTCGCACATAAATGTATCGAACTGGAGTTTCTTATAGAAAAAGCCTCTCTCTTCATAACACATTTTTTTATTTTGAGGCTGGTTTTAGACCTGATTGATTGGGTAGAGGTTGGTGCATTTTTCAACTTAGCAGCAAAGTGAACTAGCTGCTGCTCAGTTTATGAAATTCGGTCGAAAAGAAGAAATACAGCATTCTCCACACAGAAACAGGCTCACGAGAGAAAAGCAAGGAAAATTGTCCTCCTCCCACCTCCTATTAGGTTGTTAAGAAAGTTCTGCCGTTATATTTAAAGCGTCATAACTCTACTCATGTCCAGCCGTTTTCCTTAATTCAAGCCCCATTCGAAAGAGCACATCTTTCTCTAGGGAAGGCAGTATGAAGTGTGACGCTATCGCGAATGTCTCAAGATCTGGATTAATTAAAATATTCGACATTCGGACCCTCTGCTCCTAGTGCGAATGAGTGTTGCGGGTTCATCAATTGAAATGGATTTTGCGGAGCCACTTTCATAAGGACTTCTAACCTACGACGAAGAACAGATATTATACTATGATGAGAAGAGATTTTCCCGTTTTTACACAACGGCGAACCTTCTGAGACGGTTAAGAAATCAGATTTTCACGACACGAAGACAATGGTGACGTTATGATGAACTGCAGCAGTACTAGTGTGCCTTTTGTTTCTTACTCTTCACCAAACGATAAAGAAGGAAGTGCACATCGTGAATATATGTAGCATTCAAAACGATTCAACCAAAGCTAGAAACTATAGAGTTCCGCTACATTTTACAGTAACGCGAATCCACGTGTCTTAAAATATCATCTCCAGAATTCAAACCAACGACACATTGAAACTCATCTTCGTCCGTCGAAATTGCCAGACCTCGGACTAACTATCTGCCAAATTTCAAACGTTCATATGGCTTCTCAAGGGAGAGAGGATCCTAATACCAAAACGATGTCGAATCTGCCTTCGAACATTTGACTTAATTCCTATCTTTAGACTTTTGCGATAGCGGCACACTTTATACTACATTCCATAGACAATAATGTGATCTTCCGAATGGGGGTTAAATGAAGAGAAACGGTGAGACATGAGCCGAGTTATGGCGTTTTGAATATATGCTGCAAAAAATGACAGAACTTTCTTTACAATCTAATAAGAAAGAAATCTAGGGGGAAAATCTCACACTCAATATGATCAAGCTCATGATTGTTCTCCTCATTTGAGCCTGCTTTCGTGCGGAGAATGCTGTATTGCTTCTTTTCTACAGAATTTCATAAACTGAGCAGTAGCTCGTTCACCCTGCTGCTAAATTGAAAAATGCACCAACCTCTACCCAATTAATCAGGTCTAAAAGCCGAAGCCTCGAGCAAGGGCGTGGCGTAATTGTCACCGATGACTACTCTCGAGATTTTTACTCATCGATCATCCGAACGGCCTTTGATTTTCTGAATACTGCATTGGCAACGCCGCCCTGCCATATTAACAGTGCTCGCCTTGTTTGTAACATTCTTCCCCTTGTCACAAATTTTAATGGACCGTTGTGTGTCGAAACTTAAAAAATCTCTGAAACAAGCATAAATGTCATTTTTTGGCGAAATTATTACAGGAACATAGGGAGCGCCCAATGAATCGAGTGTAAGATGTGGGATTTCGAACGAATGCACCCAATCTTCACTATTCAAGCGCTATAAAATTCCTAGTTTCCTTTGCTTTCCTCCAAAGCTTTGCTTGTTTTAAGATCTTTATTTTCAGAAAAGTTAGCAAATAGTGTATACATCTTTTTGGGACACCCAGCATTTCTATCTCCATTGGCTTATAAGAAGGAAGACATTTGAAATAGCTGGAGCTTTTACGTTGCATGTTTCCTCCCTTCTACGCTTGATTTATGCATGCTTGTCCGTCAGCTCGACGATCAATACATTCAGAATTTTTCAAACAACTATCCCTTCAAGGAACCGTTTCAGAAATTTCGAAACACGGTTTATTTTTAAGCTGAAAGAAGCCTATCGTCGGGTTTTTCCAATAGGAACCGCTCTCGCCGTGGTGATCATGGCACATATATTTGAGACGGTCGTTCAGAACCCTACAAACGAGCAGAGGCAAGAGGTCAGTTGGTAGCTATTGGGTATCTAATAAATAGCTCCATGTAACATTATTCAAATGTGTTTCAGATAATCGAAAAAACGGAGTGTCTTCTGGACGATATGTTCCACTACTACGAACGCAACGTTGAGCTGAAAAGGAATGAGCGTTGATTGTAGGCACGATAAACATTGAGCACCTGTTTCTACGTTCAAGTTTAGTCAGACAATCATTCGAGAGATCCAGTCCCATCAAAAATATTTTGATGGCTTGAAGACTACGAGTGTCTTCTTTTCAGTAAACACTCCACCTAGTGTTGAAGAGCCCAGGCCAGTTTACTCCGTGAAACGCGTGTTTATGCCCCTATTCTGGAAAAAATGGTTTCGAAAAAAGGTGAAGTTGTCCAGTCGCCTGAAAGGACGCGTCACGAATTGGTCTTCTATTAAGCATCGCAGGGGCATGGTAAATGCAGGGATTCAGCCTATACAATGATTTGCGGGACCGGAAGCTATACCATGTCGGTGTCTTTACCTTCCCAGGTATCAATTTACCTCACTCAAGTGAAATGGAAAGCTTTGGTTTGCCTGGGCGCGAATCGATCGCTCGACCATGCCAGTGTCGGTAATGCCGTTTACCACTCCACCACATTCAGGACAGCGCTATGTGGAAACTTCGAGTCAACCCTGTGTTATTGTTGTCTTATCTACAACTATTTATTATCGATTCGGTCGGTTCAGACATGATTGGCATGTGAACTGTGACTTTCCACACCACCACATTGAAACAATGATAGATGTGACAATTGTAACATGTTGGCCAGCATAGATTCGACGCAATATTGCAGGCCAACACGTTGCACCCCTCAATCCACATGAAACCGTAAGGACTACAACTGTTTACCGTTTCGTATGCGACAGACGAGAAAAAATTTTTCTCACGAAACGACTCAAGCGAACAAGTTGCCATAGAAGGAAAAAACTGCAGATAATGTCGTTCAAATTATGGTGCATCTTTTATAACTTTCAAGCTCTTCTATAAGCTTCGAAAAAACAGTTGAAATCTTCTTGCACAGAAAATTTGATATACGAACTATCCTTCCTGTCGACCTGTTCGGTGGCGCAACATTGCGCAACGTTGCATGGCAGCACGGCGATGAGACGAGACGGAAGACGTCCTTTACATACTGATACAACATTTCCTTTCCATTAGAAACCATTTACGAGCCCTTACTTTTTGCCCACAATGTGTTTTGGTGTTGCCGTTTCGCCTTCTATGTTTCCATTCTTGCTAACAAGTATAATTTCCAACTTCTAATCGTTGAGTTAAGTAAGGCCAGAATAATCGATCTCAAATTTTGTAGAAGTGTATAGGCTGCTTATCACGGAGCTCTTGCTCCGTAGGTATATCGAGAGATCACATTTCAAATTCATGGCTGAGATAACACATAAAGAAGCCAACTTTCAATATTTGTCTCTAAGAAATTTCAAGAAACATACATTCGCAACCGGAGATCGAGATCATTAAGGAGTACGAAGGGTGAGCTTTCACGAGACGATATTCACCTTGTCTAACGTTATAGATGAGTCTCATGAATGGCAAGGCAAAGGAATACGAATGTTGAGTTTAAAAAAAGCGTGCTCGCAAAATTTCATAAAATATGAAAAGCACGTTTCTATATAGACCCAGGGAAGCATTTGTTAATATGTTACCTAACTGAAATTATCTCCTCCATTTGAGATGAAACGTCTGCACGCAAAGCTAATTTCGCCGATCACTGGATGGGAGCGGTGACCTCTAACAAACTGAATGAGCGAGCATGTGTATAGATCCTTATTTAATACACCCTTCGCTGACTGTGTCAAGAAAGAAATCCAATTTGCGAAGTTGACACAAAACATTTTTCTGATTATTGCCACTAATGCAGGCACGCGTGGTGCGGTGATAAGAGGCGCTGCTGACACCGCACAGTCGAGCGACCGGTCTAACCAAGCGCTCCATCTCTCCGGGGTCGTACCTTCGTCACTGATGCTGATGTGGGTCTGCATGCCAAAGTGCAGCAATTTTTAGCCGTTTTCATTTTCAATGAAAAAATGCGAATTTTCAGCCGTAGTTTTTCTATTGGCTGTAAACGGTGGCTTCGCTCTTGTTCAACTGCCGCGGGGGTCTTGTCTGTCTTTTGTCACCCATAAGAGCACGACGGAACACAACCGCGTTTTTCTCGAACTTTAGCTTTACATAGATGTTCCTTTTATGTTAATCACTAACTCATATGTTCCATTTGTGTTATCTTCCGTTGGTTTATCGGTTTTTATTGCATATCGCATGATGCATTCATGTAATAAAGAAAAAAGAAAAAGAAGAAACTCGGATAATTAAACCAAATACCAAATAGTACAAGATGTTTCCCTTGTGCTCGGCGTTGGAATGCGGCGTCTACAGTACCCGAAGAAATCGTGGTGCTTCTGCGATATATTCCACCACGCCTGCTATTCATGAAGTTTACCTTTTTACGTATCACGAACGGTGGCCATAGTGATCATCGTTTCACAAAAGCCCATCGCTTCGTATCCTCCAATGACTGTTTCTGGCTGTAAATGTACCAACATCGAATGATACCTGATTAATTTCCGGACCCTAGACCGTTCTTAAACGTGTTGTCTACCAAACAACTTCCTCCCTTCTAACACAGCGTTCATTTTTGATAATATACGTATACAAGACCTTATGCGTAACATGATTAGGAATATCCACAGGCTGTAATAAGCGAAGAAGGCTTAACGAGGTTGACCTTATATGGTCGACTGCCTGACCAGCTCAAAGAGTCCAAACTGGAAATTTGACTACGTTTTCTGAACTGTAGGATACATCACGTTCTTCTGATTCCAAACAGAGTGTTCCGTCAATCCTTTGGAGGATATTTATTCAGTCTGAACCAGAGGCCGTGACTTGTACTCTTATCTTTGGCCATAAACACTTGGAGCTTCATTTTGTGATAAGAATGACTAAATCCGTGACTCGTTTCATTCGTTTCGATATTATAGTTTGTGGTTTCTGAACTAAAATGTCCGATGAACACTTATTCGTCGCTGGAAATGGTCTATGCGGTACCTACGTCACCTGGAGTGACATCGAAGAGGACATGCAGCATAGCCTCAAGACGACGGCCGGTTTCGGACCGAATAAATCTTTCAAGGATATTGGTGATGGAAAAGTGAGAAGACATTTCACAAATTCGATATTGAGGATTCTGATTAAGGGATGCCTGGTTTAGGGATTTGCGTCGAAAATCCTCTTAATTGATCCAGACTGGCAAACGCAGCAGGAAGGACTACCGAAGCAATTCGTAGCCAAGGTACGTGATCTTAATTCATTTTTCGAAAAGGCGCGTCTTGAAATCGGTGTTGTTTCGTGTGCTACAAGCTTTTCCCAGCGAATAATTAGAGGAATACTCTTCAAATTCGCAGAAGATTTGAGATAGAAGGCGGTTCGCTTCCAGAACTGACGAAAGTCTAATGAAGGCACTGAAAACGATTGCATCTCGAAAAACGTGATCATTTAAGCGTCTGGGGGACAGCAGTAGTAGTTAGTATTTGAAAAGCTATCTAGATCCAATATGGGCCGAACTATAAATTCCAGTCCATTTCGAACCTTTACGATTGATTTTTTGTTTTTGCAGCGTGCTTGATCTCCAATCTACCACCATAATATTCTTACCCTGCATTTCCGTTTGCACTCAAAACTGTACATTTCAACAAACAAAACTCTTTTGCTGTACTTCTCAGTGTCGAATCAATATTTCACCACAGCTATACAACCACCAACGATTCGCCTGGACGTGCTTACAATACTTTTCTATACATCTTATAGGACTAGAGATAAACTAAACAAAAAGCAAAGATAAGTCCGGTGAGCCGCCAATCATTTTAAGCACGGTCGATTAGGTCGACGATATAGCACCTGAGCGTAGTTCTAGTTCGTTTTAAATTTATTCGATTTCGACAGTAACGAAAGTGAAGCACATTTTATTTATACTGAATCACAAGATTAGCTTTACTAAGAAAACTGATAGAAATCACCGGTCACTTGATTGATCAGTGTGGGAAGGTTAATCAAATTTTGAATTAGGAATCGGTCCAGGAAGCAGTGATTATTCAACTGTTGTGCTGGGGTGTTAACTGGCATTAAACATACCGATGTTGTTCGGTACAGGCTCAAGCTAAGGATGTTACATATTGCAGATAATTACCCAGCTTGCCATGCACAAGTTGAACAGCAACGCGGACGAAGAGAATCGGTCAGGGGACAACAGCATGAGCAGCCCCACCAACCTAGACTACACGTTAAATCTCGCTGGTCTTCTAAAACGGGTGGGTTTTTTGCACTTTTTTATCATTTGCAATTCCCCACTGCGCCACAGAGTCACTTTTGTTGACGGTTTTGACCTAGAAGCCACATACTACGACTTGCGCGACCAGTCGCCGTAGCAGTTCAGCGTTATTATCTTACAAGACAAGCTTAGTACCAATTAACCCGATCTCAGAGCGATGGAATTCTTGGATAGCCCTGTCGAGGGTCGATCGCTTGACAATGTGGGTGTCGGAAGCACCTCCTACCACTGAATAGAGAATCAGAAGATCAGGCCGGCCTTTTACCTTTTCGTCTCCATATTAAATTTGGCGAGTATGTCAATGTATGTACTCCAGAGTCGGTCAGATAAGTCCGCGCTTCGCGTGCCGCAACGGGCGTACCGCGGTGGATCATCGACACTCCTGCGCGTAATACGTCGCGAAGTCGAACACGATGTAAACAACCAGATTATGGACAATTAGCGTTAAAAGGCAGTTGATCAGGTATTCAATAACTCCTTGCTATTGTTTTCCTCAGTATGAAAGAGCATTCAGCTGCGGATTTAACAGCTGGACCTGCGAACACCTGTTTAGGGATTCAATTGTGAAGGCCCTGTGAATTGATCGACCTAATGGACAGAAGAAAATCACGCACAGCTGCCTTCAAACTTGATGCGGTGAAATTCAGCGAGGAACATGGAACTGCTGCTGCAGCTCTTCATTTCGAGATTGATAGAACGGTGATTCGAAGATGGAGAGAAAAGGATGAACTCCCATGGCAAACGTTCGAGCCAAGTTGAAAAAATTCTTTCGAGCATTGTAGTGCGACAAGTGTTACATTGTCGAAAATTCAAATGAACGGAGTGTGACTCAACTCAGCTAGCAGTACAGATTTACCTATTTATTTATTTATTTAACGAAGCTGGCGAACCGACGATTAGCGGCCGACAGCACGACGAACGGCTGGTCTGCAAAAGGTGGCAAACGCACACGTTATGGCGTGAACTTCTTAACCGCTATGGTTATTACACAATTTCTTGACGGCTGACGTTCTACTCTGCAAAAAGGAGCAGGATTATCGCATCAAGAACATTTCCAAGCCAGATAGTGAATGACGAACTGGAGAGACCCAGTGCAGGTGAGAGTGGAACAACCGATGAAGAGAAAAAAATTCAAACGAAACACTCTTCTTGTGGGTAAGGTAAAGGTAAAGGTGCATAGAGAACTCCTCTATCAACGCGCCACCGCATTCGTGTCCCATTTAGAATTGTAGAGGTCCGGCGAATGCGTATTTGGCCATACAATGACATGTAGGGACAAACCGCTGTACCAAGTCAGTTTTCTTCCTCCCCAGACAAATCTGGTACCAATTTCCCCGACCCCAGAAGGCTTGGTTAGCCCGAGCCGGGATCTTTGGCTCGGCAGTGCAGGTGTCACTTGCGCCTCTTACCACTACACCACAGACGCCCGATCAGTACAGCCCTTTGACGAAAACTACAACATTCGCAGTTTTCAGGCGTGCTACTCCCTGGAATTCACCAGGAGTCGGTCATTTGTGAGTGTGATTAGAGGAAGGCTAGGAAAGTAGTCGCGTACAAAAATCCACGAGATTCAATACCGAACTGATGTCTGTAAATGAGGTGAATGGGTTGAGCAATAGGCTGGTTGATCTTCAAAGCTTAGAAGCGATATAAATAGCCTAGTAACATAGTGAAACTTGGTAAAAATATGAATGGATAGGTGTTTACAAAAGAGCAAGTGCGAAGCCCAGAAATCACATCGTTCCATTGTTTCACTCCATATAAAAGAAAGATTAACTAAAAGAAAACAATTCATGATTTGTATCCATATCGCTCCTGCGAACGTTAAGCACGGTCTTTCAGATAACGGCAACTATTTCTTGAGAATTTCCGAGTTCTTTTCGTCCTGTTAGCACCTTTAACTTGTCTTGTTGCTCTGTTCACAGAACTGGCCCTATTGAGACATCTATATGTATGAGTTTGTTTCTAATGTAATGTTTATTGCACAGGTAGTCACTCACCTGTGTTCCTCTCATAATCAGAATTCAGCATAAATAAGTAAAATGACCCCCCAAAACGTCATGCAAAGCGATAACCTTGTGAAACGTGAAAATTGGTCACATTTTTGCTTAATTTTATTGTAGCTACACAAAAAATGCACGAATGTCATAGAACGCTGATATCAAGCTCACTCAATTTCTTTAGCACCCTCAATGTCTGAACCGCACCTTTTCGTTCCTGGGGATGGTCTCTGCACCACATATGTCACCTGGAATGACCTCGAGGAGGACATGCAACGTAGCCTCAAAACGTCCGCTCGATTCGGACCCAATAAATCTTTCAACGATATCGGTGATGGAAAAGTGAGTGCACGCAAGAAAACTTCCGAAGGTGGCCCAAGATGACTTTATAACTCGGTCGTCCAATCGAAGAAATAAAGCGAGAAAAACAATGCCTGCGTTTTTAATCTTTTGAAAATTTTTGCTACCCTAACTTATTCTTTTATTCACTTGTCTTGTTATTTGAATGACAACACTGTACGTCTATTCAGGGATTTGCATCGAAAATTCTTCTTATTAATCCCGACTGGCAATCACAACAGGAGGATTTGCCGGAACAATTCGTAGCCAAGGTAGGTACTTTTTGGAAAAATCAGTAAACACATTACAGGTACCGTATAAGAAGCACTGTTCTGTTAGTATGAGTTTGAGTAGTTGTGTGAAGATCTATCGTCGGAACTATTAGTTGGACAGTGGTGAAATTTTACCTCCTGAGACTATTCTTCTCCAAAAATCTCCAAAAACGCCCTGGAGACTTTAGTTTCCTCAAGTCGAAGTGATGCCTCTATGACTGAAACTTATAAGTTTGACTGGTCTGACACACGCAGTAAAATCTTTACGAATTTTTGGCCTATACTGTCATAACTTGCCATCGAACTTCTTCCTAGACAACTATTATGTGTGTCCAGTTCTAACAGATGCCTAAACGACGGCGCCGACTACCGGTGAGTGTTCAGCAGTTTACTTCTTTATTTATTAGCGACAATTCAATCAACAGAGAATAAACCCAAAGAAGATATATGTTCGATCAGTGGCAATAGTTTGTAGAGAAAGTTGTTAATAACAGCATAAAGCCGTCTTCATTCTCCTTATAAAATGGTTGCATTTTGCAGCGCGGTGATGAACGGTTTCCTCGCGCGCCTCACACCTCTAACTTGGATGATTAAACTTCATTGCATAAGTAAAGAACACAATAATAACAGTGAAAAATACCGAGGTATAAACTTACGAGGGCATATCTGCGCGTAACCGAGGCGATAGATCGCATAAATGAGACCAAAGGTGTATGCGAAAAACCACGTCGGACGTCTTCTGTTCCCAACTTGTGACGTTCACATCCTTCATTTCTGTATAGCGCCGGGGAATGTTCCAGAAGAAATCTAGCTACCTTCAGACATGGCTTAGCCCGTCTGGGAATTTATTAGGCTGTCGCAAAATTAATTTCGCTTTCTGAGTGTGTTAAAAGGAAACTTTTTTACGCCGTATTATCTCGTCTCAAGGAAAACCAAGTATATTGCCAGGTAGGAGATTATCCGCTCTATCAAAAGTGTACATTACTGTCTCTCTAGTTCGTGCAGCCGATTTTTTCCAGAGCTTCATTCGAACTTGAACCGATGCGACTTTCGAGCGCTCATGCTTTATGAATTTAAATTGGGACATCCCGCTGTGGACGTAGCACTTAACCCTAGCAGAGCTTTTGGGATGGATTGTGCTTGCGAAAGGACAATGCAGCTCTGGTTTAGAAAATTTGCTTCTGTCGATTTTGATCTAGAAAGAAGAGCTGGTCAGGGTCGCAAGTGGTCTGTTGATGACTAGGATTTGAGGACATCCGTTTAAGCAAATCCAGAGACCAATACTCCTGAGCTAGCAGAAAACCTGGGTTTATATACCCTACAGTTGCAAGACATTTGAAACAAATCCGCAAAGTGAAGAAGATGTCAAATGGATTCCTTATGAAATGGCCGATGAGCAGCGTCTTACACGTTTCGGCATCTGTTTGAATCTCCTAATTCGTTATAAAAATGAACCGTTTGTCAACCGTGTTATAGTTGTAGACGAATAATGGGTTCTTTATAATAGTAGTAAACGAGATTTGCGTGGATTGATGAGGGTGCTCCACCAAAACCTTTTCTTAAACCGAAACGTCATCCTAAAAAAGGTATGATCACTGGTGGTGTAGTAGAGGAGTTATCTATTGGTTCAGTTACGGCAGAGTCATAGTGTTGTGATCTAGACGAAATGTACCCGAAATTGCAAAAATTGTGCCCGGCACTAGCGAACAGAAGCGGTGCGATCCTATTGCAGAATATCGCTAGTGCACACACAGCGAAGATCACATGGCAAAATTGACCCAGGTAGGCATTGAAGTCCTGCCTTCTCCTCCTTATTCTCCTGACCTTTCGCCAACAGACTATCACTTTTTTCAAGCATTTGATTCTTATTTGCGTCAGAAAAAATTCGCTGATTCGACCGATGTTGAAAATGCCTTCCTTGCTTTCGCTGATTCCCGTGATCCTAGTTTCTTCTCTAAAGGTTTGTATCCATTATTGCTTTGCTGGCAGAGGTGTGTAGATGCTGACGGTTTTTAGTTTGATTCATAAAATTGCGTTTGAGCTGAGTTATTGCAGTTTGAACTGAGCGGTCCATTTCCGAAATTAATTTTGCGACAGCCTAGTACCCTTAGGTCGTGTTTGATTTGAAAACCATGCCTCCTGGTATCTGTAGAACACAAAGCGTCCTGGGCCCGGATTCATGAACGGAACGAGCGGTCTCCCATACTCGATACCGCAATCCTGCGGCCATTTCCCACTCGTGAACGGCGGGGTTTCGGAGACCTCGACGGAATATGGCGCAATCGCCGTAATCGCACTCACTGCGGGCAAGCGACGTCGAGGTGTGGCTCTCGCTCGTCCACAATGACAAAGAGTTTTAAAAGGAATCGGTAACAGTGAATAAAAACACTGAGGGGAGAGGAGTGGGGAAAGGAAGCTAATTTCCTTGTCGTTCGCATCAGAACACAACACATCCAAGCAATCACATCTGCCGGTTGGAGAGCGCTGAGTTGACGCAAAGAGTTGACGTAAAGAGAGAAATAAATGGTAGGTGAGGGAAGGCAAGAAAACTAACGAGCGGTAGGATTGACCAGAAAAACAAAAACACAATAATAACGACACCCAATCACGAAATTAACAAGGAAACAAAACAACAACAAAAAACAAACACACACTAATCACGGAATTGCAAGGAAAACATCAAAATATGAATTAAAAGAAAAACTCACTACTCCGGGGCATATCGATCGTCGAATTATGTGTCGACGGCCGCTGCTCGAACGTCGAGGTCTCCGAAACCCCGCCTCATCGCGAGGTAACCGCGACGCGCGTTCACGAATGTCGGTTTGCGCGCGGTACTGGGTATATTTGGTCGCATACCCCGCCGATACCCGTCGTGAATCCGGGCCCTGGTTGATTTGAAAAACGTCCGACGTGGTTTGAAAAACGTCCAATTTGGTCTGAAAAACGTCCAAGTTAAAGTGAAAATGGTATAGATGAAAAAGGTACGTTGAGCAAATAAGTGGGACAGGCGCGGAAAAGTGCTGAGCTTATAAGACACAAATATGGGAAAAATGAATACCGGCGAAGAAAAGGTGAACGAGAAGGATACGCAATCATCGAGACTAAAAATGAAGAGAAAAGGCGCACCTATAAGATACCAAGAATGGCACGGATTGGGAGAGAATAAGAGAATAATGAGGACAATACGGAAAATGAAAAACAAACTTCAATTACTCACACAAAGAGGAAATGGTAGGAAAGAGGGGAGAGCATGCAGCGAATATCCTATAATTAAGCAACCAGAAAATTCCTAAAACTAACCAATTCGAGCTCAATGTGCGATAAGCAGTTTTTTGGCTGACGGTGCGAAATTTGAAGGTGTCGCTCCAAAATGTACTGTAGGTGCACTTTCAGACCAAAGATGTCTGCTTGCAGATTGTTACAATGCTCGCTATAGAGCAGTTAAACAGCAAAAATGGCGACCAGGACGGGACAGAAGGCAAAGGGAAGAACCACACCACCGAACTAGAACACATGCTCAGCACCGAACGTTTTTTGAAGCGGGTGTGTTTTGATTACTATATATTTAAACTCTTTGAGAAACTTTGAATAGAAGATGACGAGAGTTCGTCAATTCATATGAGATTACTCTCACCAAGGATATCGCCATAAAGCCTCGTTGTGAACCGTTTCTACTCATCATATCTGCTGACTATTCTTCATCTCATTCAGGGTCACAACGTAGAGATAGCGGCCTACAAGCTGTTAGCAAAAATTCCAGAAGGGAAAATCAAAATACCGCAGGTATTACCAATATCATCGCATACTTGGCAAGCCTACTGACTCGGAGTTTTCAGATTTACTCCACGAAACCGTTCACAGATAACAATCCTGTAAAAGGATACATACTCATGGAGTACTGCAAAGATGTCGAAGGAGCTCAAATGCACAGAAATATTGCTCCAGAAAATTTAAAACCTGTGAGTCGATCCACTTTACGATGGAAAAATGTACTCATGGAATTGAACAACATAAGATGATGGACGAGGAGATGTAACAGTGCTAGCAGCGATGGTGGCAGTAGATTCCATGCTTTTCAAAACCATTACTCAAATCAAAATTACACCAATGCCCAGCAGTGTCAGCAGGGTAGCTTTGAGTTACTTCAAAGCAAGGTAATGTAAACTCCGCTCGGAGAAGAATGTTATTTCCCTCTCATCTTTATTACAGGCTCTTAAATACCTAGCTGTTGTCACTGCTAATTCTCTCAATGCTTCTCAAGAAGAGAGAAAAGAATTCCATGAAACTATGCACAAAAACGCCTTGGAATCGGACTACCTACTCCAGGTTAGCTGTCGTTTCTATTGATACAAATTGGTAATGTTGAATAGAGACTTGCTAGAAATCTATTGAAGTCTTGCAGCTTTGGAAGAGCAATCTGCACACACTTGAAACATGGGCAGATGGGAAGTTCGCAGCAAAGGCCAAACGTTTAGAATCGATTTATTCTGATATACTCGATGTCGATAGAGCTGATAATATGGCAGACGAATGTGGTAGGTGTATAAAATTGATTTCATCCACTTTTGCAACTACTGAAATGTATGTAAATGGGCGCACGTCGTACAATGGTAAGAGGCTCTACCGACACTCGCTTGGTCGAGCTATCAATTCCGGCCCAGGTTGACCAAGCCGCTGATCATACAGGCCGAATACGCCTCTACGATCTGAATGGAGCACGACTGCTTAGAGGACTGGTCAACGCTGACACCTTGACTTCTACCTTCAACCTTTTCTGAGAGATAGTTAATATGAGTGGAAGGATCTAGTGTACTATTGGGGTGTAACCTTGCTGGAGGAGCAATAAACGCGCTCCACCTTCCACAACGTCAAGCATTAGCGTGAAGTGGAAGGTTCCCTTCAGTCCTTTCAAAATTACTTGTTCCCTTTTCTCAGCTCAAAATCTAGTTAAACAGCACATCATTACTATAAACAACACGCTACCATTTATTAGGTAAATTATGAATGCTCCTCCAGATTGAATAGCTGGCGTCCTAGTGAAGGAAAGTCTCCATGGTGCTTGAGGTGCATTTCCATAAAATTGACTTCATCCGCTTCATCTAACTACTGGAATGTAAATAGGCGCGCATGGCACAATGGTAAAAGGCTCTACCGACACCCGCGTGGTCGAGCTATCGACTCTCGCCTGTGCTCAGAGACTCAGGGAGAACAGGCGGACAACGAAAGGAACAGAAAATCGTGGGCTGGCGTAAAATATCACAAAATGCATTTGAAATTTCTGGCTCAAAAGTTCATCTGAGTTTCCTTCTTCATCGTATAATGCGCCTCATCGTGACAAGCAAAGGTTTTGTCCGATTTTCCACAGAGAACTCGTTCGCCCGATGTCTGCTGTAGACATCGATAGTAAGAGTAACATTTGTAGTTAGTAGCGTGAGCTGCTGTATTCCACGGTTTTCCAGGGTTTGGGTTTAACTTTACTCTATAACTATTTTGAGGAATGCAACGTGTTCTATGCCATGGCGATTTCTGGCCGGGGAACATACTATGGAGGTCAGAAGAAGGACAGCTTCGATTCTTCACTGTCGTCGACTTCCAGGTAGATACCTGAATTTCCGAAATCAGAATCCAGGACCTGCTTGTTTGCATTGATTTGACGTGATTTTAAACGGAAAGGAGGTCTGAAGATAGTGACCAGACTCCCGACTAACTAAGATTTCATTGAGCTTCACTAAGCTAACCGGAGGTGCGTTGAGGGCGGCGTTGTTGTTACGTAAGCGGATCTCAATAGATGTAATGGCTGGACTAACTGTTTGAGTACATTTACGTAGGCTCATCATTCCTGCTAAAAAATTTAAAAGATTAAATATTCCAGACAGCACACTTTGGATGTACGGCAGCCGATTTGGTGCGCCTGTTTACGGTTGGTCTCAGCGGTGCCGATCGACGGAAACATTGGGAGAAGTTGTTGGAAGTTTTCTATGAGTACCTGTTAGAGGAAGTTGGTGATAGACTGATGCCGTATACACTTGAACAGGTACGCAGTAGTGCTCAGAACCTCTAACACGAAATACGAATCATTCTTGTGATACGAAAAGAAAGTAGAAAAGTAGTCCTCCCTTCTACGTTTGATTTGTGCATGTATTTCCGTCAACACGACGATTGATACTTTGAGAACTTTTTCAACCAACTGTCTCTCCAAGGTTTCGTTTCAGAAAATTCGTAACACGGTTTTATTTTTCAGCTGAAAGAATCCTATCGTCGGGTTTTCCCAATAGGAACCGGTTTCGTCGTGGTGTTCATGGCACATGTGTTTGAGACCGTCGTTCAGAACCCTATAGACGAGCAGAGGCAAGAGGTCAGTTGATAGCTTTTGGGTATCTTATAATTTGAACAATGTAACATCATTCAAATGTTTTTCAGATAATCGAAAAAACGGAGTATCTTCTGGACGATATGTTCCACTACTACGAACGCAACGTTGAGCTGAGAAAGAATGGGCATTGATTCTATAATCTATACGATGAACATTGAGCACCTGTTTTTACTATCAAGTTTAGTCAGACAATCATTCGAAAAAGTCCAGTCTCATCAAAAATAGTTTAATGGATGGCTCGAAGAGTAGGAGTGCCTTCGTTTCAGTGAGCACTCCGCCTAGTAGTAAGTAAAGAAAAGAAAAGAAAAGAAGAAAGAGAAAGGAACTCAAGCCAGTTCACTCCCTGTAACACATACTTATACCTCTGTTTTGAAAAAAATGGTTACGGAGAAAGGTGAAGTTGTTGGCATTGATCAGTCCCCTGAAGGGACGCGCCACGAATTGGTTTTTCATTAAGCACTGCAGGTGCATGACAAATGCGGGTATTTGGCCTATGCCA
This sequence comes from Nippostrongylus brasiliensis, assembly GCA_030553155.1. NCBI lineage: Eukaryota > Metazoa > Nematoda > Chromadorea > Rhabditida > Heligmosomidae > Nippostrongylus > Nippostrongylus brasiliensis. Next base: position 32,343,517 of record CP130736.1, on the reverse strand, counting down.
TGATTTACGGGGACGAGGAAGTATACCATGTTAATGTCTTTACTTTCCCAAGTACCAATTAACTCGACCCAAGTGGAATGGAAAGCTTTGGTTTGCCAGGGCGCGAATCGATCGCTCGACCTTGCCAATGTCCGCAACGCCGTTTACCACTGCAGCTCGAAGGCTTCCATTAAAAAACAATCAAGATCTCGCCGCAGAGAAAACCTTGGTATAACCCTTTTCACCTTTCTGCTTTAGTTTCTTGGCGCACCTTTCCGTGAAATTTGATCTGCGGACTATCCTATCTGTCGAACTGTTCGGTGGCGCAACATTGCGCAACGTTGCATGACGGTGAGACGACACGATAGGGCGAAAGTCGTCCTTTATGTACTGAAACAACTTTTCTTTTTCATTAGGAGCCATTTACGGGCCCTTACTTTTCGTCCAAAATTGTGTTTTGGTGTTGCCGCTTCGCCTTCCACGTTTCTAGTCACCATTCATAATTTCAATTTCCAATCAGTGAGTTCACCAAGGCCAATAATCAATCTCAAATTGTGAAAGAGTACGGAGAAATGTATTGGCTGCTAATCACGGATCTCTTGCTCCTTAGGAATATCGAGAGACCACATTTCAAGTTCATAGCTGAAATAACATATAAAAAAGCTAACTTTCAGCATTTGTCTCTAAGAAATCCAAAGAAACATATATTCACAACCGAAAATCAAGATCGTTCGGGGGTGTGAAAGGTGAACATCCGCGAGACAGTGATCACCTTGTCTAACATTATAGGTGGGTATCGTGAATGCAAGGCTGAAAGGATATGAATGTTGAGTCCAAAAGTGTGGTCGCAAATTTTCATGAAAACCGCGTTTGTATATAGACCCAGGGAAGCATTTATTAAAAGGTCATATAACTGAAATTACCTCCTCCGTTTGAGATGAAATTTTTGCACGCAAGGCTAATTTCGCAGGTCGCTGGATGGGAGCGGTGACCTCTAACAAACTGAATTAGCGAGCATGTGTATAGCCCCTCATTTAATACAACCTTCGCTGACTGTGTCAAGAAAGAACTCCAATTTGCGAAGTTGACACAGAACATTTTTCTGATTATTGCCACTAATGCAGGCACGCGTGGTGCTGTGGTAAGAGACGCTGCTGTCACCCGCACAGTCGAGCGATCGATCTAACCAAGCGTTCCATCTCTCCGGGGTCGTACCTTCGTCAGTAATGCTGCTGTGGGTCTGCATGCAAAAGTGCAGCAATTTTTAACCGTTTTAATTTTCCATGAAAAACTGTGAATTTTCAGCCGTAGTTTTTCTATTGGCTGTAAACGGTGGCTTCCCTCTTGTTCACTTGCCGCGGGGGTCTTGTCTGTCCTTTGTCACACATAAGAGCACGACGGAGCACAACCGCGTTTTTCTCGAACTTGGATAATTAAACTAAATACCAAATAGTACAAGATGTTTCTCTTGTGCTCGGCGTTGGAATGCGGCGTCTACAGTACCCCAAGAAATCGTGGTGCTTCCGCAGATATATTCCACCAGGCCTGCTATTCATGAAGTTTACCATTCTACAAATCACGAACGGTGGCCATGGTGGTTATCGTTTCACAAAAGCCCATCGCTTCGTATCCAATGGCTGTTTCCGGCTGTAAATGTACCAACATAGATTGATTTCTCATTAATTTCCAGACCCTAAACCGTTCTTAAACGTGTTGTCTACCAAACAACTTCCTCCCTTCTAACACAGCGATCATTTTTGATAATATACGTATTCAAGACCTTATGTGTAACATGATTAGGAATATCCACAGGCTGTAATCAGCGAAGAAGGCTTAACGAGATTGACCTTATATGGTCGACTGCCTGACCAGCTCAAAGAGCCCGAACTGGAAATTTGACTACGTTTTCTGAACTGTAGGATACATGACGCTCTTCTGATTCCAAACAGACCTTCATATTCAATAAAAATAATTGTAAGAGTGTTCCGTCATTCCTTTGAAGGATATTTATTTATTAAAGTTATGAGACCTCATAAGTGATGTCCACCGGTAAGGAAAGTTTCTATTTCAGTCTGAACTAGAGGCCGTGACTTGTACTCTTATCTTTGGCCATAAACACTTGGAGCTTTATTTTGTGATAAGAATGACTAAATCCCTGACTCGTTTCATTCGTTTCGATATTATAGTTTGTGGTTTCTGAACTAAAATGTCCGATAAACACTTATTCGTCGCTGGAAATGGTCTGTGCGGTACCTACGTCACCTGGGGTGACATCGAAGAGGACATGCAGCATAGCCTCAAGACGACGGCCGGTTTCGGACCGAATAAATCTTTCAAGGATATTGGTGATGGAAAAGTGAGAAGACATTTCACAAATTCGATATTGAGGATTCTGATTAAGGGATGCCTGGTTTAGGGATTTGCGTCGAAAATCCTCTTAATTGATCCAGACTGGCAAACGCAGCAGGAAGGACTACCGAAGCAATTCGTAGCCAAGGTACGTGATCTTAATTCATTTTTCGAAAAGGCGCGTCTTGAAATCGGTGTTGTTTCGTGTGCTACAAGCTTTTCCCAGCGAATAATTAGAGGAATACTCTTCAAATTCGCAGAAGATTTGAGATAGAAGGCGGTTCGCTTCCAGAACTGACGAAAGTCTAATGAAGGCACTGAAAACGATTGCATCTCGAAAAACGTGATCATTAAGGCGTCTGGGGGACAGCAGCAGTAGTTAGTATTTGAAAAGCTGTCAAGATCCAATATGGGCCGGATTATAAATTCCAGTCCATTTCGAACCTTTACGATTGATTTTTTGTTTTTGCAGCGCGCTTGATCTCCAATCTACCACCATGATATTAGGGTCGTGCACAGTCGACGACCAACGCGACACGGCACTGATAAGAGATAGCGGCCGGTGTCGCATTGATCGTGTCGCGCTTGTCGTATACGACAAGTGCGACAAGCCATTTGCGGTGCCGAAGTCGCCGCATGCGGCGAGTAGGACACCGCGTGTGCGGCGTCGGGTCGTACAGGGTTGTGTGGAATTGCGTGCGAGAAACACGCGCTTTTGCACCAATCCTTTTTTTTCTCGCTCGAAAATAGTATTTAATACCTTCGTTTGAAAAACTCGGCAAACTTTTGAATTTTTCCCAATAACCCACATTCGCTTCCTAAATGGCACACGTCATACGAGAAACAACAACGAAAAACAAGAAAAAACGAGAAAATAGCTAAAAAAAATTGGCAGGGGTGCGCTCAAAACAGCTGACGGCCCGCCTATCGGGTGCAGCGTACGCAATTTGCGGCCGCCGCAGCACACTTTACGCTCATTCGCGCGCGGCGAACAGTGCGGCGATTTGTCGTGTCGCATTGGTAGTCGACCGTGCACGACCCTATTCTTCCCTTGCATTTCCGTTTGCACTCAAAACTGTACATTTCAACAGACAAAACTCTTTTGCTGTACTTCTCAGTTTCAAATCAATACCGCACCACAGCTCTACAACCACCAACAATTCGCCTGGACGTGCTAACAATACTTTCCTATACAGCTTATAGGACGAGAGATAAACTAAACAAAAATCAAAAATAAGTCCGGTGAGCCGCCAACCATTTTAAGCACGGTCGATTAGGTCGACGATATAGCATCTGAGCGTAGTTCTAGTTCGTTTTAAATTTATTCGATTTCGACAGTAACGAAATTGGAGCACATTGTATGTATTTATACTGAATCACAAGATTAGCTTTATTAAGAAAACTGATAGAAATCACCGGTCACTTGATTAATCAGTGTAGGAAGGTTAATCAAATTTTGAATTTGGAATCGGTCCAGGAAGCAGCGATTATTCAACTGTTGTGCTGTGGTGTTAACTGGCATTAAACATACCGATGTTGTTCGGTACAGGCTCAAGCTAAGGATGTTACATATTGCAGATAATTACCCAGCTTGCCATGCACAAGTTGAACAGCAACGTGGACGAGGAGAATCGGTCAGAGGACAACAGCACGAGCAGCCCCACCAACCTAGACTACTTGTTAAATCTCGAAGGACTTCTAAAACGGGTGAGCTTTTTTGCACTTTTTTATCATTTGCAGTTCCCCACTGTGCCACCGAGTTTTGTCGACAGTTTTGACCTAGAAGCCACACACAACGACTTGCTCGGCCAGTCGCCGTAGCAGGTCAGCGTTATTATCTTACAAGACAAGCTTAGTACCAATTTACCCGATCCCAGAGGGATGGAATTCTTGGACAGCCCTGTCAAGGGTCGATCGCTAGACAATGTGGGTGTCGGAAGCACCTCCTACCACTGAATAAAGAATCAGAAGATCGGGCGGCCTTTTACCTTCTCGTCTCCATATTAAATTTGGCAAGTATGTCAATGTATATACCGTAAAGTTGGTCAGATTAGTCCGTCCTTCGCGCGCCGCAACGGGCGTACCGCAGTGGGTCATCGATACGCCTGCGCGTAATACGTCGCGAAGTCGAACACGATGTAAACAACCAGATTATGGACAATTAGCGTTAAAAGGCAGTTGATCAGGTATTCAATAACTCCTTGCTATTGTTTTCCTCAATATGAAAGAGCATTCAGCTGCGGATTTAACAGCTGGACCTGCGAACACCTGTTTAGGGATTCAATTGTGAAGGCTTTGTGAATTGATGGATCTAATGGACAGAAAAAAATCACGCACAGCTGCCTTCAAACTTGATGCGGTGAAATTCAGCGAGGAACATGAAGCTGCTGATGCAGCTCTTCATTTCGAGGTTGATAGAACGGTGATTCGAAGATGGAGAGAAAAGGAAAACCTGCACAAGCTGCCGTCCACAAAGCGAGCTCGTCGCTTTGGAAACTAAAAGCGACAGGAATTGAGGGCGTGTTGTACTCGTGACTTACTTACTTACTCAGAGACGAGCATCAAACAAAGCTGTGCTGATAAAAGTTCTTAAGGCAGAAGCGGAAGAAGTACGAAGAAAGAGGACACTAGTCAAGAAGGGTAGAGCATACCTATAGAGTGCCATCGATCGATGCGCCGCATTGCCGCACGCGCAGGGTAGGCTTATCTGACCGACCTAAGGGCACTTTCATTTGGGAGAGATTCTGTTCGGCTATTATTTCCCCTTTATCACCTTTGGTAGAATCTGTAACTCAAAAACGTTCTGAGATATCTCAACAGTGATGATTACAATTTGATATCACAAGTATAGAGCACGTAACAGCTACAGTGTACCGTAGTTTGTTTGAAACAACCGCATCTACCTCGTATCGACTTAGGGCAATGAGATATGGCAACTGTAAGGCCTATGGTATACTCTGGCAACGGACTCGTCGCAGCGGAGCTAAAAATGCACGGCTCGCCTCTATGCAGCACTGCAGTTGGGATTTTTGTATGCTGCTGTGTGCGAGGACTCGGAGCAGTGCTGCCCGACCTGTCGCAGCTGGCGCCGGTTGGTCGCAGCGCACTGCGCTGCGACCGTCGCAGCTAGCTGCGACAGGCGTCGCAACTCGCTGCGACAAAAGCCATAGTACTGTCCTGAGAGGATCTGCACCATCTTTTTTGCTCTTGCGGTAAACTACACGAGTCCCAGCACACAGTAGCATACAAAAATCCAAGCTGCAGTGCGGTATAGAGGCGAGCCATGCATTTTTAGCTCCGCTGCGACGGGCCCGTTGCCGTAGTATACCATTGGCCTAAGGCCCTTGTTATACGTTCGCTCACCCCCCAGCGGGGGGGGACGTTAGGTCCCCGGGTCGGCTCGGCAAAGGTGGTCCGTGCGTCCTGTGGAACAATTAGCGGAGACTCACACTGAGGCCATGCTCGTCGCACGCGCGAGTGATGACCGCATCGGCCACCCATGCCGTTGTGACCCAACGACGACCCGATCGTCGTCGACGGTCCCCAGCTCGACCAGATTTTCAGGTAATCAATAGCTCGTTACCTAAAGGGGCATGGGTGAGGGTGTCCTAAGTATGCGCTTCTATGGAAACCTGTACATGTTTCTACTCAGAATTTCACGCTCTATCAAATGAGCTGGATCGCAACCTCCTCAAAACAACCCTGAGGGCACAACATTCCTGTTTTCTTATTTTCTGAAAAGAAAATTGAGACATTTTTCAGATAACAGATTGTGGAACATGTTTAAAGACTAAAATTTCCCGGCCTATCCAACCAACTCAACGAGAAACATTTTTAATGTCATTCACGGCCTTTATTACATAAAAACGAAGAACGAATTCATTGGGATCGTAGAACAAGTTGGAGAGGATTTATCTGCCGTGATTTTTTACCAGTTTCACACCTTTGACATTTTCAGTAACACGATTCAGTATTTTTCAGTAGTAGCATGGCATAATTGAAATAATAAGTTTAGTAACGCGATATTTCACATACTTCGTCCAGTAACATGTTTTAACATCGTTTAACGTTTCAACATTAACATGTTTCTTAACATCCTACTGCAAAATTATCTTATATTTCGAGAACTCGATTCTCCTGCGTGATAGCGCACGGCGAACCTGCAGAAAACGGATAGGTGTGAAAACTGATTTTCGACTGATAGGATGCCTTGATAATTCTCCATTTATAATATGTCTTCTCCCACGTCACGCCTACGGGGAAGCTTCGTCTTGTCTGATCTCTGAAAGCAATAAGAAATAGCAAAAAATATCAAGAAACTGCGAATACCATAGTGACCTCGATGCCACAGTCACGTGGTACCATCTACAGTCGAGGTCATGAACCCAGTCAATCATTATCTTCTCTATTGTTACGGCTATTAGGTGATGTCTATATTTATCATAAAAAACTATCATATCTGGTATGTTAAAGGAAAGAAGGCGAAATATTCAAGATTCCTCAACAGAGAATAAATCCGCTTTGCACGGAATCATAACTGTCGTTCTCTCTACATTCCATGGAATATAAATCATGATTAACATCAAAAAGTTTTTCGTTGAATTGGTTGAATAGGCGGCGAAATTTTAGTCTGGAAACACGTCCAACAGTCTATTATTTAGAAAGGTATTATTTTTTCAAAATGAGTGAAAACATGAATATTGTGCGCTAAGGGTTGTTTTGAGAAGATTCTAGTTGAGCTCATTTGATAGAGCACAAAATTCTGAGTAGAAGCATATACAGGTTTCCATAGAAGTGCATACTAAGACACCTTTACTCAGGCTCCTTTAGGTGACAAGCCATTGATTAGCTGATAATCTGGTCGAGCTGTGGACCGTCGACGATGATCGGGTCGTCGTCGGGTCACCATGGCATGGGTGGCCGATGCGGTCACCACTCGCCGCGCCGTCGCGTGCGACGAGCATGGCCTCAGTGCGAGTCTCCGTTAATTGTATCCACAGGACGCACGGACCACCTTTGCCGAGCCGACTCGGGGACCTAACGTCCCTCACCCCCCCCCCCCCCCAGCGTAACTCGTCCATTCAGTATCAGACACCGTGGTGCCAGACACGTTTGTACGAGCTCACCACGCCAGCATCACCATGATAACTCGTACAAACGTGTCTGGCCCCACGGTGTCTGATACTTAATGGACGAGTTACGCTGGGGGTGAGCGAACGTATAACAAGGGCCTAAGGCCTTAATGAAAGCTTGCTATCAACAACTCTTTTAGTGCCACAATGTGGAGGTAGCGACCTACAAACAGCTTAAGAGAATTCCTGAAGGAAAAGTCAAGATTCCGCAGGTAAGCTCGTGGATTGCTGTCGGGACGGTGATACGAACTCGTTTGCTTTCAGATTTTCTCTATGAAAGCATTCACAGCGGAGAATCCCGTAAAAGGATACATACTCATGGAGTACTGCAAGGACGTCGAAGGAGTGCAAATGCACAGAAATATTGCTCCTGAAAGTTTAAAATCGGTTAGTTTCCGCTTACATCCTATCTTCAACAGTGAAATCATGGAACTGTTATTTCGTTGAGAGCATTCAAAAAAGTTGACTGTAAGAATAATTTGTTCAATTGTGCGAGCACTTACATGGTGTAGAAGGTAGGTAAGAGTTACAGTGAACAATGGAGAGATTAAAACAACTTTTTTCAGCGCTTGCTGAGCCTTATCGTTAGGCATTTAGAGTCACCTGGATGACAAGCCCAAGTGCGGTATTTTGTACACTCACAGCTTTCGAAAAAAGAAGAAGATTTACGGTAGTGTTTAAAATATCAGCCAAAGCACACATGGTAACCCCTGTCCCCAGTGGAAGTTTCAGCACTATGATAATTATTAGATCGTTACCCTCAAGCCGGAACTTTCTTTAACACTTTGACAACAATAGCTGTTTCGCGCTGGACGCGCCATTGGACACGCACTTGCGCCCGCGCGCATGCGTCATGAGCCACCGGTTGCTCATAACGTCCCACGTGGCAGACATTCTTTCAGACCCGTTTTTAGAGCACTTTTTGTGGATTTTTTTGTTCATTAGGATCATTTTAACACCGAGAATGAGCTGTATGGTTCTAAGAATGGATCATAGTGTAGGAGTGAGCGAATCTGTCGACCAGTTCTTGCTAGAGAGCGACTTCGATGACAAAACATAGGCATTGTACATGATATGTAGCTATTTAACAAGCAGGTTTATTACTTGATCGCTGTTTGTATCCACTGGCTTGTCTGAAGTCTGAAGTACGATCTCCTTGCTTTCGTTGTGACACTGTTTTGGTTCCTGATGAAGTGTTCCTTCGAAGGATGACCGCGTCTGCGGCACTTGATAGAGTAATGAGTATGACACCGAACACAACGAAACGAAGCCTCTTCCCTTTTTTTCCCCATATTCCCTGTCGTATTCGATGCCTCAGAGTATGCGAGCGCTTCTACATTCGACAGTTCCGTCATGGAAACTTGTCTGATCATAGCAGTGCATAGCAAATAAAGGTGTCAGCGTTAATCAGTCCCCGAAGGACGCGCCGGCTCATTCATGTTCGATTCGGAATCGTAAGTAAATGCGTATTCGGCCTATTCAGTGACTTGGCATTTGGCCTGCGCAATGACTCCGCTACAGCCCGTCAGTATCATCACCTTATCAGGCAAGGCTGGTTCCAATTTACCCGATACCGGATGGAGAGAAGACTCAGCACGCGCGTGGATCGATCGTACGTTTGTCAGAAGCGCTTCCTACCACTGTACCACGGGTCTCTTTTGCTGCAAGAGAATTGGATATGGGATGTGCTTACTTCCTCGAGCTTGTTCAGGTTCTTCGCCATATGGCTGTTCTCACTGCAAATTCTCTCGATGTTCCCTTAGAAGAGAGGAAGAAATATTCCCAGATGTCATTCAAAGACATATGGGAGTCGGGCGTACTCCAGGTAATTCATTGTTTGTTGATACATATACATAGAAATTGTTAGAAATCGATTTGAGTCAGAAGTAATCGGTTAGATACAACTTACAGGTGTGGGACAACTACCTCGTTGCGCTTCGTTCATGGGCAGATGGAAAATTTGCAGAGAAGGCCGCGCGACTAGAAACGATTTCTTCAGATATACTCGATTTCGATAGAGCTGATAATTTGGCGGACGAGTGTGGTATGTTCACGGATACATGATTTTGTGTACATATGCCAAGTCCTGATTTCATCGAGATCAGTCGTATGCACGGATGTGGGGAACTTCCATTTCCGTGTTCTAAACTCCGGTTTCCGGCCGTTTTGGCCCTTTTGTTCCGTTTCCGTGTTCCGTTTTTTTGGGCGGAACACGGATGCAGGAGAAAAATCGAAGAGCTCCACTGTGGAGGCCAACAAAAGTGAGACCGAATTATTGTACTGACGATGATATGATCCCTTCGACTTCTGATAGAGTGAAACCAATGTAGCGAACTACCCCCTCATAAGTAGACTTGCAATGAAGTATAGTATTTGTTTGCACCTGGTGCATCGGAGTGCGTGGGATTGTTTTTTTTTTCTGCTGGTCAAACCATCTGAGAAAAAGCTTCTCTCTCAAGAATCTTGAACCACTACGGTTCCTCTACCATGCCCGTTTTAGGCTTCTAATTCTATTCTGAATTCTATTCTTCTTGTCCATCACGCTAAAAAGTGTCTGTCTTTCTGTACGTACTTGTGTAGGCCTTGGTTTACTATGAAGTTCATAAGGAGGAATAAAATTGGTACGGTTCTTGTGATAACCTTTCACTAGTTTCTGTGAAGCTGTCACCAAACGCTTAGCGCCTCACCAAAACAGTAGACACATTCTAGTGGAAGCAAAACAAGCATTATATGGGTATCTTTAGAAACTGAAATCGAAACGTTTTGTTGTCCAGTGTTGGCTAAACTCCAATACTTTAGTGGCTTTTACACTATTTCCGTTTCCGTGTTCCGCATTTCGGTTTCCAGCCATTTTTGGCCATTTCCGTTCCTTCTTCCGACTTCCGCTTCTTCAATAAAAACTTCCGCTCACCCTGGTCATGAGTAATCGGACATCTGCGTTCGTATTCACAATCTATTTCCCCGCCAAAGAGGGCCACCGGTCAAAGGGAGCAATATAGCGATCGATAGAGGAAAAAAAGTCCTACAAAACGGCTTATTGCAATTTAATTTGTTAACACATTGGCGACAATACGACCCACGGGTGGGTAAGACGTTGTCTGCCGTTTGGGACAATCCGACCCACCCGTGGGTCATATTTGCGCGCTGGTCCCCCGTGCGCGAAAACGAGAAACAATGTGTTGAAAATGCTAGCTGGTACACTTATTCCAGGATATGTACATTCCGTTTGAATCAAGTGCTTTTACCATTCTATCCGGGCACAGTGCTAACCAATCTTTTAAACGCTTGAACGCAGTTTAGAACGAAGGTGCTTCGTTGGTAGTATCGGCTGCTTGTGGTTATCGATTTCTGGCGACAGTACCGTTGAGCGCAAGGACAAAATCAGGTCGCTCGACGGAGTTATATCTGCCGAAGACCTGTGTAATTAAACCATGCAATGCAGCATTATATATAAAACTACTAAGCACGACAAACAACAAGTAATAAACAGTCACAAGGAGTAATTAGGGCGAGAAGAAATAAGGCAAGGGAGATCAGAATAGTCAACGAGGTGCAGATAGAACCATATCAAACTACACGCGCAATACATATCAGACACCCACTGTGTTCGCCAGTCATCTGTGGCTCGTGGACTGAAGTCGGTAGGCGGGACCAGAAACCTCAGTCAACCAATACCCCCCGTGCTCTACGTAGATGTTCGATATTTATGGCTCCATTCAAAAAAGAAAAAGAACTACTGAGATGTCAGACCGTACAAAATGACATCATTGGAGAACTGTTGAGCGAATCGACGGAATCGCCTGGCTTGGCCATGTATCACATACAACCGAAATTCATTCATTATTATCACTATGATTATGATGTTACTTTCGCTGTGTTCGTCTTAAGGAATGGAGCGTGTCCTACGCCATGGTGATTTTTGGCCGGGCAACATACTATGGAGACCAGAAGGAGAGCAGCTTCATTTCTACACTGTCGTCGACTTCCAGGTACATGCACTTCCGAATAGAAACCATGTCTTGCGAAGCAGAAGCAAGTGATCAGAGGCAATTGATCACATTATTTCGTTCCCTTATGGCCGGTAGGGCGTACCGCGGGAAGAGGCGCCTTTGACAGTGGCGCGGTTGACTGACCGATCCCTACCCAGGGTAACCATGCCTTCCATCCCTCCAGGGTCGGGTAAATGGGAACTAGACTTACTGGGAAGGTAAAGACACTGACTTGGTATAGTGGCTCGCCAACTCATTATATGGGTCAAATACGGATTCGGCACGCCTCTACGATTCTGAATGGAACACAAATGCGGCGGCGCGTCCTCAAATAGCTGATCAACGCCGGCACCTTTACCTTTATAAAGGGTTGATTGCTGGGCTAAAACGCCTGCACACAATTGCGGCGAATTCTTGATGGCAAACCCTAGATACCCTCTGCCCTAGGTGAAAGCCAAAGGTTAGGTACCGATGATTAGGGAATGAAGAATAGGTTAAATTGGGCGTCTGCAAGTTTCTCGGTCACGAGAAAAATTCATTCAATAGAAGAAAACCTTCTTATGAAAAATGCACTCCAAGAATTGGTGCGTGACGTGAACATCAAACCAGTGAGCAGCCCTCACTTTAAGGTGGCGTCCATAGATTCTGTGCTAATACAGACCAACAAATGGAAATGTTCAATCATTGAAAAGAACGCGAACGAGGAAGGTTCTCGGTAGAGGTAGAGGAAAGATTTTACAAATTTCAGAACGTTCACTTCGGGTGTACGGTAACCGATTTCGTGCGCTTGTTTTCGGTTGGCCTCAGCGGCGCCGATCGAAGGAAGCATTGGGAAGAACTCCTAGAAGTATTCTACGAGTATCTTTCAGAGGAAGTTGATGGCAGACCGATGCCATACACACTTGAACAGGTATAAAACAGTGCGATGAGCCATTGATGTAAAATACAGTCAAGAACGTATCGAAGCCGAATGTCATTCGAATAAATCCTGTATTTTCGAGCGACCGATCCCCGCTTGAACTTACCGGGCAGTCCACTCCTCCATGGCTGGATAAATCACCAAACATGTCCAGGAAGGGAAAATGTTGACTAAACGCTTCCCCCCTCTCCCTAAGTCATATTCACCATGCCTGTACGATTCTGAATGGAACACCATGTTGCTGCGCGAATTTAAGTGACTCTTCAACGCCGACACTCTCACCTTTTCCTTTGCCTTCATCGTTTTGGCTCTCTTGAACATTCTACACTATGAAAATGGATTATGCGAAAAGAATCTTGGGATAGCCTAAGCATCGCGGCAGGAGGTCATATGCAGAGATAGAAAAGCTCTCTCACCGCAGATGAGCGTGACGATTGTTAATATTTAAAATTGGGATGCTGCGCAGAATAACTAGACTAGAGAGAGAGAGAGCAATAAAGGTTCTAGTGTTGTCAAAATTTCTGGGGGCAATGTATACCCAGGAAGGTGCTAGCGAAAAGATGACCGGCTTAGTTGATGACAAGAGGTTGCGACTTAGTGGTGCGGCGATTAGAGTCACAGTGCCGAGCCGTGAGTTTGAATACCGTATGGGTCGAGAAAATAAACCTAGCTCTATCACCACATCATTTATGCTATGCATAGCAAAAATCGGCGCCAAAGCAATAATAAAAAAAGAATGAGAGGCAACACTGCTGACCAACTTGTCTTAATGTTCTAAACGAACGGCATACGATGTAGAGTGGGAATATCTCTCATTCCTTGCATGTTGACGGATTAGACGCAAAAGCAAAAAAAGGTTTTATTCTTTGAATTTGCTGTTATCTTATTGTTAATGACCCGTTGAACAGCGCTTTGCACTACGAAGTTTCTGCCTTTAATAATTTTTTTTTCAGCTGAAGGAAGCCTATCGTCGATTTTTCCCTAGAGGTGCAGGAATGGCTGTGCCATTCTTGCCACATGTGTTTGAGTCCACGGTACAACACCCTACGGCTGAGCAAAGGCAGCAGGTAAGGTAAAGTTTTGTGCTTTGAAAAATGGAATACAAATATGTATGTCTCAGGTAATCGAGAAAACGGAGTGCCTTCTGGATGACGTTTTCTACTACCACGAGCGCAACGTAGAACTGAGAATGAGAGAGCACTAAAAATGTTTGTCCATCTGTTGTTACTGTCCTATAGACTAGCCAGCCGAACTCGAAACCAAGTCTCACGGTATCGTGGTCACCTCCAAAGGCCACGCCTCCGACCTCTGATGGAGGTAGTCTTTCCTACTGTACTGTTATCGAACGGCTGCGCTTTATGTTTGTTCCATAGATTATAATAAAATATATCCAAACTCTCACTGCTGTCGGGACCAGCATGATACACAGAAGCAAGGTCTTGTTTGGGCATGTCCGAGCGTTGACAGTATCCGCACTCTGTTAGCAAGACAGTCTCAGTCTGGACTTGTTGAGGTTCCTTCAGATTTTCTTCGTTGCTGCAGCAGTGCAGACTTGGTTACGAATGCTCCTGGTGGTTCTCTGCTGTGACAGCAAAATCCATCTCTTTGGATGTAACTTCGATCAAATTGTTTTTCGCTAACATTTCGCCTAGTAACATTATAAGGGGCGCTGATCACGAAGCTGATACCTGTTCTCAAATTTGCGGGCGAAAGCCACTCACTTCGTCTACTCAGTGCTTATAGTTTTTTGCCAACTTCTTTTCTGGACGGCCGCAAATGGACGCAGCTATTGCGGAAATGCGCGCACCACCTTTATACTGCTCTACTTTGTTCACTGTTACAGAAGAGTCTTAGCGGGACCGTTATGGTCCAAGCAGAGTCGGTCCTCGCTGGTAGGTAGAGTGAGACGACGACTGCGATGTCATTCGCTTTGGAACCAATATACGCCAGCAGTAGCAACTTGATAGTAATTTATGAGAATAGGTGCCGAGAGTGAGCATTCCATGCTAAATGGCTCCACAAACACTGACACCCGCCGAATCGTTTCAAATCTGTGTTCGGATGCGGAACTTTTTCGAGTGATTGGAAGCAAAGAGAAGAAAGTCCGAGCAATTGCTAAGTAATTGAGTGCTACATACAGTATCGGACATATCTTTTGATCAGTTCGCGGAAAAGCCGCTTAGAAGCGTTCCAAAGCGGCTTTGTTTGAATAACTCAATCATTGTTAAAAATCCTTACTATATAATAAGCGAAACCCAGTTGTTTACTTGGATGGATGTTTGGATGGATGGATGGATGGATGGATGGATGTCAATCCATTTTCAAATGAATGGTGGTGGTGGCGGTTGGTGGTGGTTTTATCACTGCATATCAATGAGATCATTTTGAAAATCACATTCTATCATGACGCACTTACACTTCATATACCCCATGTTGTTTGCTGAGGTCAGTCTTATTTCATTTGAAATGGATTGAGCTAAAGGAGGCGGAGGATGAGTGAGTGAATGTGGGATAAGTCAGGAAGGTTAGTGAAAACTCGGTGAAGATGTTGAAAGTGGGTCAAAACTTGGAACGCTGTCGAAATTCCAATTCACCGAAGTGTGGCTTAACTTGGCAAGCAGTATAGATTTATGTCTTCATTTACTTGACGATGCTGGCGAACAGACGTTTGGCGGCCGATAGGCCGATGAACGGCTGGTATACATATATTCGAGCTCAGAAGCTTGAGGTCTATCCCTCCACATACACATTTCCCAAAATTCGCAGGACTTGTTTTCTGTCGATTTTTTTGACCCCTCGATTTTCGGATCCCGGTGCCGCCTCGGTCCCTCACTTGGTAACTCACCACCGACTAAGCTCAGCCCCCTCCTCGCCGCCCATAAATAAGCAGCGCGCCTTTTCCTAGCGTTCCAAGCTAAGAGTAGGGATCCCCACGGGGTGGATCGAAGAAGCTACCACGCGGCACCCCACTTTTGGCGGGCTAGTTGACGGGGTCCACTATTGGGGTCCCCGTCAACGACGAGGCAGTCGGTGGATTCGAGGGAACGACCAGGCGAGATTTGAGGGGTCGGGAAAAATCGACGTTTTGAAAAAATTTCAAGTGTGGATAATTTATACACCAAACGTTAGAGCTCGAGCTGCTGAGCTCAAGCATAGGGATATGTTTGCAAATAATTGAGATTCAACAAAGTTATTGAAAAAAGCCGCTTTGGAACGCTCCTAAGCGGCTTTTCTGAGAACCGATCAAAAGGCATGTCCGATACTGTAGTAGCTGGATCCTTAGGAAATTGGTCTTCAGAAATGGGATCATGATGATAACCTCTACCACGACAACAGGAATTAGTTGAGAAAAGCCGAATTTTCATTCAAGGAGGAAATCTAGCTCTAATAGTAGGTGCTGCCAAAATAGCCATCTAGGAGGAGAACTCGAAAGGCTAACATTTCAGTGAAACTGTAGCAGAAGGGGTATAGAGCAGCACACATACTAAAGAAAATACGATTCATTCCTCTGACAACTCTTGTGAGATGTCTGGGTTGTTTTTGTAACAAATTCCTCTGATGCTCCAAATATTTTGCAACGAAAATTTTATTAATATCAGCCCTGATCTCAAAAAAATCCCCACGTGATACTGAGAAACACGGCGTTGTATTCACACATTTCATTTACACAGAGCCTTCTTCTCTTCTTCTTCTTTTTGCTCTGAGTCGTGCAATCGTCCGCTGGTAGAAAATTTTCTCAAACAGCCTAGGAATGCAAGAGATATAATTTCGAATGAAAAATTCTCAATTGAGGTTGAAGAAAGAGGTTCGATTTCTGGGAAAATTTTACGACCACATCCCCTTCAAGATCATATCCGTTACAACTCCCTCCGTTCAGACATTTTGAACGTTCCTCGACTTCCTCATGACTGAAGGTTATCTCTACATCTCTACAGAACCTGTTCACGAGCTGAAAATTCCCTACATATGACGGCGAAAACTTGAATATAGGCTTCATCTTCTCATCAAAAAGATAACTGAATAAGAAAATGAAACCGGGCTTAAATGTGAAGGGACACAACGTAGAGAGCAACAATTTTCGAACAGGTTTTAAATATTCAATATATGCCTTAATAATTCGAGTGGCCCCATTCTCCCACCAGAGGAAGGGACACGGCGCAACCTTCTACTTCACAGTAAAGAGACGTATGGACACAGAAATTTTTATAAACAGAATTATTAGCCCGGGCTCTATCAGATCGGATTTATATAAAGAAGAATGTGTGAATAACCTCCTTTATATCCTTTCAAAATATACTTTTAAAGCGGTTAATGATGCTCCATCAGAACCCAGAGAATTCCATCATACATTAATAAACATCAATTTTTACACCTTCTGTTATTCATTTTGATAGAAAAAGCATCTGATCTAGGTAAAAACCCATGGAACCCTGCCTACTGAAAAACATGGTAAAATAGAATAAAACGTGGAAACGCGTTTCAAAATTCAATCTACGGAGACGACCGACAGCCAATTTCGGCGACACGAATGGCCTCGATCAAACGGGTGTATATCGACAAGTTTTTTGGTTTTTGGAAAGCTGAACAGAAGAATCAGGGAAGGAGAGAAAATTCGAACGACCAAAAGAGTTTCTCCAAGGGGTGAAATTTGCTAAAGTCAATGGGGGTCGCAAATGAAAGTCGACATTGACACATTTCATTCAGTATAACTCAAGAAAAGCACGGAAACAAAAACTTTCAAGATTTTTCAGGCAACTAGAGAAAAAGCGCTTTCATAATTGTATAAAAACCTCTAAAAACAGGCTGCTTCCTCATCGGCGAAGGAGCTGAATGTCCAGGACCATATCATTAAAAACGACGATCAAACCAAACTTCATTTTTTCAATTTCAAAACGCAATTTTTGAATTCAAAATTTTTGGCAGAGTTATGATTGATCAAGTGGGGGACACCCAATGAAACCAGATCGAGCGACGAGGTGGCGACAAAGCGTCGCATTTACTTAGGAAATTGAGAAATCGCGTTCTGAATTCAAAAACTGGGGGAAAAGAGCTGTAGTACCATACAGAAATAATTCTTTGAAAATAAGACGGTTTGGGTGGCTCATGGAGGTTCGATTTTTGGTCGATTTTTGCCGAAAATCGCTGAAGGTCGACTGAATGATAGTAGTGTTATACATCTCAAGATAGCACTTTTCCTGTTTTTCAACTCCGGGAAGTGACTTTGATCGAACGTAACTCATCGTCAGTTCGAAATTTCCAATTTTGAACTGAGTTAAGGTCGATCAAGTGGAGGCACCCACTGAACCGAGGACGCGGCAGCGACGCGTCTTCTTCAGTTAATCGATTATAACTCAGCTCAGTGTTTGAAATTTGAAAATCACGTCCTAAAATCGAAGAATTGAAAGAATGCTACCTTATGATATGTATGTCGATTTAAAAAATCGATGTTCAGCTGGCGAAGAGGAGCTCGATTTTTGATCCTCTTTTTTTCCGGTATGGTGCTGGACATGCCGGCGAAAAAGCAACCAATGTTTTTATATTATTATGAAAGCGCTGTTTTTCTAGTTTCTAGAATTTTTTCAGAAATTTTTTGTTTCAGTGCGTTTCTTGACTTAGTGCGTCAAACTCAAGCCTATGTTGACCTTGAATCTTTGAAGACTCAATGTTTAGAGGACAGCTTTATAACCGTAGCATCTCCTTTTCTTCTAGTTTTCAAAATTTATCTTGTTTTCTCGAAATTTAAAAGTTTTACCATTTCTCCCTACGGTGATATTGCAGTTGTGACACCTGAGAGTGTTGGTTCGAATTCGAACTCCACTGGGAACGGTGTTCCTGTGAAATCCATCTTTTCAGAACTTTTTAATACTGTGTTAATTCATACCCGTGAAATGTTCGAAGTGAAACACGATTAAGACCTTCCTCTCTGTCTTTTCGAGAATTTCGAAGAGGTTCTCATGTTTTTTTCGGTTCAATAGAAGAACATATTAATCGGCTGAACTTATTATTTCTTTTAATTTTTCTTTCTTCTAATTTATTTCTTTTGCTTTTGTTTGTTTGAATTTTGTTTATTTACAATTGACTATCGCTACTCATTTCTTGTTTTCTATTTTAATGTTATTCCTCGAACCTGCTTCCAGCTCTTCTATGAGGACAATTCCTAGAACGACTCCCCACCCCGATGGCTCTACGTTACGACCCCTCGATTCTCGAACCACAAGCTTGAGCTTGCTCCCAATTGAAACAACAATCCAAAGACAGAAAATTACATTCTATACTAACGGGAAACCTTCAAAGAGAATAAATGAAGACCATTGCTATGCCGAGCGCGTGCCGATATTGTTATGTGGGGGCGGGGTAGATCCTATGAGACGAAATTGAAAAAAAAAAACTTAAGCGCGAGCTGGCAGAAGAGGCCCAAATGCAAATGGTCACATGCAGACATGACCAACCTTCCTTTCTACTCAGGCTGTACTTTTGAAGAGCACTGATCTCTTAATGTGGAATTGCCTGACCCTAAGAGTATGAACCCGTCACGAGCAGAAATGATTATAATGTAGCTATTGTGGCAGGAACTTGATCTCCAAAAATGAAGTCGATTCTGTTTTGGCCACTATATTTCTCGCCACTATATACACATATTGATGTGAGGATTGGCAAATCTTTCGATGCGGAAGTGATATTTTACTTCGGTTGGAACAGTTTTTTTTCTCGACATGAACATCTTTGCTCGTATGTAATTCGTGTAGGTGATTTACGTTTCGTTCCGATCACCTTCGATTAGAAGCTGTTCATGAAGCTCCTAAGTGTAATCCCCAGATCTACGATTCTTCAACGAGTAAAATCGTTTGGTCAAATCTTCCGATATAGACATGGACGAAGGTCTTTACCGTTACAATCTTTGACACAAATATTCTTGATGAAGATGAGCATTTTCAGCAAACCCTGTTAATTATCGAACGGTGAGTATAACTTCTATGTTTGTCAGCATTTTTTAAAAAGTTTTCAGTAAGAATATATCATACACCATAAGAAAACATACTACATAGTAAGAGTTTACGACAGCAAACAAAAGAGCCAGAACCACCAGTGTTCTACGCATAGCTTTCCCTCGTACCTGAAAAGTACTGTTGATCCAACATGCCATTTGCTGACTAAGAAATGTAACAGGAATCACAGCGCTCAAAAGTTCATTCTATATCCCCAAAAGTTTAGGGGAGCCATGCATCGGTAGGTCGGTCATATGAAATGACGACTTTTTGACAAGGGGCAGGTGAAGGACAAGTGTTACGTAAAGTCCGAGCCCAGCGATCCCACAAGGTGGGATAGTCCGCGTATGTCGACTGAACCCGACGCTAGGTTAATTCATCACCTATTAAGCAATTTAAAAGATGCAGTTTCGACCAAATTCTCGTATCATGATTTAATGCTCCATCTGATGGCCTCAGAGAATTGCGAAAAATTCGCAGGAGGAATTCCGCAGTTCTAAATCTGAACCAAGCCTCAGCTTTTCTCAAGATTTGATAACTCCGATTTGTGGCCCTTTGCGTGGATGTGTAGATACTTTAGCAATGCTCTCTACTGAATCGAGGAATTGATTAAGCAAGCGCATAAAACTAAACAAAAAGTTTGATGTGAAGCAGTAGGCATTGATCTGTCCCGAGACGCGTTACGTTAGTGTTCCGCGGTGAGATGCACCACGCAGGTGGATCGAATGCTGTGCTGCGTTCATTTATAGCCTATTTAGATGAATATAAAGCTGGCCGCAGTGCGCGCATCTGGCGTGTACATTAGTTCCGGGACAGCCACTTTACCGAGGTGGGGTCTTCGCAGCTCCAGTCTAGTGTTGGGATCTGAAACTTAGTTTTTCCAGGCGAGAATTCAAAGATAGGTCATGCGTGTGCCACGTGCGTGTCTCACCACTGCACCCGTCAGCTAGATGATCAACATCAATTCTGATAAAAGTACATCATGAAGATGACAGTCATAGTTTGAGTACAATAAATAGGAGCACACCTAGAATGACGAAGTTCGGACGACACAACCGCTGGCAGTTCAATATAGACGAGAACTGAATGATAGCTCGATTTGTATCATCAAATTCCAACACCACCGCCTATGCACCAATCGCATCCTTTTCACTTAGATAACAGATAAAGCATTAACCATTCCGAAACGCTCTATTGCGATTGCACTGCCATATTCAACCATCACTCCAGCGAGAGGCGGTCGGAGCGTTGGTTGAACTAATGTGATTTGTCAACAGTTTGTACCAAAATCTATTGAAGCTATCAACGATGCATGTCGTCAATGACTTTGTGTAAATGTGTGGTACAAAACCGGAAGCTGGTATTCTCGTCTCATCCGATCTCTTTCTGCAGTGACAGAAACTAATCGCGGTCGCTTTGCGGGAACCGATTCCACCAAATAGTCTGTCTTTGTCATAGCAGTTATGCAGTGGGGTATCAACAGGACCGATTGAGTTTATATTGAAGCTGTACAGGGGCCCTGTTGACTCTGCTTGAGCAAATAGATGGAACACCAGTTTTCTTGACTGAACTCGAGTACACCTCTATAAACTTGAGTTACGATGTCAAATCTATAGGACTAAAAAGATGGTGGCACAGCACTGGAACGATGGAGATCGTTCGCACCATCAGCGCCATAATCGGGAAAGACGCCGCAACCCTCACTGAACTTTGGTTATCTCGCTTTGACAGGACTTTCGAGGGAAACACTGGCTTCGAAGACATGCCTTGATTGGGACGCCCTGCAACGTTAGGATTAGCCATCATTAATGCTGAGGGGGCTGAGATCGAAAGTCCTGACCGACAGCACGTGGTTCACTCGGGTTTCCACTGGTCAGTCTCACTTTCTCTGTTTGCTTGAAAGGGTGTCGGAAAAAGCCTCGCTAGTCACTGTGAAAGGTGGAACTCTGGGCCTTCAAATTATTTTATAGAAGTAAAACCGTCAGTTCATGTTAAGAAGGTTCCACAGTGCAGCTTTTTGCTTAGCACAAGAACGTAGCACAACAATACCGTCGAAACACACGGAAGCAATTCCAGAAAACAGCCGAGTATATTCATACACTCCGTGATGCCGCCCGGCCTCATGCCGTTGAAGAGACCAATAAAAATTTAAAGAAACGCGGTTACCATACAATTCCACAATCATCTTATTGCACTTATATTGTTCCCTTCAGCTTTCAGTTATTTCCTCCGATGCTGCGTTTTGGCTGAGAGAAGGGTGACCAAACTCGAAGACGTGACAGGGGCAGTCAATAACTTCTTTGGCTACCAGCCTGCTCAGTTCTGCAAGTAGAAGGTGGCTAACCTTCCCATCAGGGCTTCAAACGACGTCGGTAAAAGTTCATACTGTATTCAGGCTGGTTTGCCGAAAGAAAAGTAGAGTGCCACTTCTGAAAAACTTTCGAGCGCTTAATATTTCAAACTGACTAGTCCTAGGTTAGCCACTTTCTCCTCTCTGCCACCTAAAAGAAACCGCAGTCAGTAGTTTGAGGCGAACACCGTACAGAATCCAACGCCATGTGCCCTCGAACTAGTAAGTCTCGTGTCATAACAATTCAATCATTAGGTTGTGACAAATGCTTGGATGCTCTCACTATCAGAGATGAAATGTAGTGAACGATCGACTGAGATTGATACGACCCCGTTCTTACGTTTCGGCGATGACGCCTTCGACAGAGCTCTGAGGTTTAAATATACACTAGTATCTGCACTTCTTCATCTTACAACAAACAATTTTGAAGCTTGGAAGAACGGGAAGACAATGTTGTGAAAAGACACTGGAGACGTACCTTAACGGTGGTTGCCGAGACGGACCACCAGTCACCCTATGCTGTGGAAGTGCGTGGGTAAATGAGGGGACTACCTTAGGGATCACCCTCCTTGGTGTGTTCAGTTTCCGCGACCGGCCTGGTCAAACCCGCATAGGTCCGCGAAAGGAGCCTACTTGGGTGAGAGCTGCGCACTCCTCCGCGGCGGTGAGGAGTGGCACCTTTCCTTCTCGAAGGATTGCGACCAGGGCCCAGATTCATGAACGGACGAGCGGTTTCCGAAACCCCGTCGGCGATAAACCCGCTCGATACCGCGAGTTTGCGTTCACTTATGATTCGTGAAGATCTGGGTTTCGGAGACGTGACGGAGATAAACATATCGACTTCATTATCAGCCTTGATCAGTTTTGAAGGGAACGTAAGCATGACAGCTCGTCTAATGGTTGCTGTTATTTTTCTTTCGAAATTAGTGAACTGCGAAAACGCAATTATTCGATAAGGTTATGCTTTCTTTACAAATCCTCTTCAAAAAAAAGCCCACTGAGATTCATTTATCAAGTCACTGTACGCCAAAATTGACTAGACTACTCTCCATTGGAGAATAGATAAATTTCACTGTTTTCAAGACGCCAACATGCAAACTGCACGACGGAAGAAATCATCACCCATTGTTTGGCACATTGCCAGAGCAGTTTAGCAGAGTTTTGTCTGCTCCTCTAAAACTCCCCACAATTTCCGCACATATGTACTTCCCAACAACCCTTCTCTTTTTAGGGTTAGACAAATCATTAGAAACGTTGGGGATCCTATAGAGAGAATATCGTAGTTCCTTAATTAGAATTTGCAGCAACTGTTTAAATTTGTCCCCTCGCACCTTCCTAACACGAGTGCGTTCCTTAATGGGTTTCGCAGTATACGGACAAGGAAGGAAAGGCAAGTATTCGAGGCGTAGGCTCGCAAACGGAGCCAACGGAGCGACCGCTATGCACGCGGATTCATGGCGACTCGGTGACACCAACTTGATTCCCTGGAGGACTTTTGGTTAATTCGGTTTCGGTACATATATCGATCCTAGAAGGAATTCCAGGATTTTTCTGGAGGTTGAAGTTCGCGGCGAGCCCTTTGATCCATTTTTACGATCCATCTTTTATATGTTTTTCACACGCTGCTAACATAACTTTCGGTGACCAACTTCACCCAGTGAGTATATAGGCCAACTGCACACCGTTTAATCCAGTGCTGATAAAAGAACAATCGTTATCATAACTACTAGAAAACGCCAGATTGTTAAAGCTATTGGTCAAGGATTTTCTCTGAAAAATAGCATCCGCTCTCGCTTCCTTTTTGAGTCAGTGTCTCAGGAAAGCTAAACTCCATCATAAACTTCGAGATTTCTAGCATCTGCATCCCGAGTTTATGATACCTCCAACTCTCCATCCTTTTCATTCGGCCGTAGATTCACGCAGTTTTTATGACCGCAAAACATTCTTACGGATCGAAATTATATTAGAGATTTATATATTTTATTATGATTGTAAGACAAATAGTCGTGTGCAAAATTGATTCCCCTCTTTGTGCCTGTGTTTTGTTAACTGGATTAATGAAAATAAACAAAATACATACCCAAGGTGTTTCGAGATTTTCCAACTGCTAGCACGTGCGGTATCTGATCTTTGATCAGTGAGTTTATCATCTGACGGCCGCGGCCTGATGCCCAACATTGCGCAATGGGAACGACTACAAATAGAACGTGCCTGGACGGCGATCACCGTTTTTTCATTGTAAATAATCATATGCATTGAAAATAATGTAGTTCTGGCTCCTGTTACAATTTTGTGATTCTCAAAAATATTTTTAAAAAACTGTGAATCGTTAGTTATGGGCGAAAACTCTTCTCCTAATGAGAAAAAGATTTAAAAGTGCGTAGATGGACTATCGACTAGTAATCCTTGTGGCTATTTTAATTTGTATAGTCATCAGAGCCCGAAAAGTTATAGGACATCAATCTTCTACTGGATTTCTGTTTTTTCTCTCAAAAGGTTGTGTACCTGGGCTTGTTGAGGACTTGCAGGGTAAATTCCTACGTTCGTTAGGTGCATCTGCTTCATTATTATTAATTGCTTTCAAATTAATGAAGCATGTTCTGCGATTGTTTTCTTAGCAGCAGTTGAATCTCTTTTCGCCTGTTTTTTTGTTTGATCAGTGGCGGAACACTGCCCTCTAAGTGGGTAAATATTCAAAAGAATAGGTACGGTCAACGAAAACCAGATCAACTTTTCGAACCACCGACGAACGCCCTTCTGTCGCTCTGTGGCAAAAATTGATTGATTTCTACTCTTGTCGTGTACACGAACATTTGACGTATGATAAGAACGTTTCTCTCCACGAAACAATTGTATCTTTCCTTCTTATCAATGGCCTTCAATGATTACCTGCTTAATCGAATCAACATTATTGATGGAAATGACTTGAAATCTCCAAGATCATCACGAAACTCGCTAGGAGACAAACATACTTCTACTCCCGTTCCATTTTCACTGTAAAACTCCTGCGCTGAAAAACCACAGTGTACAGTAAATCTGAACGGAAAATTTGTAGCACACTATTACAGATTAATCATGCTCTACCCCAATATCATCACGAATTGAGCTCAAGCTCAGCAGCTCTCAATGAATCTGATTTTGCATATGGAAATAATAGCAGTTTTTTTTTAAATCCAGGACTCTACCGAGGGGTCGACAATTGATGAATAAAGTTCTGAAAGCAGTTGAGTGAATCCAAATTCTTTTCAATTTGAGTCATCAACTTGAGAATTTGTTCGTATCCTTCAGACTATACTGCGGCGGTGAACCAAAGTAGAGAAGTAAAAGGGAGGAGCGCGTATTTCCGCAATAGCTGCGCGCTTTTCCGACCGTCCACTGGACTATCGTTGGTCAAGAAACTATTCAGTGCATAATTGGCGATATGGGTGATTTTCGCAAAGAAAGTAGTAGAAACCAGATACTGAGCTACTGCGCAGCTACCGCGCGCGCCACCGGTTCTATGGTTCATCATTACTGCGACAGCAACGCAGTAAAGTCTGAAAGAGCCTTAATGGCAAGCAGACTTATCAATTGTCCGCTGTTTTCTGTATTATACAGACCTAAAATTGTACTGTAAATTTTTGGACTGAAAAGTGTGTTTGCAGTAGCATTTGCTGACGTGTACCATGGACGAAATGCACATTTTTGTTCCCGGTGACGGTCTCTGCAGCACTCATGTTACCTGGGATGACATTGAGAAGGACATGCAACTCAGCCTAAACACGTCAGCTCGTTTTGGACCAAATAAAAACGTCAAGGACATCGGCGACGGAAAAGTGAGCTCTAAACTGAATCTACCTCGGTACCGATACAGTATGTTTTATTGATTCAGGGATTCATGTCAAAAATCCTTCTCGTTGATCCCGACTGGCAGCCACAACAAGAAGAACTTCCAAAGAATTTCGTTGTAAAGGTTCGTTTACGGCAAAAAGTTCTTCTCCACTTCAGCAGAACGGCATGTTTTTGAGCGTGCACCACTATCACCCATATCGAAGGTTGAGGAGCACTCCATTAGCTAAAGATCGCGCCGCGACACGATGGCTAAGAGTCCATGGGAACATTCAGGCCATGACATCGCTTAGAAATGAACTTATTCGCTTTTTATGTTGAAACACTACGTTCTGGGCCTCGGGAGGCTCGTTTTTACGTCGTACGTTTGAACTTTTTTCAGATTTTGTAGACTTTTTGTAGATTTTGTAGACTTTTTCTTCCAACGAAGGTGCTGAGCAGCAATTATGTGCTTCTTCATGTTTCAGATTCTCACTCAGCTCGCCATGCAAAAGTTGAGCAGTTCAGTGAGCAGAGACAAGGGAAGCTTCACAGATCTGGATTTCATGATCACTTATGAAGCACTTCAAAAGCGCGTGAGTATTCTGTTCTTCGTTATTTTCTTCAAAACTTTAGCGGTTTTGTAGTTTTCTTTTACATTCTTTTCAATTGCCAGTGGACAGCATATAATAAAATGGAAAGAACATTGAAATGAAAATTAAAAGAAATAGGATAAACGTAATCGGACTTTTTCTCGTTTCCAGCCAGCAATTTCAGAACTTCTGCAAAGAGAGAGGCGATCTACAAGAATAAACAACTGAAATTGAAAAGCTGGACTAGAGCCGGCCACTTCATATTTGCTCTACTCGGAAAATACTCCCAAAAAATTGAATGTTATCTCGAAAATGTATAAGTAACAAAGCAAAATTGGAAATCGAAGGTTTCCTTTGTCCTGTGAACAAGCAACTTTAATTTCAGTGCCATAATGCCGAGATAGCGGCCTACAAGCAGTTAGCGAAGATTCCTAGCGGATTACTTGAAATACCAAAGGCAAGATCGCGACTTTCTGATGATACTGAACTATGTATTTATATCGATTTATAGATTTATTCTATGAAAAAATTCACCGAGAGCAACCTCGCGAAAGGCTACATAATTATGGAGTTCTATAAGGATATGAACGGAGCAGAACTGCACAGGAATGTCACTCCCGATAGTCTGAAACCAGTGAGTTTTTCTTAACATTCCAGCTATTCTAGAACTTCACTTGTGAGGAACGGCAGAAAAAAAAGAGGAAAAGAGAAGTGACAACTCCGAAATGGAATGGAAGGGCTAGACGTTGAATGATACTGGAATCTGATCGTGTCGGACTGTAAACTTTAAAACTGACTCACATTCAAAGTTCGTACTTCAGCTGGGTGAGCCGCAGAAACTTCATCGAGCAGCTCGTAACATTTCGATAATTTCTTTTTTATAGTCGTTAAGATCTGCAAAGGTTTTGGATTCGAAAGTCCACAAATGGACCTAGCTTGAAATCAATAAAAAGCTTCTATTTTAGACTGTTTGGTTTGAAACAAAACGCACACCATAAGCCATAAGAGACGTTGACATGATAATGAGATCACACCATAATCACTAAAAGCGAGGAGTGACGATTTGGAGAGGAGCCACTTATAACTATTCTTACCGTTGTTTAAGGTCCTTCGATACCTGGCTATTATGACAGCTAATTCTCTCGATGCCATGGAGGAAGAAAAAGAGGACTTCCACAGAACTCCATTCATCGACATTTGGGGCTCAGAATTCATAGTGCAGGTAAGCTGTCAGAAGACCTATCAACCCGTTGACGACCACGCGCCCCCTGCGTCTCTGGCGCGGGGAAACTCGCGCGCATCACATAGGCAAGAAATTGAACGAAAAAAGTGAATTTCGTCAAAATGTCCTTCAATAAGGAATATCAGTCTTCTAAGAAAAACCGAACGACCAGCAATTTTGCCTGTGTGAGGTGCCACCGAATCTGCGCCACTAATGCAAAGGAGCAAGTTCGGTCAAGGACGTTAATTATTGATTGCGCTTCAATTTTGCGTTTTTGCGGCGACTAAACGAGTCCTGAGACACGATAAGAAGTGTTTCCGTGTTATTCAGAAGTGTTGTGACTTTTTATCTGGATGAAACTTATGTAATCATTAGAGGCAAACGATTTTCAGACCTTTTTTTGAGCTTGATGAAAGGTCGCTCACTTGATGAATATCCTGAAGCTCTGTTAAACGGAAAATGTGCAATGAGTTGTAACTTTGCCTAAATGGACGCTCCCATCCACTGTGTCTCCCACGAGCGAGGATGCGTAGCACCTCGTTGGGCTACATGTCCCACGCGACCCTAAAGTGTGGCTCGCCGAAGGGCTACAAGGGCGATAACATTGCCCCCATGGTCCACTGTCAGCACACAAGGGATCACACGAATAACGAATCGTAGTCCGGTGGCGGATTATACGCGATGAAAAAGTGTATTCCACCGGCGAGATACACGGTCGTCAATGGATTAAATAAACAAAAAGTTAATGAACGCGAGGCAAACATGTGGTGAGAATGAAAAAATTACTCCATTCCTACCTTCCCGAAAACTGAGTCCGTTTCTTCTTTCTTTCATTTTATTAAATAGCTTTTAGATGACAAACCAGATGCTGTCAGCGCTCGGCTCATGGGAAAACGGAAGATTCATGGAGAGGGTCGATCGCATGCAGTCGATTTCGGATGAATTGTACGATTTCCACAGAGTGGACAAATTGGCCGAAGAATGCGGTAAGTGAACCTAAGGCTCTCACGTTTTCACTGACGATTAGTTCTCCGAATAGCGTTCTGTGAATTATAAGAGACATCCTTTGAAACGATCACCAGGACAATTGATAATCACGCTTTCACGCTCATCGGAAAATTTCCTAGAGTTATATGGAATTTTCTCAATACCTCCAGTTATTTATCTCTTTTTCTAATTCTAAGCCCTGCATGATGTGCTCACAATCAAACAAAGTTGCTGAACAAACAGAATGAAATAGAATATACGCAAATCCAACATTATTCAATAATCTTCAAAGGACTAGTAATTACAAGTAGGTAAATTATAACCACCAACATGGTTTTTCTGATTCCTGTGCTCGTCTTAGCATAAGGGACGAAATGAGCTGCTCCTTTACGTGTATTTTAATTAATTATATTTTTTGATACTTTTTCCTCTTTTTATGGAGAACTGACGATATAATCAAAACGAGGGATGTCCTCTTCGTCTACGGCTTATGCTCTTATAAATTACACAAGCTGACAGTGGACGGATGGAGTATTTGGAAGAATTTATGTTCGATCCAACCTTATTGGACACTCAATTACAGAAATAACTCAAATTGAAGAGTCAGTGTGTAGGTTTTATACTGCTCTTCGTGCCACGCGAATGTACGCGCTTGCTTCTCGAAATTGAGTAACTGAAACTATTCATTAACGATAAAATAAGAAACAAACGTTAAAGAAACAAAAACAATTGCATCATGGTGGCAGTGGTGGTCTTCTTCTAGAACGTCCCGATGGATCGAATACTTGGCCGTATACCCTTTGGCTACACAAAAATTTACTTCAGGAATGAAACGTGTTCTATGCCACGGCGACTTGTGGACCGGCAATATGCTGTGGACGTCGAAAGGAGATGATCTGCAGTTCTTTACTGTACTAGATTTCCAGGCAAGCGCTTCTTTAGTTCTGATCCGAATTGAGCGAATCGTTGTGCAAATCCACCTCTAAAAACTGATCTCTTTTCTATTCCAGGCATCTCATTACGGCTGCACAGCGACCGATTTCGTTCGTTTGTTCGCAGTTGGTTTAAGCGGCGCAGACCGGCGAAAACACTGGGAGGAGCTGGTGGAGGTGTTCTACCAATATCTCCAAGAGCACATTGGCACAAGGCCAATGCCGTATACCCTCGAGCAGGTAACCAGCGGCATGCGAATTCATTGCTGGAACCATTTCAATAAATAAATAAAAGCAAACGAACAACAAAGAGCTCGTTTCGTGCCTGAATCTTATCGCAAAATTTTCGACATAAGAGCGCCGCTGATAATGTGGGCGTTAAGTGGGAGGTGGGGAGTGAACGGCGCGGAACAACAATATCGCGTTGATTTCTCGCTGGTTGTCATTATCATCTTTATCATGGTACATACATAGTAATATAATATATGCGAATACGTAGCGTTAGTCGCAGGTACCTACAGAAGTCGATTTTTTGAAAACTGGCTTTTTATGACTCTTATGCCTACTGTGGTAGTGAAACGGACAAGGTTTAAAATTGTCTGCTTGTCTCTGCGAATAGAATTTTTCGATAAGCCACAAAGAAGTACGAAGTCTCGTATTTCCCGTAAATGAACTTTAGCGTTCCGGCTACTTATGAAGAAAGAAGACTAGAAAGAAAATTAATTAAAAGTCCTTAGGGCAAGCGAGTGGCCCTCTTCAACGAGGGTGAACGAGCAAGTAACAAGTAGCAAGTAGAGTGGTATAACATACATGCTTAACTACAGTAACGTATGGGTAATTCGACACAATAAAAAACCAGGAAAATAGTGATCAGTTTGAAATTCCTGTTATGACTTCACATGAAAAGTCTCGCCGCTGGACTCCAGTCAATGTTCTTATTGCCTTTTTAAGCTGAAAGAAGCGTACCGTCGATTTTTCCCTGTCGGAGCCGCTATGATCGTGCCATACATTGCACCAATGTTCAGCGCCGTTGTTAAAGATGCCACAGAAGTCGAGAGACAGAAGGTAGATCAGAGGTTAATGTAAAAACCACTATGGCAAAATTACACGCAATGCATTTCAGGTCATCGAGAAGACCGAATGCCTTTTGGATGACATGTTCGAATGCTACGAGCGGAACGTGAAACTGAAGGGTGAAACTGGTTGACGGAATATTCGCCCAATAAATAAAACTTCGTTGATTTGGGTCATGAGGTTGGCATGTTGTGCGTTAACTTCCTTCAAGCTCTCTCGACGCTGGTTCAGTAGAATCTCTGAGCTTATTCAAATCGCTGAGAAACATTACGAGAAAAATAGATAAGAAACTTAGCAAAACAAGTTTAGTGTAGGAATATCTTCGCTGAGCTGACACTTATTCCAGATTTCCAGTGATAACCAGAGCTAACGCTTCGGTGGCAGGTGACGAGGATTTCCATCTTTTTCTTCCCTCCCTTGCTCCCAGCTAACGCCATAACGGACTGGTTTACAACGGGGAAAATCTCCGATTCAAAAATGGCTCTTCAACCTGGTAAATATTGTCCGAAGCGGAGTCGTCAATGAATGTTTCAAAATGGGGAGCATACGATAAGGAGAAAAGGCCGTTTTTGTTTTGCAAACACTCCTCTTTTCAGAAGCGTCGCTCTCCAAACTTAACTGATCTCATTTTAGGGTCAAACAACTAACTGAGGGCTTAAACGAGCATATGACAGAGCTAAATAGAACACAATTCAACACATCGTCGTGGCACCGTTCACCTGAGGGTTGGCTTCCTGGGGACAGTTACATGTAAAGCCTCGGTGGCAATAAATAACGCACTCAACCCCTTTCTGCACTCATTTCGTTTCGTATCATTGTCCTTTTTCGACCTCGTAAACACACGCATTTACCATCATGGACTAGTTCGTCAACGTTGAACCACCTACCTCCTGATTCGATTCGACAATGCCTGTTCGGCAAGGCAATTATCGAACGAGTCCCCCTCATCGATCGACTGATAAGCTATTCAACGAACCACTTCTCTCGCTCATCTAATCCTTTACGCACTCAGACCATTGTGGACTAAAAAAGTGACCATGTAAACGGCGGTCGTTGTTGAAAGTCCTACATTTCAAACAGTCCTGTCTGTGGTAAGTGCCTCACTGTGAATCCTCTTTCGAACAAACCCCAGGTGTTTTCTAATTATGCGCCACATCGTGCTTTGCTACCGCCCTGTCGAGAGGACTGTTTTGCTGTTTTTCCGTGCTACAATTAATCAGTTATCCATCGTAGTACACAAATTCAGTCGAACGGTTCCCATGCTTCAATAGCGACTTCCGAGAATTTGAAGGTACTAAGGATGACAGACAGTGAGTAGCGATCAACGATGTAGTAGACACGACACTGTTTAAAGAACAAATTTGTTCGGCACTGTATCAACGAATAAACGAAGCAATCTAATCGCGTAGAAGAAGAAGAGCCTCTTTGAGACTACCGGCTAAAATCCAAGCAGAAGCGCAAAATAACAACCCTAAACCACAGACAGCCATCCTAGAAAAAGACGCGCAAGACGTGCTTGGCCCAACCTTAATCCAGCGGTCACCTACCTCAACCTTATACGTCTCTGACAGCCGTTCCTGTCCTACGGCATTCCTACACATGCATGCTCTCCGCTTTAGCGGAGATCTCCTTAACGCTGCTAGAGACGAAGCCCAAAATTGCCATATTTTGTTACTTGTTGTATGACCCCTGTCCAGTTAATGGTCAGTTTAGTCTGGCGCCAAACTTCAGAGTCGGTTAATGTCCTTTTATATGATAATTCAACGGCGGAGTCCAATAGAGTGGTAGGTGAGGTGTGCAATCCCTAAGGCCATTGTCATGCCAGCAATTTCGCTCGACGCTCGGGTGCGCCACTGACACTACCCAGTATCAGACACGTGGTAGCAGACGTGTCTGTGTCAGTTGTCGCACGCGCGCGTGCGAGGGCTCGCTGGCGGGGTGTCATGCCGTTGCGCGGGCGCGATTTCGCAACGATCGCGCACCCCCCTCGCTCGTCGCAGCGCATTGCACTGCGATTCGGCAGTTCGCTCGTGTGAGGCACGTTTTCCCCATCCCATGATACATATATATACACATATATACACATGTATATATGTGTATATATGTGTACATATATATACATATATGTGTACACATATGTGTATATATATACACATATATACGTGTATATATACACATATATATGTGTACACATGTGTATATATATACACATATATACGTTTATATATACACATATATACATGTACATATACATATGTATACATGTATATACACAAATATACATGTATATATGTGTATATACACGTATACATATGTATATATACATGTATATATGTGTATATATACACGTATATATGTGTATATATATACACATATGTGTACACATATATATGTGTATATAAACACGTATATATGTGTGTATATATATATACACATATATACGTGTATATATGTGTATATATATACACATATATAGGGTGGGTTAGGTAGGCTAACCACATCAAAGAGAGCTGAAAGGATGACCCAAGCGCACTGTAGGAGCCACGTATTTGCGGAACGAGCGCGCGTGCGCGCGGCGTATTGGCAGCGACTGGCGCTCAGTTCGCTCGTGCCAACTCGGTCGCTGACGCTAGCGATGTGGCATGACAATGGCCTAAGGCCCCTGTTATACACCCGTTCCCTGTCACCGATCGCCGGCGACCGGAAAATGCGCGACGACAGCGACGGCCAGCCATCGGTCAGATTGGAGCGCGTTTTTGCACAGTTATTTGCCCAAAATCCTCCATCCGTTGAGGGTGGCGGTCGCCAGTCGCCGTGCACAACACAGCGATCGCCGACGATCGGCGACCGTCGCCAGAGGGGGTGTGGCTGTCGAGCAGGGGTGTGCGGAAATTTTTTTCAAAAAAGCGGAGGGCGGAAGACGGAACGGAAGTGGCCAAAAGTGGCCGGAAACCGGAATACGGAACACGGAAATAGTGCAAAAATTACTAAATTATTAGAATTTAGTCAAAACTGGACCACAGAAGTTTTCATTTCTGTTTCTAAAGGTACCAACAGAATGCTGGTTTCGCTTCCACTAGATAGTGTGAATTATTTCGGTGAAGGTGTTCAACGTTTGATGATAGCCTCAAAGAAAACCGTGGAAATTCATCTTTATAAACTTGATTATAAACCGAATAAACAGCTACGTAATCAAAGACAGACTTTTTTTGACGTGATAGACAAGAATGCTTTCAAAAAAGAATTAAAAGCGTAAAAAGCATGTTATGGTGGAGAAACAGCAGTTTTTTCATGATTCTGGGGAGAGAGGCTTTCTCTCAGATCGTTTACAATGAAACCAGCAGAAGAAAACAATCTCTCGCGCTGCGACGAGGTAGTAGGTGCCGACAAACACTTCATTGCAAGTTTTCTTAAGAGAATATACTTCGCTCCATCGGTTTCATTCTTCCAGAATTCGAATGAATCATATCGAGGTCAGCACAAGCTTTCATCCTCCCTTTTGTTAGCTTGCATAGTGGAGCTCTTCGTTTTCTTCTACCGTTTCCGTGTTCCGCTCAAAAACAAAGCGGAACACGAAACGGAACGGAAGGGCCAAAAACGGCCGGAAACCGGAATTCGGAACACGGAAACGGAAGTTCCGCACACCCCTGCTGTCGAGCCATCTGGTCCCGAGGCTGCCATTCATGGCGGCATTTTGAACGGTCATGGCACGATCTGCACGAGTTGCGTTCCCCGCCAACCATCGGCGATGGGGGAACGCAACTCGTGTATCCTGTATAACAGGGGCCTAAGAGACTAAATTAAGTAGTGTGGAGGGAAAGCGGAGTGTACGTGCCCATACATGTGCTAAATTGTGCGATTTATTTCATTGTCACTTCTTTTTGTTGTTCTTTTTTATTTATATTTATTCTATTGTTATGAACCTTAGCTACATTTATGTTCCACTTAATGAATGAGGGCCCGCGTGGTGCAGTGGTAAGAGGCGCTGCTATCACCCGCGCGGTCGAGCAATCGGTCCCGGCCCGGGCTAACCAAGCCTTCCATCCCTCCGGGGTCGGGTAAATTGGTACCAGACCCGTCTGGGAAAGTAAAGACACTGACTTGGTATAGCGGGTGGCCCTCGCAAGTCATTGTATAGGCCAAACACGCATTCACCAAGCCTCTACGATTCTGAACTGAACACGAATGCGGCGGCGCGTCCTTCGGGGACTGATCAACGCCGACACCTTCACCTTTACCTTTCACTTCATGAAAGATGTATACAGGATACCTCTCTGGAATAAACGAGCTATTTCGGTGCTTTTTATACGAACTCGATTCTCTGGCAACGTCACGTACTATGAACGCTTTACCGTTTCGTGCTTCGCATAAAATTGTGCCTCACTCTGAGTAGCCATTTGGTGCCCATTCTCGCGTACCTCGTCTCACTGCCCGAGAAAGAGTAGAAATTTGTGGTTTCAGCAGTGTCGGTATCCCGTGGGAAAAATCTTACAGTGAACGTTGGCCGCACCATGGACCAAATTCATGATCGGAAATTTGGGGTATATAACACTTCGGGCGAAATAAACGCGGTCTACCCCCCCCCAATATTCGCATTCATGACAATCGGGTATGCGATACTCGACGTGTAAGTAGCAGAGCAACGACTGCAGGCGCAGTCACTGCATGAAACGACAGTCGATCCGAGTCGATATAGGTGTTGACATGACATGTTTGATTTTTCTCCGTTTTCAACGCATTTTCGGTTTCTGTGACTCGTTTTTGTTTTGTCGTGTTTTCATCCTTTCTATTTTCGAGTGCTCAACTGTGTTCTCCATCGCTCCAAACTCCAATATTCGTTTTTTCTTATGATATTTTATTTTTCAGCTCTTTTGAGCGCTCAACTGTACATTTCGTCTCTCTGAACTCCCTGGTCATAAAATTCCCGCCCAATAATGAAATTAGTTCAACTCACGGCTCAACAGTAGTGGAAATCGCCAATGCTTGCGTAAAGCGACGCTGAAAATTGAGTGACGCATCAGCTGATGCGCCGGCCAATTTAGCATTGGGGTGCTCTTGCTACGCTCTTACTACAGCGTGCCACTCGATGCCTCGCAGCGCTAGCGGGTGGACTAGACCTATATTCCCCCAAATAAACTTCGCGGCGCGTCCATGAACGCGAATACGCGCGCCGACCGGGGTTTATTCGCGGGTCTATGGCGCCGATACCCGTAATGAATTAGGCCCAGCTTCACGGTTCGGGGCTACTGGCTAATGTGAAAGGCTACGCCAAGAAAAGCCAAGTGATCGTCCGCGAAAGCTATCCGATGAGGATGAGAGCAAAATGTTCACACTTCAACGAGTAACTGCAGCGCATTCGTAAAAGTGGAATCACCAACATGGGTAGGAATTATGAAACGTGCCGTGGTTTTGTGCTACAACGCACCTTCATGAATCATATGACGGGCCTTCCCATCTTGCTCCCTTGGTCCAGCGACCGGAAACAGTATGTCTAATATGTTTATTACTGCGGTGAATATGACACACAAAGCCATCAGATGCCTGGAGTATAAGTGATCCTTAAATATGATTGAGTAGTGGCAGTGGACCGGGCCCTCAGAGGTGACGACGAAGGGCCGGTAGATGTGGTCCTCGAAAAGTCCTTCAATCGTCCTCGCGGTCGGAGTCGTCGTTCCTCTTTTCTGCTCCCTTCTCCGTCCGACAGGCACTTTAAATACTAGACATCAGATGAGCGTTTGACTGATTCATGCTTAGAGTGTCTAACTGCATGTTCGCAGTATACTCGAAAAAAGGGGACTGTGTGCCCACCTGGCGTATACCGTATCGCCAATTACTGTATCCATCCGACCAATCACCGTCCTGCTCTTGCACATGTATTATGTGCTAAAATAGTGTGGCATAATACACCACTATGGCCTGCTGTCAAGTTCAAGTCTTTGCCTTGTTGCTTGCAAGGTTGTCTATTCCAAAGGCGTTTTTGTGAAGGAACATTTTTCGAATATCTTCCGCGCGTAGTCTTGACACAATCCTTTTTTCTTTTCCGAATATCCTTCGCAAAGAACTTTACACAATTTTTTTTCTATTCCAACTATGTTTCATCTTTTTATGCTTCGATTTCTCTTCTGGACACTTCATTTGTCAGAACTTTCTGCCTTTGTTTCGAATTTCGCTTCTTGAGAGGTTACTCGCTTTTGATAAACACTCCCGTCGCTTTAGAACTAACTAATGGGTGACACAAATTTGTGCACTCAAGCAGAAGGCCTTCACGGCACTCAGGTCACGTGGGAGGATATCGAGAAGGATATGCAGCGCTCACTGAACACATCAGCGTCATTTGGACTGAATAAGTCTGCGAAAAATATAGGTGATGGAAAAGTGAGTATGCGAGGAAGTTGAGATAAACTGTTCATGATTACAGATAGCATGATTGAATACCTTTCCAGGGTATAATGTCGAGGATTCTGCTTGTGGAACCGGATTGGCAACCGAAGAATGGCGAGCTACCTGACATATTTGTTGCCAAGGTAACGAAAGGCATATTTCCGACTGAATTGTTAAAACAAGTATCTTATGGAATCGGTTGTGAAAGTAGACATTGCGGTGGCGATCTCTTCTGTTCTTGTTATTTCATTTGCTTCTCGGACATTCATGCTACTCGCATAGCGCCCATCTTCCTCTCCATTCCACTCTTTAGTGTCTGGAATTAGAGATCGGGATCTGAAGAGCGTAGGCTTGATCTCGATGATATGGGTTCAGCACTATCAAGGGCAGAAACTATTGGCTTGCCGAGGAATATCAGGAATAAGTTGGACAAGTGAGACCCAATTAGCCGTTTAGGTGTAACATTTTTTGCTGGTGATGGCTCACAATCCGTCAGGTGCCTGTGGATGGTAACGAATACTGGAGCAGAGAAAGAGTTTATTAGCAGAACAGACTAGGGTGTCACAAACGAGATCCTTTGGAGCGCGCAGGTGAATGGATCGTATGTGAATGGACACTCGCCCGGTCTTTTAACCTTTTCGTTTCATGCGCTCACACATCATACAGGTCTCCTACATGTAGGTCTCCCTTTGATCATCGATGGAAGATCACACCGCGTGTCTTTGTTTCGATTCTCTAATAAGAAATCGTTCTCAAATAAAACTCTCACGTCTCACCTGCCTCGTATGAGGCGGTTCCTCCGGCAGACCCAGGATGACAGTTCGACTGGTGAAGGAAAACTGCAACGATCACTAGGGTGATCAACAGTGGAGTGGAAGGAGTGGTGCTCAAGACCCTGCGATCGAGGACGACTATGAAGAGAGGCAGATAACGTGACTGAACGTGATAAAATACTAAGGATAGGAATGTCTTGTATTGAAGAGAAAGTGATTTCAAAATTGGCTGAATTTTTCAGATCATCTCAGAGCTGCCTATGCAAGAACTCAACGACGAAGTAGCGAATCAGATCAGTAGCGACAAAGATGAGAGGGATTCGGCTGCCTTGGAGAAGTTTTGGGAATTCCAAAAAAACGTGAGTTTTCCGAAAATACACTCTTCTCCTGGCTGAAATCATAAAGCTTAATATTTCAGTGTCACAACACTGAAGTGGATGCCTATGAGCTTATCGACAAATTTGTCGGAGGCAAGATAAAAACACCGATGGTACGTGGAGAATTTAGTACTTATTTCGTTACAGTTGATGGTTGCGTATAGTGGAGTGAGTAGAGTATGTAGATTACGAGCGTATTTTTCTCTACTTTCGCCTAAAAGTGTATTTTTCTGGGTTTTTATTCCCGCTTCCCAAGATGCATCACACTACGCTCCTTGATTCGCGACATGATAGTCTTGTTACAGATTTTCGGCTCGAGAAAAATTACTGAAAGCAATCCGGCGAAAGGATACATCCTCATGGAATATTTTGAGAACATACATACAGTGCCGTTCTACGAGAACATTTCGCTGAATCAAATGAAAGAGTTAAGTTGGTCAGAGGATTTTCGATTTTCATTTGTTCAACTGACCGACCCAAATAAAGCTGTCACTTAAAATTTCAGGTTCTACGCTACTACGCAGTGATCACAGCAAATCTACTTCGCGTTTCGATGGAAGAACGAGACCGATTTCCTCAGACGCCTTTCAAATACTACTTCCATCTAGATTACATCATTGAGGTAGGCAATATGGGTTACGGTAACTATTAATGTATACGATAACTATTAATTTGTAATTATTCACAACGAACGCAAAAATTTCAGATGGAAAAGCAGATGAAGATCGTGACGAGAGAATGGCTCGGTGGGAGATTTGCAAGCAGTATAGATCGTATGGAAGAAATTGGTGCGGAGCTGTACGACGAGAAGGGCGCGGACAAATTAGCCGAAGATTTGGGTGAGTGATAATTTTTTAGGGCCTGGTTCGCGGAAACTTGTGGAAACCTCAAAGACCGCGCCATTCGTGCCCTTCACCGCAATAGGTCATTGTGGAATGGAGATTCAAAGTAGTTTTACTATAGAGTAGGTAGACATCCGCAAAAAGAAAAATAAATTGACGC
Source organism: Nippostrongylus brasiliensis (assembly GCA_030553155.1). Taxonomy (NCBI): domain Eukaryota; kingdom Metazoa; phylum Nematoda; class Chromadorea; order Rhabditida; family Heligmosomidae; genus Nippostrongylus; species Nippostrongylus brasiliensis. The sequence continues at coordinate 32,304,665 of CP130736.1, read as the reverse complement.
CCGGCCATGACTTTCAAATGAAAACCACTCTCATGGATCGCTAGGATGTGCAGGTCAAAATTTCAGATTTGGCCTGAACTCTGTCTTGGTAGGTTATTCTGCATGCTGATTGCGATTATGATCTTTGTTTTCCGAATTTCGCTCGATTTTGACAGTTACGGGCAGATTTAGGCGACTAAGGCACGTTCTCGCTAGTGGCGCGGAGGAGCACTTACCTGAATCTCATTTAGGAATGCAGCGCACATTTTGCCACGGCGATTTGTGGTCAGGAAATATGATTTGGAAACTGAATGGAGATCATCTCAACTTCTATTCCATAATCGATTATCAGGTATGGTCCGTGAGTGTGCAATCAAACATCTCAGTATAACAGTCACAAAAATTGACATGAAGAGCGCAATTGTTGCAAACACCTCTATCTGGCCGACTCAGTGATAATTTTCTGCTGTGAAGTAACACCCACAGAAGGCAATCTTTATGACTTCCAGATCAGTCATTTCGGTTGCGCGGCTACCGACCTTGTTTTGGTCACCTGCGTCTGCCTAAGCGGCAAAGATCGACGAGAAAACTGGGAGGAGCTTATCGAAGTGTTCTGCGAGTTCCTCAAGGAAGAGGCAGTCGACTGCAAAATGCCCTTTACCGTTGATCAGGTGCGATGGGTGATTATTTGCTTTTTTATGTATTTAGTTCACTTGACGGTATGGGACTTTTAAAGTGAGAGACCTCATACATCAGGGGCCGTATGCTTGTCGAGTAGATTCTACCAAGCGAGCAGATTCTAACCGCTCGAGGACTCGCCCGAGTCCGCTCTCTTGACCTGTGGCCTTTGGTATACTCCGGCAAAGCCCGTCGCGGCGGAGCTAAAAATGCAAGGCTCTCCTCTAAACAGCACTATAGCTGGGTTTTTTGTATGCTGGGCCCACATTCATCATTGGTAAACCCCGATAAACCCCGAGATATAGCCTGTGAACGGTGCGCACCTTTCTCTACTTATCCTAGACTTCCTATGTTAAACGCAATCTCTCATTGACTCTGTCGTATGGCTCTGGCTGCGCCGCGGTTTCGGAGACCGCTGGTCCTTTCATGAATTTGGGCCCTGCAGTGATGCTCTCAGGGCAGTACTGTGGCTTTTGTCGCAGCGAGCTGCGACCGGCCGGCGCCATGTGCGATGGTCGGGCAGCACTGCTCCGAGTCCCCGCCCACAGCAGCATAAAAAAACCCAGCTGCGGTGCTGTATATAGGGTGCGTCAAAAGTCTTTGGACTCATCGTCAGATAATTGGTCGTCTTAACGGCTATTTTAAAGCAAATGAAACGAAATTAATCACGTTTATTACTTTAGACATTGTACACATAAAGGCAAAGTTAGGCTTCAAAACGGCCTCATTTAGCACGAACACAGGCCTTAAGTCTCTTAAGGAACCCATCTACAGCGGCGCGCAGGACTTCTTCATTAATTTCTTTCCAGGCTTTCTTCAAAGCTCGTTTGGGCGACTTAATGTCCCAGTGTGGTGATGAGCAGGCCTTGCTCGTTAATACAGACCAAGTTGTCGTACACCGTGAACTTTGGTATAAGTAGAGTTCCTTCAATGTCCGCGCCTGACACTCCCTCCTTGTGCATTTTCGCCATAGCAGTGCGCAAACCTTTTACTCCAGACAACTCAAACCGGTCAACGATCGGTAAGGAAAATTTGCTATACTGTAGGGCAAGATTAGTATAATAGTTACGCATAAAAGTTTGGATGGCTGCGGGCGTTCTCCATATATAATGATCCTCCAACCGCGAGTCCAAAGACTTTTGACGCACCCTGTAGAGGGAAGCCGTGCACTTTTAGCGCCGCTGCGACGATTTTTTTCATCTAAGGGATCACATACATGCGTTTGACCAGATATATATATATATATATATATATATATATATATATATATATATATATATATATATATATATATATATATATATATATATATATATATATATATATATATATATATATATATATATATATATATATATATATATATACCGCGACTCGATTTTCAAATAACCTTACGAATGCCAAATACAATTCAAATCCAGAATCCTTTTGTACGTTAGTAAAGGTGTGTATCAATATTACAATGGCTCAATGTAGACTCTGTCAGCGTTGCCGGTCATCTCGTACACGAGGCAGCGAGCCAAGGCGGCGCGCGGTTTTTTGCACGCCGTCTGACACCCTCTTACACTTCAACGTACCCTCCACTGGCACCATCGCCGTCTGCCGCACTCCGCAGCAGGGACGCTCTGCATACCTACGGTTAGACCCGTTGTGGGACCGTGCCTTTGACTGGGAAACACACAAACTCACAGACAGACAAAATATTAGGTTGTAAACCTTCCGATTGAACGTTTGCCACATCTTAATTTTTCAAACATATTTCGTTGAAAAGCAACCCAGTTGAAATATATAATGAACAATGTTAAACTACTACGTGTCGCCTTACTGCTGGTAATCATTTTATCACATACGCGTAGAAGCCTGTCGGTTTATTCACGAAAAACGTTTACACTCCCGTTTTGAGATAGTCTACTTGTTGAGATATTTTTCTCCTGTGAGATTCTGTAGGGTACTCTCTGGAGATTACGTTGAATGGGGTATCGGTCTCCAATAACCCTTCGGAAAATTTTCCATGTGACTTTTTTAAAGACGTCTTCGGTAGTGTTGGGTGGGTATCGTTCTCAGCCCTGCTTATCCTTTGGTCTGCAAGCCATACAATACATTTGCTCACAGAATAGTTTGGTAGTCACTAGTACATTTTTGGATAGAAGCTCTTACTCGATAAATTCAGAATAACTCAACAATACGTGTAGAATCTCCTCCTTGAGGTGCAATTAGTCTTGGTGTAGATTTTCTTGGTTTACCAGGACCAAGCCGTTGGGGTTTACGGCAATGAGGAGCGTACTTCATTCACTTCTGATCTGCTATAGCCAAGGTACTTTAGCAGTTGATGTTCTTTTCGAAACTTAGGAATTTCGTACGCGATGTAACCCCAGCCTTGAGCTGCTGTGTAGGTAAAATGGTCATTCCTCGTTCTCTCAGCAGCTGATGGCATGAGTCATCCGGCTGCAGAGCCAGCAAGGGGGCGGCGCTGCGCAAACCAGAGATGCAGAAAAAACTCCGCCCTCACTCTTCCCATCTGGCTCTGGCCGCTCGCGCGTGTTGGAATATGCCGTGTACGAGATGACATGTAATCAACGCTCCAAACGTAGTAGCTCATGGGGTTCAAATCCGGTTTTTTTTTGGGACGAGAACACCTTGGACCAAAACATGTCCAAGTTATCGGACAGCCAGTTTTGAACCAAATGGTTCGTGCGCCGTCTTGTTGAAAGACATATGGCCTTCCTGAAGACACAGCCGCTATCCAGGGGACTACTACAGTCACTGAACTTTCGCTAACTCCAATACCGTCGCCAACCTCCTCAGCGCTTGTATCGGTTCCTTCAAGATCAGCTCCTGAGCCCATTCTACGGCTTCTGCGGTTCTTGAAACATATGTATATATATATATATGTATATATATGTATATATATGTATGTATATATATATATGTATATATATATATATATGTATATATATATACATATATATACATATATATGTATATATATATTGCTGAACTTGTCCTGAATGTATTACGAACTGGCTCATAACTTCGTATCCGTCGCTCTGTACGTAGCTTCCCTCTTGTACCCGTATCTCCACCATCGAATCTCTTGTGTCCACGTGGTTTTGCAAAATCGGAAACAACATCGTCACCTTCAAATTCGCACTTCCTTGTTGTTTTGTAGTAGCTTTTAAACATTGTTTTCAGTAAAGTCGTGTAAGTAAACAAGATGCAGTACTTCTCGTTCAGCTAAAGGAGGCGTACCGACGTTTTCTTCCTCTAGGAGCCGCTCTACTGGTGCCCTACATTGGGCCACTATTTGGTGCCTCCGTTAAGGATCATGACGAGAAAATATTGAAAGAGGTTTGAATCGTTCTCATACTTTGATAGAAGACTATGATTGTCATTGCAGGTTACTGAGAAGGCTGAATGTTTGTTCGAGGACATATTTCTCTTCCATGATCGGAACATGAAGATAAAAAACCAGGCTGTCTCCAACGCTCTTTGATAGCCCGCGGCCCGATCACCAGCACGACGACAGGACCACCGCGGCAATGCTCCTTCTCGACAGCGTTTCGAGCCTCATCTTAGTGTCTCTAGCTTCACCCGAATTACAAGTTAGGCATTGATAGTCTTTAGTTACTGCCCATTAATTAAGACTGTTGCATTGTTAATCTTCAAGAATAGCGTTGTTATGAAACTGGTGATCTGCCGTGTCAAATTTGAATTTTCACTCGTAACTAATGCCACCTTCTTTGCTGAAGGCATGAAAGGCCGGAACAGATGTTTGTCGATCTTCTTCATGCAAATGACCTTATTCTGCGTTTTGACACTCCACTCTTGCACTCCACTCTTTCGGCGTATATGACATACAATCTTTCGAGGGAACGAATCCCGAATCAGTGAAAACTCGTCAGTCATCTTGCACCAGAAAGGTGGAATTTCACGATTTTCGCAACTCCCGCCCGATTAACCTTTTGAGCGTGCTCTACAAGCTTTTTACAAAGATCGTCTTAGCACAACATCGCATACATTGTATGAAGCACCACCGCCGAAGTACTATAAAGAATTCAGCTGCGTATACCACATCCAAAATGTTGTGCGATGGTTACCAATGCCTTCGAGGGGTATTATCTGTCCTTCGTCTTGACACTGCTCAACTAGAAAGAGGTGTTGGTCGTTCAACTTTCACTGAAGTAGAATTTGAAGATCCCATCTTATCAAATCTTTTCGAGAAAACAGAACTCGTGAATGCACCAGCAATGAATGCATAAAAGCAATGAATCTCTACGACCTCAAAATGTGTTGTCTCTCGCAGCAAATGGCGAGCGATTTAATGGAATTACCCCCAACAGTCACGTTTCGAATCAAAACAGTTACACCAAAGCGCCTGCCACGAAATTTGGCAAACATTCTTCAAAGGGCTGTCGAATACTTTGTAGCATTTCAGCATTCAAGCGAACACAGAGACAGAACAGATCCGTACGGCGGTTTCGGTTCTGTTTCTGGTGCAATTGACTGATTAAGAAGCGGATGAATCGGGACCGTTTTGTCACCGGGAAACCATCCATTGGACATGTGGCTCGGTCTCTTATCATACTACAAAGATATTATTAAAATAACAGCAATTTATTCAAACGAAATCTCAGTGAACGAAATAATCACCATTCAGATAGATGACTCTTCCTCAACTTTCGGGCAACTTCTCAATTCCTCTCCGCCAGAACTCTGAGAGCTGTGACGAAAAAAATTGGCCGACCTACATATATTGCCAGTAGGTCTCGGTTGTCTAATTCCATAACTCGAAGGTGTTGCTCTAAGGACCTGAATAAGTGATAATCTAAAGCAGCAAGGTGAGGAGAGTACGGTAGGTGCGGTAGAATTTCCCGTCATGCGATAAAAACGCCCTGAAAGGGAAAAGTCTACCTTTTGAATGACAACGCTCGTCCTCATGTCGCAAGAGCAACTCGTGAGAAAATTCAGGATTTAGGCTGGGAAGTTCTATCGCTCCCACCTTATTCTCCAGACCTTGCTCTTTCAGACTATCACTTATTCAGGTCCTTAGAGCAACACCTTCGAGATATGGAATTCGACAACCGAGACGAACTGGAAATGGAGGTCGGCCAATTTTTTTCGTCACAGCTCTTAGAGTTCTGGCGGAGAGGAACTGAGAAGTTGCCCGAAATATGGGGAAGAGTCATATATATGAATGATGGTTATATCGTTGACTGAGATTTTGTTTCAGTAAACTGCTGTTATTTTGAAGAATGTTGCAAAAGTGTTGCAAGACTTAATTTTATAGGAGAGGTGTTATCCAACGAGTAGAACTACCAGTGCAGATTTTCTGTTGGAGAATGAATCGTAATGAGAATGGATCCAGTACCCCATTCATTCACGATAGCATTGTTGAGCAAAATCAGAGAAATCCTCTTCTTCCCTCCCATTCCGATATTCGTAGGATTTTTCCCGAGCACACTACAACTCGTTCCATCAGATACACGTCCTGTTGCTAGTGAAGGAACTTGATTACGAGGAGTTGTTTGAAGGACACCTTGGTAGAAATTTCCCACCAAACTCCACTGATTCTTTAGCTAGACCGCTCATTATTTACCTGATAAACGACAAGATGTTGCTAAGAACAACTTCGCAGAGGTTCAATTAATGTTGAGTTGAGGGAACGATCTCGAAAGGAAAAGCAGTTGCGGCTGGATACTTACCCTACAACCTAATCGTCAATGTATATGACGTTACCTTCACCATTGTGCCACGTATTCGAAATTTTGCTGATATTTTACCTAGTTGTTGCTGCATACAAAATCTAGCGACAGAACCAACACAGCCGAATGCGTCTATGTTTACTTTGTGCGAAGCCCCATACGTCGCATTCGCATGTGTCACTCACCTATTAAATTTTTTAATATCCATTAAAAAGTTTTAACAGGCCCGATACATCAGGTTCATGTAAGCATCGGACAGGAACCTCACGTATGATAGCGACTATGCCATAACTATAAAAGGCCCCGAAGCAGACGGCTTTCACGACCCATTGCTCACAATGAAAGTTGCCCTCGTTTTGGCTGTCGTCGTGCTGGCCGTTGCCCTCGCCAAGCCTAAACATCACAGTTCCAGCAGCTCCGAGTCGAACGAGCACAAAGGAAAGGTATAGGAATTTTTGGGAGGTTCCTATTTTAGGTAGACCACATGTAAATTCAACTATTTCTCTTTTAGCATGACGGAAAAGGTCACCATGGCCACGGTGGTGGCCATCACGGTCACCATGGCCACGGTGGCCATCACGGTCACCACAGCTCGCGACCTCCTTTCATCACAGGATCCACAGAAGTACCATCAGCTCCGACTCACTTACCTCAAGTATCCACTGAGGCTGCTCCAGTGTCAAGCGATGTTCCAGCCATATCGACCGACGTTTTTGTTGAACCCACGCCAGGACTACCTGACACAACCGGGTTTATTCCGTCGGTAACCGATGTGCTTCCGGACGTGACCACTGTGTAAGGTGCTACATAGCTATACTCACCATTAGTGTACTTATTCCACAAGCGCCAATGAAGCAATTCGAAGATCATCTGTTTATCCTACATTGTTTGGTATGGTACGGGTGCCAACATTTTTGTTTCAGCTCAGTAGGGTAAGCTAACGAAACAGAAGAGAACATAGACTTAGGAAAGTGACGCGTTTTTTCACTTTTTATCATTAGAAATTCAATGTTAGAAAGAATAATCCTCGAAAAAAGCTCCCCTAAGGCCAGAAAGCAAATCAAAGGACATGGTCTCTAGAACTGCTGCCTCCAACAAGCAACATGGGTGCTTAGCGTTGAACACCTGGAATTACATTCGGCCCATACTAAATTTCATCCATATGTTTTGATTTTGACGGGATCAGGACGTTAGGTTTTCGATTTTATAGTGATTTATATGATTTTTTCCAAGGCGATGCTTCTTTTGTTCGCGTGGTTCAGCGGTAGGAGGAACTACTGACAAGCCCACGGCGGAGATATAAAAGGCTTCCATTTCTCCATCCTTTTTTTGGGGGTAAATTGATAGCATTTTTGACTGTTCACCATGCCTTCACAGTTCTTAGCACGTTGACGACAGCGCCTTTTTCGCGTGTCTGGCGCGTGAGGACCAACCGATTTTCTAGCGCGCCGAGGCTGTGGCATGATGCCGGCATACGGTGAATTTTTTTCAACATGGAAGGGAATTATAAATCTCGAAGACTACATATACAGTCCTGTAATATCAGGGATTGTGACTATTCCTTTTTTGCAATGAAAATAGAAAAATAACAGCTGGAAGCTTTGAGAATGTCCTTTTTCTCTATCCACGTTGAAAGGAAATTGTAATTTGTATATTGTTCATTATTTATTTATTCTAATAATCAATATTTGTTTGTATTTGTGTGTTTGTTTTACTAACCAGGATTTGTTTGCATTTTTTTTCTTGCAATAACCACTATTTGTTTTTACTTGGAAAAAAAACTAGTGCACAATCAAAATTCCAGTAAATCAGATGCTAAGAATCATTTTCATGGACCATGCTTCCTATAGCAATGTGCAAAGGTCTACTAGAAAGTGACACAAAAAGATCCTTCGAAATTCTAAAATGTATCGAGAAAAATACGATACAAGACTGTGGCGCAGCATTGCGCCACACGGTCCCACGCAGCCGCTTGAGTGTGGCGCAGTATTGAGTGTGGCGCAGCACAATGCGTGATGCGTACGAATGGGCTGATCAACACCTAACCCTGATCACCTTCTACCTCTACGCTTTTGATTTGCTTAGCCCTAATCACAAGCAGCTCAGTGAAGCAAAAATCACCATCGAAGACATCATGTGAGATTGTTTTCTAAATTTCTCAGTTCACCCGATGCGTCAGCCTTTCTAATTCTATCCCATGGATTGTTCACACACCATATTTTTATTGGCAACACTCTACTTTCATTCAAATATGACTGCTGAAGGTTATTTCATCAAATCAATCGACATTCGCTGAAAAAATCCTACAGACCATGCTGACATACATAATTTATGATTCGTTGCCACTGCACGTTCATGATTTGAGAGAAGCAAAAGATAAACAAAAGAGCCATAAAATAACGACCTAACAACCTTGAATATCAGTTCTACCTCCCAAGAAGTAAAAAACTGTGAACAAATCACTATTTCCTCTATAGCTTTCATACATTTGCAGATCAGAAAATGCGCGAAAGCAATAACGCCTTCTTCAGATCAATCTTTCTTCTCTGTGATATCTGACCTCCAGAGTTTAGAGCATCGTCGCCAACCTTCGTCATTCCCATCGAAGTGCTCCACAAACGTCCGTGACGTGTTCTTCTCCGGGAATGTTTGATAAGAAAGGGATCTTTGATTCTTTGAATACCTCGACAGATGAGCAATGCGAAACCGTTGCAGGAATGAAAACTTTTAGAGAGTGGAATCGTAGCGTTATGAGAAGCGTTATAACACTGACCGCATAAAACTGTATTATTTAATGTTGAATAATCGAAGCACAATTTGAAATATTCTCAAAAATAGACCACATGTAGCGCATTGGACTAATATCAGAGCGACTTGATAACCAGCACTCTTTACTCGGATACCCAGAAGGAGCTCATCGCAGACGGTCGATGAAGATCGAGTAGAGTAGGTGGCAGTACTGTTCAGACACCACACTCAGTTCATCAGATGACTACAATCATGAGCTCCAGAATTCCGTTTCAGACTCTTTCTCAGCAGAATTTCATGTCAGTCCTTGAACCATTCTCAACAAAGAAAGGACGAGTCAATTTTTTTTTCAAATTTTCAATGGAAAGGACGAGTTTTCTGTTTGCACAAGTTCGAACGCTAACCACAATTTTGATTATATAGGGCAAGGTATCTATTGAAAATTAAGTAAAACTCTGCGCTGATGTTACAACAGTTGTATGCTGCTGTACCCAAGGAGACCGGTAGGGTGGACCTAGCGTTTCCACTTGAACGTCATCTTCGTAGACCTAAAAATGGCTCAAACCTTAGGCCATGATAGATCTTGTCCACCCTGTTAACCTCGTTTGATACACCAAAATTCAACAATAATAACATCATGCCGAGGTTTAAAGAAGAGAAACTTGGATAATTCCTTGCGTAGGCTAATACTTCAGCAGTTTTCATGGTTGTATGCATTGTCAAACAAGAAAAATTATCTTTCGATGAAGAAGACTTGGTGACAGCGACTACAGGTGAGTGGGCAGTTTCCTTACCTTTTTTCACCCAAACACTGACCTGGTTTGAATAACAAACATCGGTCTAGAAAAAGTGTGCCTCATAAAGCCTTCAAACACGTCTACTACACGGTTATTAATGTTAGATACATGCTGAAAATATCTCGACTGAAGTGAAACAAATGAGTGAAACATGCTTCACTCATTTGCGAAGTGGGTAGTTGCTTTGCTTCATTGGGTTGGGTACAATTAAAACCCTATAAAATTCCATTAACGCACAAAAATTCATTGATACCTATCTTCTAGAAATTGACAAAAATCGAAAGAAACTGGTGTGCAGGAGTAAAAAGAAGTGAGATCTGGGACAATTATCCCAGATCTCACTTTTCAAGAAGAACGTTTCAAAAGATGAACGGTCTCAGCCAAAAAACACTGCCTCATCCAGCGTCCTCGTGAACGGTCTCAGCCAAAAAACACTGCCTCATCCAGCGTCCTCGTCACACCTAGCCAAAAAATTGCGAAAAAATTCTCAAGCACCTCAGAAGCACTCTCTCACGCCAAGAACTTCGTCAAGGGCGGGACAGACGTATGCCGGACGTCAATAAATTCATTGCTTTCAGAAATATGGATTTCTTCCGCATGGGTATTCGCGACCATCAAAAATCTGGACAAAAAACGGTGACTGTAATGGTTACCAGCATGTTGAACAATGTTTTGTTTAGGTTTAGATACGAATGCTTTAAGTGAAGAAATAAAAATCCTGCACACAACCTAATTCAATCAATCCATCACCCCACGTTGTCTGTTACATAATGTGTTACTCACTTCTTCATCCATACAATATGTACAGACACGAGCTGTAAACTGTAGACTTGTAATACCATTTTGCACTTGAAAATTATTTGTTGCAATCCACCTAGGTTTCGCGGTACCGATTCCGAAGGGATAGAAGTTTTTATTTGTTGTAACTCGGAAAGAGTTTAGCGATTACTTCTGGAGTGAGTTGGCAAATCCAATTCTGTGCTGGCCAACATCGTAAACGTTGCAGTACTGACGGATGAAGGGATCACCGAGAATCCAAGCAGGACCGAATCCGAACGTATTCATGCCGAAGATGGAGAGGATGCAGCGTCCATCCTGGTCTCCGGACGGAATGACAAAGTTCTTCGAGTTTATCGTGTACTTGTTGCCTCCAATGGTCAGATCAAGGCTTGGAGTGGCGGCGCAGTCGATGTAGAACACCTCGTCGTTCTCGTCATACTGAAAGAATAAAAAATGGACAACCATTATCTAGTACTACGCTGGAAAAAGCGAATATCGCATGAGAAGCTGTCGTCTAATAGCTCTTTTCTCGGTGATATTAGCAATCCAAAACGATCCAAAATGACTAACAGCTCGCAAGAATGCTACAGTATCTCCCCTAATTTTTTGCAAAGTGATGTCGGCGACATATTAATCCGCCGTTCCTGTTGCCTAATTCTCTTTGATATTGATGATTTCAACAAAGAGATACAAAGCATAGCTCAAGAACTGCGAAAATTTTAAGTTTGAGGGTCTCAGCACATCAGCATTTGATAGACCGGAAGTCTCCCATTCGTGCCATGCACCTTTCATTTGATAGAAATTATCATAGAGAGAGCTGTAGTGGGAGGAGCCAGAATCAATCACCTTCCTACCTCATAATTCGGTGAGTGCTTTCGAATTTATAAACTTCAGGGCAGAGGCGGGGAGAAAGACGAATTGACACAAGGATCACTATTATTGCAAATACCTCTAGGTGGCCGATCCAGTGATGATTTTATCTCGTAAATGACACCAAAAGAAGGCAATCTTTGTGATTTCCAGATCAGTCATTGCGGTTGCGCAGCTACCGACCTTGTCTGGGTTACCTGTGTCTGTCTTTCACAAGAATATGTGTTTTGGTGAAGGACTTCAATCTTCATGAAGAGTAATAAGTTACCGTTCCTCCGCTAGCTTGTCCGATAGCATTGGCAATAGCGGTAGGGGCAGCGATGAGGGAGGTGCCAGTGTCAGAAATCGACTGCCATCCCTTGCTAGACGAGTACGAGCCCGACGCGACAGCGTCAAGCTGAAAATGAAATATCAGGACGAGCAAATAGAAACCGTATGAGCTGCCTTTACAAATTGATGCTCCCGGACCCGATAATTCGCCATTATTTCGACAAAACGTTGCAATTCTGTACGTATTGAGGTGATCCTGTCTGACCTTGAACTGGTAGTAAGTGGCTGACGAGAGAGGCTGGTAGGCAAGCACAGGACCGCAGTTGGTGGTATCCAGACCTCCGTAGGTGTACACTCCACCGTAAACGTTGTCCTGAGCTGTAACACTTCGAATGAATGACCACCATACAGTTCCTCTAAAGGCCCTTTCAGACTTTATCGCGTTGCTGCCGCGGTAATGATGAGACATAGGAACCGGCGGCGCCCGCCGCAGCTGCGCAGTAGCGCAGCATCCGGTTTCCATTTTCTTTGCGAAAACCACCCATACCGCCAACCATGTACTAAATTGTTTTTTTGGCCAACGAAAGTCCAGTGGACGGCCGGAAAAGAGCGCAGCTATTGCGGAAACACGCGCGCCCTCTTTTTACTGCTCTGCTTAGGTTTACTGCAGTAGAATCTGAAAGGGCCATAATCCTTAAAATAAAGCAGTTACGGTTAAGAATAGCGGAGAAACGTTGACGCGATAGAGGGCGCTTGTTCTGTGGAAATGCTACCGTTATATAATATGTAGTACGGAAGGACAGAGTCACTTGCTGCTGGTGTTGGGAAAAACGACGGGAAGCATGAGATGAGATCGAGATCATGAGATCATGAGCATGAGATCAAGGCCCAGATTCATCATTGGTAAACCCCCGATAAACCCCGAGATATACCTCGATTGGCGCGCAAACCGAGATTCGTGAACGCGAATCGGGGTTTAATCGGGGTTGATCGCGGGTCTATCACACCTCGCGATGAGGCACGGTTTGGGAGACCTCGACGGCTTATGGCGCAAGTGCCGTAATCGCACTCACTGCGGGCAAGCGGTCGTTGACACATAATTGAACGCATCGATCGCCGCAATTATGTGTCGACGGCCGCTTGCCCGCAGTGAGTGTGATTGCGGCACTTGCGCAACAAGCCGTCGCGGTCTCCAAAATCCCAACTTTCACGAACCATAAATGGCCGCAAACTCGCGGTATATCGAGCCGGTTTATCGTCAACGTGGTTTCAGTGACCGTTCGTCCATTCATGAATCTGGACCGAGGTGAGAACTTCGGGTTTATGCGTACCCACATATTATTTCACGACTACAGGGTGCCATAAGGCTGCCACATGTTATTGCTGGTCCTAACGCGAAAATTTTCGCAATGCAACCCAGCTATTGCGGAAATAGCTCCACCTCCCAGTTATAGGCCCCTTCACACTCTTCTGCGTTACTGCCGCAGTAATGATGAAACATAGCGACCAACGAGGCGAGTGGTAGCTGCGCAGCGTTCGGTTTCCAATTTCTTTGCGAAATCCACCCATTTCGTCATCTAAGTACTATATAGTTTTTTTTGACCAACCACAGTCCAGTGGACAGTTAGAAAAGCGCGCAGCTATTGCGGAACTACGCGCAACCCCACACTTTTTACTGCTCTACTTTACTGCCGCAGTAGAGTCTAAAGCGGCCTTATCACTTTACACTGACTTTACTGCTAAAGTGCTAACACCCTGTAGAGGACGGCAAAACACCTCTATAGCAACCGGTGCAGACCATCATGCTGACGGACACGACCACTTCAGTTTTTCCTTTGACCAACCTCCTACGTGCTCCAAGAACACGGTAAAAATCGGTTGATCAACAAGTCCCTGATCGACGGCGTTGATGAAAGGTGGAGTGACACCGTCAACGGCAATCGTCTTGAAAGCCAATCCAAGGATTCCGTCAATTGGTTGCTGAAAACGACGAATTCAATGTTGCAAGACTATTTTACATATGAAAGGCTAACGACCACCGGTTCTACTCACATCAGCGAAGAACGCAGCAAGGCTGGTGGCCTGACCGAATACGGTTTTAGGCACAGCGAGTTGGTTGGTGCCAATACCGCCGAATCGAACGGTGTCCTCACCTAGGAATCCTACAGCGGATCCTGTGCCATACTGAAATATGATATTTGAACGAAGGATGGAGAAAAACAGCGACAGAAAGTTCTTCCATACTAATCGCTGTTCGGAAAGGACCAGAATATTTTTAATAAATGTCGTACACGTCCAATCACACAGCCATTCGGCATCGGAGCACAGCAAACTATTAGCTTCAAGATAACCTATGCCAGTTGAAATTGGTTCTGAAAAAAGGCACCTGGATTGACCATGTCTGTCCATTGGCGATGTACGTAGTTGACTTCGAGGATGTGAACATGTTCTTTCCTTTGCAAGCGTTCACATGAGCGCTGTTGCAGCACGACTGATCCTTGCAGAGAACCTCACACGTGACTAAATCAGCTCTTTCAAACTCACTTTTTTCTTTTTTCTCTGATACCCACTACAAAAATATGTTTTCCCTTTCCATGCTTTCCACTAATTATCGAATTTTGGAATTTTTCTGAAAAATTTGCAAAGGTTTCAGATCAAGGAAAAGTCTCTACTAACGTGCTCCCTGGCAGTTAGCGTCGGAACAGCTTTCTTGTCCGGTTCCACAGGTGCTGTCCGGAATCCAGAGGTTGGCCGATCCGGTGTCGAGGATAACCTTAATATTTTTCTCTTCTCTCTTGAACGCCAACAAATTTGTATTCATTAATTTATTTGTTTATTTGAAACATAAATAATAATATGGTAGCTGTTGACTGTACAAACTGTCGCACTGTACAAACTGTACAAACTGGAACTGACGCAGTATGACGTTAACTAGTGTTTATACTATTGTTAAATGCTTTTTGTTTTCTTGAATTATTAGTTGTTCGTTAGTTACAATAGAAAAACTTTAACCACGTTATTTTGGGACACCCGGTATACTAATTATTCGTTTATTATTACTTATCAACTGCACCCGTTGAGCTAACGGTATGATTGGAGCTACTTTTCTTCAGTTTTCTATTACACAACCAAGGTTTTAGGCAACCGCTCACCGCCTTCTAATTGGAAAATTTGGGGAAAGCTTCAGTAATAGATTTTTTTTCAAATCGACATTCCGACCCATTTTCACTGCTCGTTGAATTTTCCTAACATTTTGACTAAGAAGCAGCCCGTACCTGGAATTGCTGCTCTGGTGTTCCAATGGTGATGTTTCCGATGTACTCCTCGTCCTCGTAGTCGTTCACCTTCAAGCAAAAACCCATTGAGCAACTGATTACGAAGCTGTTCCGTACCAGAAAATTTGTTTGTGGTTGGTTAACTGAGCTGGTTCCGAGATTGGAAAACGCTTTCACATAGTTTATCGTTTCGTTTCACGGTTCTGTGCGTTTCATCTTCATACGATCCTGGAAAGTACCCCATGTCCCTATCTCAAAGTTAGTGGTATCTTGATTTCTTTTATCCTCTGGAATTCTCTTCTGTGAGGTATGGTGACCTTTGAGTTCCCGTTTTTCGACTTTCTAGGCTCCGTCGAAGGCGCCGAAACCTTAGACTAATGAACGTCATTGTCCATAATTACATCAATTTGTTGATATTGAAATTTATCACTTACAGACTGAGGCACCACAGCACCCTGCTGGAGCTGAAGAGCCGCTCGTCGAGCTTGCTTCATCTTAATGTAACGGGACCAAGTGCCAGCGCGCATCATCTTCGTTCGCTGTGACTCGATCTTGGTGAGCGGCACCTGATGGACGGCGGCCATCGTGCAACCCACGAGGGCCAACAGTGCTAGTGTGAGTCGCATTGGGCTGAAAACAGGCTTACCAGAACGATTTCCAGCTGGGCTGAGCTATATAGTAGACGTTTGCGAAATTCATAGAGCTCAAAATACTTGAAAGTAACCCACTCATAAAGCATTTTGGGAGAAGTATGGTTTCATAAAAGTGATGAAGGAAATACAAAAATGTGGAAGAATAAAAGGTATTCGTAAAGGGATAGGTGTTTATTAACTCCCTAAAGACATCAAACTCGTGGAGACATGGCTTGGCCTATACAATGACTAACGAACGCCTGCAGCTGCTCAAGTCCGTGTCTTCTTCTTGCCAGACAAGTATGGTACGAATATATCCTACCTCGAAGGGTAGGAAGGCTTGTTTAGCCTGTCGATGGGCGGGAATGAACCGTACAGCACCTGAGGCTCGAATTGCGCCTATTGTCTTGATTATTTTTGGAATTTCAAAATAGGGACTTATAAGAAGAGAGCAGAGATAAATAACGGAGGCATTGTTGGACAGCATGCTGGGCGTTGGGCAGAAGTTAAGTTGTAAATTACGGTTCGGCTCTTATCGGCCATCTGTACGAAAATTTATACGAATTGTGACGTGCCTTCGCGAGCAATTGATAAAAGCTTGCCCATGACCGGTGATAACGCTAGAGAAGGCTTCCGGTAAGCTCATACGAGCAAAAGTCGAGAGTGAAAGGTCTATTGGAAGCATTTGCACGAATGGATATGTACATGTATGAATATTCACCTGAACCATGGATACTCTTCCAGTGTTATTTTCATGAGCCTTTCTTTCACTATTTGTAAGGGAAAAGAGAACGTTGTCGGACTTCATTTAAATCGCGTGTTTTCCACTCGATATTCCAAAATACACCTCTGTTGAGTTCACCATCTTCGTTGTTACGCGTTTCCCGGCTCATGTTCAATGATTCTGTTTTGCTGAAAGTGTGGCTAGGTTTCATGCTAACTTATTGCATTGCATTAGGTTGTTAACTAATTATTTGTCGTTTTTTTCAAGCTTCTGTTGTGCGCCTAGTGGAGAACCTTTCGAAAACATCCAGATAGCATTCGATAGAGAATTATTTGCTCTTTCACATCGTGTATCTGTTATTAACAAAACGTTGGTATTTTGACAACTTTTTGACCATTGAATTTGAAATCAAAAATGAGAAAAATTGACCCCAGCGACAGTGAATTTTCCATTTTGTATTGGTTTACCAGGGAAAACCAAAACAAGCTGTATACCGTTGTATAGAGAAATTTATCTACTTTCAGATGCTTCATACAGTTTTGCAGGAAGTCTCGAAACGAAGCACGGAAAATTCACTGTCGGTGGGGTCAATTTTTCTCATTTTTAATTCCAACTTCAATGGTCGAAAAATTATCAAAATTCCAACGTTTCGCAAATAGTAGATACATGTCGTGAAAGAGCTAATAATTCTCTATCGAATACTATCTAGACGTTTTCGGAAGCTTCTCTACTAGGCGCACAACAAAAGCTTGAAAAAAAAACGGCAAGTAGTTAATTAACAACCTAATATATTGCTGATTCCTCGAATAGAATTTCTTCGTTCATAATTGCCAAAACTACCAGAGCTCTACAAAGTGTTTTTTACGCAAAATGTTCGAGGCGTAAAGATCATGTGGAACACAACGAAAATGATTGAATACGTTTACTTTTCCAGTCAGAGTTATAGCAATGTCTAGTGAAGCTTTGAGGTTTCTTCGTATTGTTGATTCTAAGTAAATATACGGTCCTCTCATGCCACGGTGGTTTTTTGAGTAGTCTGTAAATCGAATAATATTGACCTGACACCGCAACCTCGACCATGGTAGGGAAATAGCCAGTAATCCGGTGATAAGCGGGAAGTACAAAGTTCTGTTCAACGACCGGCATTATGTGTTTAGGGCTCGACACGAGAATTTAACAGTGCTTCGTGATGCAACGAACCATATTCTTAGGGCCGATTCAGAGTGTTGCTGCATGATTCTGCAGCAGCAGAGGGGCGGAGCGTCGTTCCGTTCGGGACCGCCACGTTGCTGCAGTGCGTTACTGCAGTTTTCTGCAGCAACGCACAGCAGCAGCTCGGTCGGTTTTTGACATGTTTGACATGTGAACTCTTCAGAATCGATCATTCATTCAAGTCCGCAGCCACAACCTCTTCTGCAGCACTACAGCAGCTGCAGCAGAGAATTCCGGTGGGAATTCTCTGCTGCAGCTGCTGCAGAGTGCTGCATGTAGCTGCAGCACTCTGCAGCACTCTGAACACCCCCCTTGCTGCAGAGTGCTGCATGCAGCTGCTGCAGTGCTGCATTTCCTATTCTTCAGCATTGCTGCAGCTGCATGCAGCAACACTCTGAATCGGCCTTTAGAATCAGATATGATTTAATGAAACCCGAATCGCCTATGGAGACATTGGTCCATGAGTATTATGAGATAAAATGGAAGACTTCAAGGTTACCTTATCACTCACCACGGTTGAACTGAAATCGTAGCCGTTCGACAGAAAGCGAGAGGAAAAGCTGGAACAGTTCAACCTTTGTAAGTTTATTTTCCAGCAATACATGGAGAAAAAATATCAGTTCACAGATTCTCTCGACTTTGAACAGCTGTTATGATTGATGGTAGCAATCGTTCTACTCAGCTCTTTTGTTGTTTTTTTTGAATTGTTAGGTGGAGTATTTAGCGAATAGCCGTAGGAGACTTCTTTTTTGGTTGCTCCAAGCGCTTTTCTCTTCAACTTTCTTGGACGAAGTATCGTTCCTTGTTGAATTTTCATGAATCACGATGCAGAATTGGTTTCAATACAATATTGCTTCTAGGCAAAAATCTCGACTCAAGGGCACTTGGGGTGCATTGGTGAGGCGCAATTGCACCCGCTCGGTCGAGGGACCGATACTCACTGAGGCTTACTGAGCTTTCTATACGGTAATTTGGCACCTCAGATTTGTTTGACAGGTGGTGTTCAAACACTGACTTAAACAGCGGCTGGATCCTAGATGTCAATGTTCGCCCGGGTTCGCATATAGCATGCACATCCCTCAACAACTCTTCGTAGAAGACATGTGCATGGCGCGTCCACATGTGGCCAGATCGACAGTCACAGTAAAGATTAAAATACTTGGATGGCAGTACAGATAAGCTTTTGCCATCGAAGGCTAGACGGGATGCAACGTCATCGACTTCCGAATTCCCTGTCCTTCCCTCTAGCTACTTCTTTTTTAGGTATCCCGATACTGCGTTTCTATCTGAAACTGTCTATAACTCTATACTTACTTATTCATAAAACGCCTCGTTAAACTGTTATACGGGAAGGAGTGCCGAACAATCCACTGTCTCGCGTCCAGGTCTCTCGTGTATTCGCACAGCACCTTAACCAATTCGTAACGAATTTCATTTTACTATCGCGTCACGCTAGTTATATCAGATGTAACAGTGCGCATACGTTAGGCGCAGATGGATAGAGCATTGGACTCTGTTGTATAGCAGTCTACCCTCACGGTGTTCCGGATAGGCTTATGACGTGGGTAACTGCTCATGCGATGAAACCATTTGATTGTGACGTAATGAGTTCGCTCTCCTCTCACCGACAGGGCATACGTGCAGTAGCTTATGGACGACATATGCAAAAGTAAGCCCACGGCCGGGATCGAACCGACAATCTTCTGATTAGAAGTCAGACGCCTTATCCATTAGGCCACGCGGGCAACCGTCACTAAAATTCCGATCGCCCCAGAAGTGTCGGTGGTTCCCTAGGTTTTTGACAACTATGCGCTCCTCCTAGCTGCAGAACATACCTGCAGTACCTTATGGACGACATATGCAAAAGTAAGCCCACGGTCGGGATCGAACCGACAATCTTCTGATTAGAAGTCAGACGCCTTATCCATTAGGCCACGCGGGCAACCGTCACTAAAATTCCGATCGTCCCAGAAGTGTCGGTGGTTCCCTAGGTTTTTGACAACTATACGCTCCTCCTAGCTGCAGAACATACCTGCAGTACCTAATGGACGACATATGCAAAACTAAGCCCACGGCCGGGATCGAACCGACAATCTTCTGATTAGAAGTCAGACGCCTTATCCATTAGGCCACGCGGGCAGCTGTCACTAAAATTCCGATCGTCCCAGAAGTGTCGGTGGTTCCCTAGGTTTTTGACAACTATACGCTCCTCCTAGCTGCAGAACATACCTGCAGTACCTAATGGACGACATATGCAAAAGTAAGCCCACGGCCGGGATCGAACCGACAATCTTCTGATTAGAAGTCAGACGCCTTATCCATTAGGCCACGCGGGCAGCTGTCACTAAAACTCCGATCGTCCCAGAAGTGTCGGTGGTTCCCTAGGTTTTTGACAACTATACGCTCCTCCTAGCTGCAGAACATACCTGCAGTACCTAATGGACGACATATGCAAAAGTAAGCCCACGGCCGGGATCGAACCGACAATCTTCTGATTAGAAGTCAGACGCCTTATCCATTAGGCCACGCGGGCAGCTGTCACTAAAATTCCGATCGCCCCAGAAGTGTCGGTGGTTTCCTAGGTTTTTGACAACTATGCGCTCCTCCTAGCTGCAGAACATACCTGCAGTACCTTATGGACGACATATGCAAAAGTAAGCCCACGGCCGGGATCGAACCGACAATCTTCTGATTAGAAGTCAGACGCCTTATCCATTAGGCCACGCGGGCAGCTGTCACTAAAATTCCGATCGTCCCAGAAGTGTCGGTGGTTCCCTAGGTTTTTGACAACTATACGCTCCTCCTAGCTGCAGAACATACCTGCAGTACCTAATGGACGACATATGCAAAAGTAAGCCCACGGCCGGGATCGAACCGACAATCTTCTGATTAGAAGTCAGACGCCTTATCCATTAGGCCACGCGGGCAGCTGTCACTGAAATTCCGATCGCCCCAGAAGTGTCGGTGGTTCCCTAGGTTTTTGACAACTATACGCTCCTCCTAGCTGCAGAACATACCTGCAGTACCTAATGGACGACATATGCAAAAGTAAGCCCACGGCCGGGATCGAACCGACAATCTTCTGATTAGAAGTCAGACGCCTTATCCATTAGGCCACGCGGGCAGCTGTCACTAAAATTCCGATCGCCCCAGAAGTGTCGGTGGTTTCCTAGGTTTTTGACAACTATGCGCTCCTCCTAGCTGCAGAACATACCTGCAGTACCTTATGGACGACATATGCAAAAGTAAGCCCACGGCCGGGATCGAACCGACAATCTTCTGATTAGAAGTCAGACGCCTTATCCATTAGGCCACGCGGGCAGCTGTCACTAAAATTCCGATCGTCCCAGAAGTGTCGGTGGTTCCCTAGGTTTTTGACAACTATACGCTCCTCCTAGCTGCAGAACATACCTGCAGTACCTAATGGACGACATATGCAAAAGTAAGCCCACGGCCGGGATCGAACCGACAATCTTCTGATTAGAAGTCAGACGCCTTATCCATTAGGCCACGCGGGCAGCTGTCACTGAAATTCCGATCGCCCCAGAAGTGTCGGTGGTTTCCTAGGTTTTTGACAACTATGCGCTCCTCCTAGCTGCAGAACATACCTGCAGTACCTTATGGACGACATATGCAAAAGTAAGCCCACGGCCGGGATCGAACCGACAATCTTCTGATTAGAAGTCAGACGCCTTATCCATTAGGCCACGCGGGCAGCTGCCACTAAAATTCCGATCGCCCCAGAAGTGTCGGTGGTTTCCTAGGTTTTTGACAACTATGCGATCCTCCTAGCTGCAGAACATACCTGCAGTACCTTATGGACGACATATGCAAAAGTAAGCCCACGGCCGGGATCGAACCGACAATCTTCTGATTAGAAGTCAGACGCCTTATCCATTAGGCCACGCGGGCAGCTGCCACTAAAATTCCGATCGCCCCAGAAGTGTCGGTGGTTTCCTAGGTTTTTGACAACTATACGCTCCTCCTAGCTGCAGAACATACCTGCAGTACCTTATGGACGACATATGCAAAAGTAAGCCCACGGGCGGGATCGAACCGACAATCTTCTGATTAGAAGTCAGACGCCTTATCCATTAGGCCACGCGGGCAGCTGTCACTAAAATTCCGATCGCCCCAGAAGTGTCGGTGGTTTCCTAGGTTTTTGACAACTATACGCTCCTCCTAGCTGCAGAACATACCTGCAGTACCTTATGGGCGACATATGCAAAAGTAAGCCCACGGCCGGGATCGAACCGACAATCTTCTGATTAGAAGTCAGACGCCTTATCCATTAGGCCACGCGGGCAGCTGTCACTAAAATTCCGATCGCCCCAGAAGTGTCGGTGGTTTCCTAGGTTTTTGACAACTATACGCTCCTCCTAGCTGCAGAACATACCTGCAGTACCTTATGGACGACATATGCAAAAGTAAGCCCACGGCCGGGATCGAACCGACAATCTTCTGATTAGAAGTCAGACGCCTTATCCATTAGGCCACGCGGGCAGCTGTCACTAAAATTCCGATCGCCCCAGAAGTGTCGGTGGTTTCCTAGGTTTTTGACAACTATACGCTCCTCCTAGCTGCAGAACATACCTGCAGTACCTTATGGACGACATATGCAAAAGTAAGCCCACGGCCGGGATCGAACCGACAATCTTCTGATTAGAAGTCAGACGCCTTATCCATTAGGCCACGCGGGCAGCTGTCACTAAAATTCCGATCGCCCCAGAAGTGTCGGTGGTTTCCTAGGTTTTTGACAACTATACGCTCCTCCTAGCTGCAGAACATACCTGCAGTACCTTATGGACGACATATGCAAAAGTAAGCCCACGGCCGGGATCGAACCGACAATCTTCTGATTAGAAGTCAGACGCCTTATCCATTAGGCCACGCGGGCAGCTGCCACTAAAATTCCGATCGCCCCAGAAGTGTCGGTGGTTTCCTAGGTTTTTGACAACTATACGCTCCTCCTAGCTGCAGAACATACCTGCAGTACCTAATGGACGACATATGCAAAAGTAAGCCCACGGCCGGGATCGGACCGACAATCTTCTGATTAGAAGTCAGACGCCTTATCCATTAGGCCACGCGGGCAACCGTCACTAAAATTCCGATCGCCCCAGAAGTGTCGATGGTTCCCTAGGTTTTTGACAACTATGCGCTCCTCCTAGCTGCAGAACATACCTGCAGTACCTTATGGACGACATATGCAAAAGTAAGCCCACGGCCGGGATCGAACCGACAATCTTCTGATTAGAAGTCAGACGCATTATCCATTAGGCCACGCGGGCAGCTGCCACTAAAATTCCGATCGCCCCAGAAGTGTCGGTGGTTTCCTAGGTTTTTGACAACTATGCGCTCCTCCTAGCTGTAGAACATACCTGCAGTACCTTATGGACGACATATGCAAAAGTAAGCCCACGGCCGGGATCGAACCGACAATCTTCTGATTAGAAGTCAGACGCCTTATCCATTAGGCCACGCGGGCAACCGTGACTAAAATTCCGATCGCCCCAGAAGTGTCGATGGTTCCCTAGGTTTTTGCCAACTATGCGCTCCTCCTAGCTGCAGAACATACCTGCAGTACCTTATGGACGACATATGCAAAAGTAAGCCCACGGCCGGGATCGAACCGACAATCTTCTGATTAGAAGTCAGACGCCTTATCCATTAGGCCACGCGGGCAGCTGCCACTAAAATTCCGATCGCCCCAGAAGTGTCGGTGGTTTCCTAGGTTTTTGACAACTATGCGCTCCTCCTAGCTGCAGAACATACCTGCAGTACCTTATGGACGACATATGCATAAGTAAGCCCACGGCCGGGATCGAACCGACAATCTTCTGATTAGAGGTCAGACGCCTTATCCATTAGGCCACGCGGGCAACCGTGACTAAAATTCCGATCGCCCCAGAAGTGTCGATGGTTCCCTAGGTTTTTGCCAACTATGCGCTCCTCCTAGCTGCAGAACATACCTGCAGTACCTTATGGACGACATATGCAAAAGTAAGCCCACGGCCGGGATCGAACCGACAATCTTCTGATTAGAAGTCAGACGCCTTATCCATTAGGCCACGCGGGCAACCGTGACTAAAATTCCGATCGCCCCAGAAGTGTCGATGGTTCCCTAGGTTTTTGCCAACTATGCGCTCCTCCTAGCTGCAGAACATACCTGCAGTACCTTATGGACGACATATGCAAAAGTAAGCCCACGGCCGGGATCGAACCGACAATCTTCTGATTAGAAGTCAGACGCCTTATCCATTACGCCACGCGAGCAGCTGCCACTAAAATTCCGATCGCCCCAGAAGTGTCGGTGGTTTCCTAGGTTTTTGACAACTATGCGCTCCTCCTAGCTGCAGAACATACCTGCAGTACCTTATGGACGACATATGCAAAAGTAAGCCCACGGCTGGGATCGAACCGACAATCTTCTGATTAGAAGTCAGACGCCTTATCCATTAGGCCACGCGGGCAGCTGCCACTAAAATTCCGATCGCCCCAGAAGTGTCGGTGGTTTCCTAGGTTTTTGACAACTATGCGCTCCTCCTAGCTGTAGAACATACCTGCAGTACCTTATGGACGACATATGCAAAAGTAAGCCCACGGCCGGGATCGAACCGACAATCTTCTGATTAGAAGTCAGACGCCTTATCCATTAGGCCACGCGGGCAGCTGCCACTAAAATTCCGATCGCCCCAGAAGTGTCGGTGGTTTCCTAGGTTTTTGACAACTATGCGCTCCTCCTAGCTGCAGAACATACCTGCAGTACCTTATGGACGACATATGCAAAAGTAAGCCCACGGCCGGGATCGAACCGACAATCTTCTCATTAGAAGTCAGACGCCTTATCCATTAGGCCACACGGGCATCTGCCACTAAAATTCCGATCGCCCCAGAAGTGTCGGTGGTTTCCTAGGTTTTTGACAACTATGCGCTCCTCCTAGCTGCAGAACATACCTGCAGTACCTTATGGACGACATATGCATAAGTAAGCCCACGGCCGGGATCGAACCGACAATCTTCTGATTAGAGGTCAGACGCCTTATCCATTAGGCCACGCGGGCAACCGTGACTAAAATTCCGATCGCCCCAGAAGTGTCGATGGTTCCCTAGGTTTTTGCCAACTATGCGCTCCTCCTAGCTGCAGAACATACCTGCAGTACCTTATGGACGACATATGCAAAAGTAAGCCCACGGCCGGGATCGAACCGACAATCTTCTGATTAGAAGTCAGACGCCTTATCCATTAGGCCACGCGGGCAACCGTGACTAAAATTCCGATCGCCCCAGAAGTGTCGATGGTTCCCTAGGTTTTTGCCAACTATGCGCTCCTCCTAGCTGCAGAACATACCTGCAGTACCTTATGGACGACATATGCAAAAGTAAGCCCACGGCCGGGATCGAACCGACAATCTTCTGATTAGAAGTCAGACGCCTTATCCATTAGGCCACGCGGGCAACCGTGACTAAAATTCCGATCGCCCCAGAAGTGTCGATGGTTCCCTAGGTTTTTGACAACTATGCGCTCCTCCTAGCTGCAGAACATACCTGCAGTACCTTATGGACGACATATGCAAAAGTAAGCCCACGGCCGGGATCGAACCGACAATCTTCTGATTAGAAGTCAGACGCATTATCCATTAGGCCACGCGGGCAGCTGCCACTAAAATTCCGATCGCCCCAGAAGTGTCGGTGGTTTCCTAGGTTTTTGACAACTATGCGCTCCTCCTAGCTGTAGAACATACCTGCAGTACCTTATGGACGACATATGCAAAAGTAAGCCCACGGCCGGGATCGAACCGACAATCTTCTGATTAGAAGTCAGACGCCTTATCCATTAGGCCACGCGGGCAACCGTGACTAAAATTCCGATCGCCCCAGAAGTGTCGATGGTTCCCTAGGTTTTTGCCAACTATGCGCTCCTCCTAGCTGCAGAACATACCTGCAGTACCTTATGGACGACATATGCAAAAGTAAGCCCACGGCCGGGATCGAACCGACAATCTTCTGATTAGAAGTCAGACGCCTTATCCATTACGCCACGCGAGCAGCTGCCACTAAAATTCCGATCGCCCCAGAAGTGTCGGTGGTTTCCTAGGTTTTTGACAACTATGCGCTCCTCCTAGCTGCAGAACATACCTGCAGTACCTTATGGACGACATATGCAAAAGTAAGCCCACGGCCGGGATCGAACCGACAATCTTCTCATTAGAAGTCAGACGCCTTATCCATTAGGCCACACGGGCATCTGCCACTAAAATTCCGATCGCCCCAGAAGTGTCGGTGGTTTCCTAGGTTTTTGACAACTATGCGCTCCTCCTAGCTGCAGAACATACCTGCAGTACCTTATGGACGACATATGCATAAGTAAGCCCACGGCCGGGATCGAACCGACAATCTTCTGATTAGAAGTCAGACGCCTTATCCATTAGGCCACGCGGGCAACCGTGACTAAAATTCCGATCGCCCCAGAAGTGTCGATGGTTCCCTAGGTTTTTGCCAACTATGCGCTCCTCCTAGCTGCAGAACATACCTGCAGTACCTTATGGACGACATATGCAAAAGTAAGCCCACGGCCGGGATCGAACCGACAATCTTCTGATTAGAAGTCAGACGCCTTATCC
This sequence comes from Nippostrongylus brasiliensis, assembly GCA_030553155.1. NCBI lineage: Eukaryota > Metazoa > Nematoda > Chromadorea > Rhabditida > Heligmosomidae > Nippostrongylus > Nippostrongylus brasiliensis. The sequence continues at coordinate 32,278,374 of CP130736.1, read as the reverse complement.
ATTAGGCCACGCGGGCAACCGTGACTAAAATTCCGATCGCCCCAGAAGTGTCGATGGTTCCCTAGGTTTTTGCCAACTATGCGCTCCTCCTAGCTGCAGAACATACCTGCAGTACCTTATGGACGACATATGCAAAAGTAAGCCCACGGCCGGGATCGAACCGACAATCTTCTGATTAGAAGTCAGACGCCTTATCCATTACGCCACGCGAGCAGCTGCCACTAAAATTCCGATCGCCCCAGAAGTGTCGGTGGTTTCCTAGGTTTTTGACAACTATGCGCTCCTCCTAGCTGCAGAACATACCTGCAGTACCTTATGGACGACATATGCAAAAGTAAGCCCACGGCTGGGATCGAACCGACAATCTTCTGATTAGAAGTCAGACGCCTTATCCATTAGGCCACGCGGGCAGCTGCCACTAAAATTCCGATCGCCCCAGAAGTGTCGGTGGTTTCCTAGGTTTTTGACAACTATGCGCTCCTCCTAGCTGTAGAACATACCTGCAGTACCTTATGGACGACATATGCAAAAGTAAGCCCACGGCCGGGATCGAACCGACAATCTTCTGATTAGAAGTCAGACGCCTTATCCATTAGGCCACGCGGGCAGCTGCCACTAAAATTCCGATCGCCCCAGAAGTGTCGGTGGTTTCCTAGGTTTTTGACAACTATGCGCTCCTCCTAGCTGCAGAACATACCTGCAGTACCTTATGGACGACATATGCAAAAGTAAGCCCACGGCCGGGATCGAACCGAGAATCTTCTCATTAGAAGTCAGACGCCTTATCCATTAGGCCACACGGGCATCTGCCACTAAAATTCCGATCGCCCCAGAAGTGTCGGTGGTTTCCTAGGTTTTTGACAACTATGCGCTCCTCCTAGCTGCAGAACATACCTGCAGTACCTTATGGACGACATATGCATAAGTAAGCCCACGGCCGGGATCGAACCGACAATCTTCTGATTAGAAGTCAGACGCCTTATCCATTAGGCCACGCGGGCAACCGTGACTAAAATTCCGATCGCCCCAGAAGTGTCGATGGTTCCCTAGGTTTTTGCCAACTATGCGCTCCTCCTAGCTGCAGAACATACCTGCAGTACCTTATGGACGACATATGCAAAAGTAAGCCCACGGCCGGGATCGAACCGACAATCTTCTGATTAGAAGTCAGACGCCTTATCCATTAGGCCACGCGGGCAGCTGCCACTAAAATTCCGATCGCCCCAGAAGTGTCGGTGGTTTCCTAGGTTTTTGACAACTATGCGCTCCTCCTAGCTGTAGAACATACCTGCAGTACCTTATGGACGACATATGCAAAAGTAAGCCCACGGCCGGGATCGAACCGACAATCTTCTGATTAGAAGTCAGACGCCTTATCCATTAGGCCACGCGGGCAGCTGCCACTAAAATTCCGATCGCCCCAGAAGTGTCGATGGTTCCCTAGGTTTTTGCCAACTATGCGCTCCTCCTAGCTGCAGAACATACCTGCAGTACCTTATGGACGACATATGCAAAAGTAAGCCCACGGCCGGGATCGAACCGACAATCTTCTGATTAGAAGTCAGACGCCTTATCCATTAGGCCACGCGGGCAGCTGCCACTAAAATTCCGATCGCCCCAGAAGTGTCGGTGGTTTCCTAGGTTTTTGACAACTATGCGCTCCTCCTAGCTGCAGAACATACCTGCAGTACCTTATGGACGACATATGCAAAAGTAAGCCCACGGCTGGGATCGAACCGACAATCTTCTGATTAGAAGTCAGACGCCTTATCCATTAGGCCACGCGGGCAGCTGCCACTAAAATTCCGATCGCCCCAGAAGTGTCGGTGGTTTCCTAGGTTTTTGACAACTATGCGCTCCTCCTAGCTGTAGAACATACCTGCAGTACCTTATGGACGACATATGCAAAAGTAAACCCACGGCCGGGATCGAACCGACAATCTTCTGATTAGAAGTCAGACGCCTTATCCATTAGGCCACGCGGGCAGCTGCCACTAAAATTCCGATCGCCCCAGAAGTGTCGGTGGTTTCCTAGGTTTTTGACAACTATGCGCTCCTCCTAGCTGCAGAACATACCTGCAGTACCTTATGGACGACATATGCAAAAGTAAGCCCACGGCCGGGATCGAACCGACAATCTTCTCATTAGAAGTCAGACGCCTTATCCATTAGGCCACACGGGCATCTGCCACTAAAATTCCGATCGCCCCAGAAGTGTCGGTGGTTTCCTAGGTTTTTGACAACTATGCGCTCCTCCTAGCTGCAGAACATACCTGCAGTACCTTATGGACGACATATGCATAAGTAAGCCCACGGCCGGGATCGAACCGACAATCTTCTGATTAGAAGTCAGACGCCTTATCCATTAGGCCACGCGGGCAACCGTCACTAAAATTCCGATCGTCCCAGAAGTGTCGGTGGTTCCCTAGGTTTTTGCCAACTATACGCTCCTCCTAGCTGCAGAACATACCTGCAGTACCTAATGGACGACATATGCAAAAGTAAGCCCACGGCCGGGATCGAACCGACAATCTTCTGATTAGAAGTCAGACGCCTTATCCATTAGGCCACGCGGGCAGCTGCCACTAAAATTCCGATCGCCCCAGAAGTGTCGGTGGTTTCCTAGGTTTTTGACAACTATGCGCTCCTCCTAGCTGTAGAACATACCTGCAGTACCTTATGGACGACATATGCAAAAGTAAGCCCACGGCCGGGATCGAACCGACAATCTTCTGATTAGAAGTCAGACGCCTTATCCATTAGGCCACGCGGGCAGCTGCCACTAAAATTCCGATCGCCCCAGAAGTGTCGATGGTTCCCTAGGTTTTTGCCAACTATGCGCTCCTCCTAGCTGCAGAACATACCTGCAGTACCTTATGGACGACATATGCAAAAGTAAGCCCACGGCCGGGATCGAACCGACAATCTTCTGATTAGAAGTCAGACGCCTTATCCATTAGGCCACGCGGGCAGCTGCCACTAAAATTCCGATCGCCCCAGAAGTGTCGATGGTTCCCTAGGTTTTTGCCAACTATGCGCTCCTCCTAGCTGTAGAACATACCTGCAGTACCTTATGGACGACATATGCAAAAGTAAGCCCACGGCCGGGATCGAACCGACAATCTTCTGATTAGAAGTCAGACGCCTTATCCATTAGGCCACGCGGGCAACCGTGACTAAAATTCCGATCGCCCCAGAAGTGTCGATGGTTCCCTAGGTTTTTGACAACTATGCGCTCCTCCTAGCTGCAGAACATACCTGCAGTACCTTATGGACGACATATGCAAAAGTAAGCCCACGGCCGGGATCGAACCGACAATCTTCTGATTAGAAGTCAGACGCCTTATCCATTAGGCCACGCGGGCAACCGTGACTAAAATTCCGATCGCCCCAGAAGTGTCGATGGTTCCCTAGGTTTTTGCCAACTATGCGCTCCTCCTAGCTGCAGAACATACCTGCAGTACCTTATGGACGACATATGCAAAAGTAAGCCCACGGCCGGGATCGAACCGACAATCTTCTGATTAGAAGTCAGACGCCTTATCCATTAGGCCACGCGGGCAGCTGCCACTAAAATTCCGATCGCCCCAGAAGTGTCGGTGGTTTCCTAGGTTTTTGACAACTATGCGCTCCTCCTAGCTGCAGAACATACCTGCAGTACCTTATGGACGACATATGCAAAAGTAAGCCCACGGCCGGGATCGAACCGACAATCTTCTGATTAGAAGTCAGACGCCTTATCCATTAGGCCACGCGGGCAACCGTGACTAAAATTCCGATCGCCCCAGAAGTGTCGATGGTTCCCTAGGTTTTTGCCAACTATGCGCTCCTCCTAGCTGCAGAACATACCTGCAGTACCTTATGGACGACATATGCAAAAGTAAGCCCACGGCCGGGATCGAACCGACAATCTTCTGATTAGAAGTCAGACGCCTTATCCATTAGGCCACGCGGGCAGCTGCCACTAAAATTCCGATCGCCCCAGAAGTGTCGGTGGTTTCCTAGGTTTTTGACAACTATGCGCTCCTCCTAGCTGTAGAACATACCTGCAGTACCTTATGGACGACATATGCAAAAGTAAGCCCACGGCCGGGATCGAACCGACAATCTTCTGATTAGAAGTCAGACGCCTTATCCATTAGGCCACGCGGGCAGCTGCCACTAAAATTCCGATCGCCCCAGAAGTGTCGATGGTTCCCTAGGTTTTTGCCAACTATGCGCTCCTCCTAGCTGCAGAACATACCTGCAGTACCTTATGGACGACATATGCAAAAGTAAGCCCACGGCCGGGATCGAACCGACAATCTTCTGATTAGAAGTCAGACGCCTTATCCATTAGGCCACGCGGGCAGCTGCCACTAAAATTCCGATCGCCCCAGAAGTGTCGATGGTTCCCTAGGTTTTTGCCAACTATGCGCTCCTCCTAGCTGTAGAACATACCTGCAGTACCTTATGGACGACATATGCAAAAGTAAGCCCACGGCCGGGATCGAACCGACAATCTTCTGATTAGAAGTCAGACGCCTTATCCATTAGGCCACGCGGGCAACCGTGACTAAAATTCCGATCGCCCCAGAAGTGTCGATGGTTCCCTAGGTTTTTGACAACTATGCGCTCCTCCTAGCTGCAGAACATACCTGCAGTACCTTATGGACGACATATGCATAAGTAAGCCCACGGCCGGGATCGAACCGACAATCTTCTGATTAGAAGTCAGACGCCTTATCCATTAGGCCACGCGGGCAACCGTGACTAAAATTCCGATCGCCCCAGAAGTGTCGATGGTTCCCTAGGTTTTTGCCAACTATGCGCTCCTCCTAGCTGCAGAACATACCTGCAGTACCTTATGGACGACATATGCAAAAGTAAGCCCACGGCCGGGATCGAACCGACAATCTTCTGATTAGAAGTCAGACGCCTTATCCATTAGGCCACGCGGGCAGCTGCCACTAAAATTCCGATCGCCCCAGAAGTGTCGGTGGTTTCCTAGGTTTTTGACAACTATGCGCTCCTCCTAGCTGTAGAACATACCTGCAGTACCTAATGGACGACATATGCAAAAGTAAGCCCACGGCCGGGATCGAACCGACAATCTTCTGATTAGAAGTCAGACGCCTTATCCATTAGGCCACGCGGGCAACCGTCACTAAAATTCCGATCGTCCCAGAAGTGTCGGTGGTTCCCTAGGTTTTTGACAACTATACGCTCCTCCTAGCTGCAGAACATACCTGCAGTACCTTATGGACGACATATGCAAAAGTAAGCCCACGGCCGGGATCGAACCGACAATCTTCTGATTAGAAGTCAGACGCCTTATCCATTAGGCCACGCGGGCATCTGCCACTAAAATTCCGATCGCCCCAGAAGTGTCGGTGGTTTCCTAGGTTTTTGACAACTATACGCTCCTCCTAGCTGCAGAACATACCTGCAGTACCTTATGGACGACATATGCAAAAGTAAGCCCACGGCCGGGATCGAACCGACAATCTTCTGATTAGAAGTCAGACGCCTTATCCATTAGGCCACGCGGGCACCTGTCACTAAAATTCCGATCGCCCCAGAAGTGTCGGTGGTTTCCTAGGTTTTTGACAACTATGCGCTCCTCCTAGCTGTAGAACATACCTGCAGTACCTTATGGACGACATATGCAAAAGTAAGCCCACGGCCGGGATCGAACCGACAATCTTCTGATTAGAAGTCAGACGCCTTATCCATTAGGCCACGCGGGCAACCGTGACTAAAATTCCGATCGCCCCAGAAGTGTCGGTGGTTTCCTAGGTTTTTGACAACTATACGCTCCTCCTAGCTGCAGAACATACCTGCAGTACCTTATGGACGACATATGCAAAAGTAAGCCCACGGCCGGGATCGAACCGACAATCTTCTGATTAGAAGTCAGACGCCTTATCCATTAGGCCACGCGGGCAACCGTGACTAAAATTCCGATCGCCCCAGAAGTGTCGATGGTTTCCTAGGTTTTTGACAACTATACGCTCCTCCTAGCTGCAGAACATACCTGCAGTACCTAATGGACGACATATGCAAAAGTAAGCCCACGGCCGGGATCGGACCGACAATCTTCTGATTAGAAGTCAGACGCCTTATCCATTACGCCACGCGGGCAACCGTCACTAAAATTCCGATCGCCCCAGAAGTGTCGATGGTTCCCTAGGTTTTTGACAACTATGCGCTCCTCCTAGCTGCAGAACATACCTGCAGTACCTTATGGACGACATATGCAAAAGTAAGCCCACGGCCGGGATCGAACCGACAATCTTCTGATTAGAAGTCAGACGCATTATCCATTAGGCCACGCGGGCAGCTGCCACTAAAATTCCGATCGCCCCAGAAGTGTCGGTGGTTTCCTAGGTTTTGGCAACTATGCGCTCCTCCTAGCTGTAGAACATACCTGCAGTACCTTATGGACGACATATGCAAAAGTAAGCCCACGGCCGGGATCGAACCGACAATCTTCTGATTAGAAGTCAGACGCCTTATCCATTAGGCCACGCGGGCAACCGTGACTAAAATTCCGATCGCCCCAGAAGTGTCGATGGTTCCCTAGGTTTTTGCCAACTATGCGCTCCTCCTAGCTGCAGAACATACCTGCAGTACCTTATGGACGACATATGCAAAAGTAAGCCCACGGCCGGGATCGAACCGACAATCTTCTGATTAGAAGTCAGACGCCTTATCCATTAGGCCACGCGGGCAACCGTGACTAAAATTCCGATCGCCCCAGAAGTGTCGATGGTTTCCTAGGTTTTTGACAACTATACGCTCCTCCTAGCTGCAGAACATACCTGCAGTACCTAATGGACGACATATGCAAAAGTAAGCCCACGGCCGGGATCGAACCGACAATCTTCTGATTAGAAGTCAGACGCCTTATCCATTAGGCCACGCGGGCAACCGTGACTAAAATTCCGATCGCCCCAGAAGTGTCGATGGTTCCCTAGGTTTTTGCCAACTATGCGCTCCTCCTAGCTGCAGAACATACCTGCAGTACCTTATGGACGACATATGCAAAAGTAAGCCCACGGCCGGGATCGAACCGACAATCTTCTGATTAGAAGTCAGACGCCTTATCCATTAGGCCACGCGGGCAACCGTGACTAAAATTCCGATCGCCCCAGAAGTGTCGGTGGTTTCCTAGGTTTTTGACAACTATACGCTCCTCCTAGCTGCAGAACATACCTGCAGTACCTTATGGACGACATATGCAAAAGTAAGCCCACGGCCGGGATCGAACCGACAATCTTCTGATTAGAAGTCAGACGCCTTATCCATTAGGCCACGCGGGCAACCGTGACTAAAATTCCGATCGCCCCAGAAGTGTCGATGGTTTCCTAGGTTTTTGACAACTATACGCTCCTCCTAGCTGCAGAACATACCTGCAGTACCTAATGGACGACATATGCAAAAGTAAGCCCACGGCCGGGATCGGACCGACAATCTTCTGATTAGAAGTCAGACGCCTTATCCATTAGGCCACGCGGGCAACCGTCACTAAAATTCCGATCGCCCCAGAAGTGTCGATGGTTCCCTAGGTTTTTGACAACTATGCGCTCCTCCTAGCTGCAGAACATACCTGCAGTACCTTATGGACGACATATGCAAAAGTAAGCCCACGGCCGGGATCGAACCGACAATCTTCTGATTAGAAGTCAGACGCATTATCCATTAGGCCACGCGGGCAGCTGCCACTAAAATTCCGATCGCCCCAGAAGTGTCGGTGGTTTCCTAGGTTTTGGCAACTATGCGCTCCTCCTAGCTGTAGAACATACCTGCAGTACCTTATGGACGACATATGCAAAAGTAAGCCCACGGCCGGGATCGAACCGACAATCTTCTGATTAGAAGTCAGACGCCTTATCCATTAGGCCACGCGGGCAACCGTGACTAAAATTCCGATCGCCCCAGAAGTGTCGATGGTTCCCTAGGTTTTTGCCAACTATGCGCTCCTCCTAGCTGCAGAACATACCTGCAGTACCTTATGGACGACATATGCAAAAGTAAGCCCACGGCCGGGATCGAACCGACAATCTTCTGATTAGAAGTCAGACGCCTTATCCATTAGGCCACGCGGGCAACCGTGACTAAAATTCCGATCGCCCCAGAAGTGTCGATGGTTTCCTAGGTTTTTGACAACTATACGCTCCTCCTAGCTGCAGAACATACCTGCAGTACCTAATGGACGACATATGCAAAAGTAAGCCCACGGCCGGGATCGAACCGACAATCTTCTGATTAGAAGTCAGACGCCTTATCCATTAGGCCACGCGGGCAACCGTGACTAAAATTCCGATCGCCCCAGAAGTGTCGATGGTTCCCTAGGTTTTTGCCAACTATGCGCTCCTCCTAGCTGCAGAACATACCTGCAGTACCTTATGGACGACATATGCAAAAGTAAGCCCACGGCCGGGATCGAACCGACAATCTTCTGATTAGAAGTCAGACGCCTTATCCATTAGGCCACTCGGGCAACCGTGACTAAAATTCCGATCGCCCCAGAAGTGTCGGTGGTTTCCTAGGTTTTTGACAACTATACGCTCCTCCTAGCTGCAGAACATACCTGCAGTACCTTATGGACGACATATGCAAAAGTAAGCCCACGGCCGGGATCGAACCGACAATCTTCTGATTAGAAGTCAGACGCCTTATCCATTAGGCCACGCGGGCAACCGTGACTAAAATTCCGATCGCCCCAGAAGTGTCGATGGTTTCCTAGGTTTTTGACAACTATACGCTCCTCCTAGCTGCAGAACATACCTGCAGTACCTAATGGACGACATATGCAAAAGTAAGCCCACGGCCGGGATCGGACCGACAATCTTCTGATTAGAAGTCAGACGCCTTATCCATTAGGCCACGCGGGCAACCGTCACTAAAATTCCGATCGTCCCAGAAGTGTCGGTGGTTCCCTAGGTTTTTGACAACTATACGCTCCTCCTAGCTGCAGAACATACCTGCAGTACCTAATGGACGACATATGCAAAAGTAAGCCCACGGCCGGGATCGGACCGACAATCTTCTGATTAGAAGTCAGACGCCTTATCCATTAGGCCACGCGGGCAACCGTCACTAAAATTCCGATCGCCCCAGAAGTGTCGATGGTTCCCTAGGTTTTTGACAACTATGCGCTCCTCCTAGCTGCAGAACATACCTGCAGTACCTTATGGACGACATATGCAAAAGTAAGCCCACGGCCGGGATCGAACCGACAATCTTCTGATTAGAAGTCAGACGCCTTATCCATTACGCCACGCGAGCAGCTGCCACTAAAATTCCGATCGCCCCAGAAGTGTCGGTGGTTTCCTAGGTTTTTGACAACTATGCGCTCCTCCTAGCTGCAGAACATACCTGCAGTACCTTATGGACGACATATGCAAAAGTAAGCCCACGGCCGGGATCGAACCGACAATCTTCTGATTAGAAGTCAGACGCCTTATCCATTAGGCCACGCGGGCAACCGTCACTAAAATTCCGATCGTCCCAGAAGTGTCGGTGGTTCCCTAGGTTTTTGACAACTATACGCTCCTCCTAGCTGCAGAACATACCTGCAGTACCTTATGGACGACATATGCAAAAGTAAGCCCACGGCCGGGATCGAACCGACAATCTTCTGATTAGAAGTCAGACGCATTATCCATTAGGCCACGCGGGCAGCTGCCACTAAAATTCCGATCGCCCCAGAAGTGTCGGTGGTTTCCTAGGTTTTTGACAACTATGCGCTCCTCCTAGCTGTAGAACATACCTGCAGTACCTTATGGACGACATATGCAAAAGTAAGCCCACGGCCGGGATCGAACCGACAATCTTCTGATTAGAAGTCAGACGCCTTATCCATTAGGCCACGCGGGCAACCGTGACTAAAATTCCGATCGCCCCAGAAGTGTCGATGGTTCCCTAGGTTTTTGCCAACTATGCGCTCCTCCTAGCTGCGGAACATACCTGCAGTACCTTATGGACGACATATGCAAAAGTGAGCCCACGGCCGGGATCGAACCGACAATCTTCTGATTAGAAGTCAGACGCCTTATCCATTACGCCACGCGAGCAGCTGCCACTAAAATTCCGATCGCCCCAGAAGTGTCGGTGGTTTCCTAGGTTTTTGACAACTATGCGCTCCTCCTAGCTGCAGAACATACCTGCAGTACCTTATGGACGACATATGCAAAAGTAAGCCCACGGCCGGGATCGAACCGACAATCTTCTGATTAGAAGTCAGACGCCTTATCCATTAGGCCACGCGGGCAGCTGCCACTAAAATTCCGATCGCCCCAGAAGTGTCGGTGGTTTCCTAGGTTTTTGACAACTATACGCTCCTCCTAGCTGCAGAACATACCTGCAGTACCTAATGGACGACACATGCAAAAGTAAGCCCACGGCCGGGATCGAACCGAAAATCTTCTGATTAGAAGTCAGACGCCTTATCCATTAGGCCACGCGGGCAGCTGTCACTAAAATTCCGATCGCCCCAGAAGTGTCGATGGTTCCCCAGGTTTTTGACAACTATACGCTCCTCTTAGCTACAGAACATACCTGCAGTACCTAATGGACGACATATGCAAAAGTAAGCCCACGGCCGGGATCGAACCGACAATCTTCTGATTAGAAGTCAGACGCCTTATCCATTAGGCCACGCGGGCAGCTGCCACTAAAATTCCGATCGCCCCAGAAGTGTCGGTGGTTTCCTAGGTTTTTGACAACTATGCGCTCCTCCTAGCTGCAGAACATACCTGCAGTACCTTATGGACGACATATGCAAAAGTAAGCCCACGGCCGGGATCGAACCGACAATCTTCTGATTAGAAGTCAGACGCCTTATCCATTAGGCCACGCGGGCAGCTGTCACTAAAATTCCCATCGTCCCGGAAGTGTCGGTGGTTTCCTAGGTTTTTGACAACTATACGCTCCTCCTAGCTGCAGAACATACCTGCAGTACCTAATGGACGACATATGCAAAAGTAAGCCCACGGCCGGGATCGAACCGACAATCTTCTGATTAGAAGTCAGACGCCTTATCCATTAGGCCACGCGGGCAACCGTCACTAAAATTCCGATCGTCCCAGAACTGTCGGTGATTTCCTGGGTTTTTGCCAACTACACGCTTCTCCTAGCGGGCAGCTATATCTTCGTTGCCGGTCATCTCGTACACGAGGCAGCGAGCCAAGGCGCCGCGCGGTTTTCTGCACGCCGTCTGACCCACTCTTACGCTTCAACGTACCCTCCACTGGCACCATCGCCGTCTGCCGCACTCTGCAGCAGGGACGCTCTGCATGTCCACGGTTAGACCCGTTGTGAGACCGTGCTTTTGACTGTGAAACACAGAAACTCACAGACAGACAACATATTAGGTTGTAAACCTTCCGATTGAATGTTTGCCGCATCTTAATTTTTCAAATATATTTCGTTGAAAAGAGACCGAGTTGAAATATATAAAGAACAATGTTGGGCTACCATGTGTCGCCTTACTGGTAGTAATCATTTTACCACGTACTCGTGGAGGCCTGTCGGTTTATTCACGAAAAACGTTTACACTCCCGTTTTGAGATAGCCTACTTGTTGAGATATTTTTCTCCCGTGAGATTCCTCAGCAACGCAACCGACTGGCATTCTGTAGGGTACTCTCTGGAGATTACGTTGAATGGGGTACCGATCTCCAGTAATCCTTCGGAAAATTTTCCACGTGACTTTTTTGAAGGCGTCTTCGGCGGCGTTAGGTGGGTAGCGTTCTCAGCCCTGCTTATCCTTTGGTCTGCAAGCCATACAATACATTTGCTCACAGAATAGTTTGATAGTCACTAGTACATCTTTGGATAGAAGCTCTTATTCGATAAATTCAGAAGAACTCCACAATACGTGTAGAATCTCCTCCTTGAGGTGCAATTAGTGTTGGTGTAGATTTTCTTGGTTTACCAGGACCAAGCCGTTGGGGTCTACGGCAATGAGAAGCGTACTTCATTCACTTCTGATCTGCTATAGCCAAGGTACTTTACCAGTTGAAGTTCCTTTCGAAACCTAGGAATTTCGTTCGCGAAGTAACCCCAGCGTTGAGTTGTATAGGCAAAATGGTCACTCCTCGCTCTCCCAGCAGCTGATGAGTCATCCGGCTGCAGAGCCAGCAAGGGGGCGGCGCTGCGCAAACCAGAGATGCAGAAAAGACTCCGCCCTCACTCTTCCCATCTGGCTCTGGCCACTCGCGCGTGTTGGAATATACCGTGTACGAGACGACATGTAATTCTATATCTTGTATTCCGATCCACTCAGAATTACCGATACTTTCCTCCTCCGATTTTACAAATTGGTGAGTTCGACGAACTTCCTTGCAGTACCTCTTCAGGAAGAATAGGAAGATATTGTGATATAAGCCCATGTTCGACTACCTAGAAGACCCAAAACAATCATTAACACGTTGACGACCGTGTAAACAATGCTGCGTCACACGTATTAGGCCGCGTGGGACCGTGTGACGCAACGGTGCGTCACAGTTTTGAAATTTACTTTTCCGACTTATACCGATTTTTGGGAAATATTTGTCTGGTCACTACTTACCTCATGATTAGAAATCATTGTAAACCTCGTGGTCCGTAAAAACAATTCTTAGCTTCTGATTTACTGGAATTTTTGAACTAGCGCGATAGTACCGCACGCTAAACGGATTGCCATTGCGCGTCTAGAACTGCACATTGTGTGTGACTGCACGATGTTCCTGGGGATGTGCCGCATTTTACGACAATACATTATTCTCAAGGCTTGCAAACAGAGTTTGCAAGCGTACTTCCCAGAAGATTAAAGCGTAAGAGGACTAGAAATCGAAACAAAAAAGGTAAGTAAGCATGAAATTCATGTAAGAGGTAACCAACCATGGATATTTATATAAGAGGTAACCATTTTTATGATTGAAACCGCGTGGCTTCGCCACGCGGTCAGGCTAGGGGAGGCACTCCGGGGTGGGTGGACCACTACTTCGCTGAAGATGGAGGTTCTAAAGGATAACAATCGAAAGCAGAGCGACGGTTGAACCTTAACTAAGCGCTGCAAAAAGCATGCGACGGCAAGGACACGAACCTGCAAACCGTAGACAGCAATTACCTTCGCTATCAACTCAGCCATTTCGACCACGAAGGCTAGTGTTTTTTGGATCTCTTGCAGTCACACACAACGCGAGGTTTTGACGCGCAATGGCAATCCGTTTAGCGTGCTGTAAAAACGTTTCACTAATTTTTGATTGTGCACTAGTTTTCTTTACAAGTAAAAACAAATAATGGTTATTGCAAGAAACAAATAAATGCAAACAAACACTGGTTAAGGAAACAAACACATAAATACAAGCCAATATTGATTATTAGGATAAACAAATAATGAACAATAAGCAAATAACAATTTCCTTTTAACCTGGATAGGGAAAAGGACATTCTAAAAGCTTCCAGCTGTTATTTTTCTATATTCTCTGAAAAAAGGAATAGTCAGAATCCCCGATATTACAGGACTGTATATATAGTCTTCGAGATTTACCATTCACTTCGATTTTGAAAAAAAATCGCCGTATTCCGGCATCATGCCACAGATTTGCGCGCTAGAAAATCGGTCGGTCCCATGACGAAGGCGCGCGAAGAAGGTGCTGTCGTCAACGTGTTAAAAATACTATTCATTGCGCCACTCCCCTGGGCTCAAAATCTCCTTTCGTTGACAAGGCGTGAAAGGGGACGACGTAGACGTAATATTTCTGTATGAAAAATCTCTACAGCTTTCTCCACTTGCTGGTTCTTCAGAGAATTCGATCATATGTCTATCACATTGTTGGTCCGCTTCGAATAATTCTAGTTCTGTCTTAGAAAGCCAGTCCTGCTTACAGGACTACATTTTTGGACATGTGGTTTCGTTGGCCCTAGCCGTATCTCTGCCTGCAGTGGCTGCGCTGGTTGGAGCAACATTAGCATTTCTCGGCTAATTATTTTGCTTTATTTTATTTTTTGTATTTTATTTTTCGTTCTTTAATGTTGGTTCGGTTCGAGTACTGGCTTAGTAGTCCTTCCTCGCTATCTTCCGCTGTGATTCTCTGGTATCGTGTTTGTGTTAGCTAGTAGTTTCTTTGGATAATCGAATTTTTCATTTTTCTTTTTCCCACGAGATAATTTCTGTTTTGAATAGGTTATGCGTTACATTATTAATATTGCACTTTTACTTGTGTTCTGAGTTTGAGTTTTCATTTCTTTTGTTTCTTCACCCTCTACTGTTTAGGTTCTTTTCTTTTATTAGGCGCGTCGTTGGACGTATTAAATAAATAAATAAATATTTTGGAGTAGAGTCACTGACGTCTCAAGCCTTTCTTTTTTAGTTGATTTCATTTATTTGCAAGGTTTTCTATTTGACTTCTTGTTTCAATTGCATCATTTTCTGAATGCAACAACTCACCTCCTCTGGGGAAATGTTGTACAATGACGAGATGACGGCAACGGTGAGTGCATACCAGCATGTCGGCTGAATATTTTTCACGGTTTCGGAAGACGGCACGATTGCATCCGTAACGTCTAAGATAGCCTGTAAATGGAAAATTACAATACCTCTGAAAGGATTGATTGTGAGGCATGTTCCTAGACTGAAATTCCATATGGAATCCATAGACAAGAACGGGAGAACTTCGAGGAGAGGTCAGCATTCAGTCTTTACGGTGTGCTTAATCCGGCGCTACGTGGGTTTGGGGGTGCAGAGTGTTTTTCTGCAATGTTGCGTCAAATCCACGTCGTCTTTGACACGGTTTCACATGTAAACTCTTCAGAAATATTCACAACACGACAATGATACAATGGTAAATATGGTAGTTTGAACATGTTAATCAACGTGGATTCGACGCAATATTACAGAAATACACCCTGCACCCCCCAACCCACATAGCACCAGCACATTAAGGATCCTTCCTATGTAGACCTCTCTACAAAGTTAGCTTCGCATTACAATCATAATCAAATTGAAGCTGGATCCAAATTCATTTATTCATACTAGAATTTTCCTCGCTTATGATGCATTTATCAAATATTAAACCAAGCAGTATGGTGTGTTCTAAACCACAAATTTCATTCCGCCGTAACGCCCTTTGCGCATTTCTTCCGATCCACTTTTTCGTAAACTGGTATTCTTCTTGAAAGGTGATGGTATTTTTTAAGTTTTCTAAAGAAATGTACGTGCTCTATGCACAACTAAACCCTAAAGTTACACCGGAATGCTTTATCATGGTTCTAATTACTAGTTAGGCTACTCGCGTCTACGGACACAACGGACGTCCTGTTGACGCGCCCCATCGCTAACCGCGCGCGAACGCAACGCGCGCACGCCAATCTGGGTTGGTCCACGCACTCGCACCGTCCGGGACAGGGGGAGTTCAGGGTCCCCGCGCATCATGATTAAAATTGAGCGCTTAAAACAGTAGTTGGCAGTGATGTAAGCCATATTCATTTCAACGATAAACACCAGCATAAGACATTCGAAGGAACCAACACTGAGAATCGAAAATGCGCTATAGTTCGACTGTCGACTTGCCTACTGTCATACAGGAAGGGTTTTGCATCGGGATTTAAAGCCTCAAAATCTTCTTGTTGACAAAAGTGGCACTATAAAATTGGCATATTTTGGCCATGCAAGTTATTCTTTTCTTTCTAGTAATTTTGGTCAGGAACTTTTCCATACCGAGACGAGTTTATACCCTCGAGGTGGAGCTTGTACCCTCAAGGTGGTTACGTTGTGGTATCGCTATACCCTCGAGGTGGAGCTTATACCCTCAAGGTGGTTACGTTGTGGTATCGCCCACCAGAGGAAGGTTCTCACTCTAAAATTGAATTTCCGCTGTTTGTCAGCAGGGTAGCTATTTCCAGATCCTTCTCGGTGGTCGATATTACTCCACAGCCACATGTTTGGGGTCTAGGCTGCATTTTCTCGTGGATCGTTTCTGGTAGACCGATGTTGGCCAGCGATTTTGAAATCGTTCAGCTCTTTCGTATATTTCATGTTCTCGGAACACCCACTCCTGAGGTAATTTGTATGAAATGGACGGAATAAACGGTGCGCATGCATGCACCAACACAGATTGCGCGGGCTAAGGTGGGCGCGTTGCGTTCACGCGCGGCTAGCAATGGGGCGCGTCAACAGGACGTCCGTTGTGTCCTTAGACGCGAGTAGTTAGGCTTCTGATGGAAGTAGAGAATTTCACAGGAGCAGGTAAAGTAAGGGGTACAATAAGGGGGAATGTTCCTTAGCTCAGAAAATGCCCAAATACTCACGTTTCTAGTAACAGCCATGAAGTAGAACACGAGATATATACAAATGCATGCTAAAATTACACTGAAGCCTGCAGCAGACACTGCCATTACAAGGCCAAGTCCTTAAATGTGTTTGGAATTATTTTGAAATACACTTGGAATTGTTGAAAATTAATCAGAAAACACCTTCGTAAGGAGACTGTTGAGAGCGCATTGGATGGGATGCCAGCAAGTAATGAGAACCACCAGTCAATGAAAACGATTTTCCGGAAATATTCTAACGGAATGTTTTCCGAGATGACAAGCGATGATTGATTAATGATAAGATCAAGCAGTGGTAGTTATGAGTCGGACACACATTTGTAAAAGCCACTGCACCACAAACAGTGGAGGGCTCCAGATGCTGGGCAACGAAGTTCTGATTGTGGAATTTGCAACAGAAATCACCGAAAATTCCGTCTGGATCGGAATTTTTGTGATGGTTGCACGCGAGGCCTAATGTATAAGGCGTCTGATTTCTAATAAGAAGATTGTCGGTTCGATCCCGGCCGTGGGCTTACTTTTGCATATGTCGCTCTGAATGTACTGCGAAAATAATCTGCACATAAGAGCTTGAGCTCGTCAAATACATTTTTTTCGTATATGGAACAGAAATCACCGAAAATTCTCAGTGGATCGGAATGTAAATGACAGCTGCTCGTGTGGCCTAATGGATAAGACGTCTAACTTCTAATCAGAAGATTGCCGATTCGTACCGTCGTGTGCTCGCTTTTGCAAACGTCGATCTGAAGGTGCATCAGATGTGTTCTACAGGTCGGAAAGTGTGAACACTACGAATACCGACTGGGCTACCCGATTTCGCAAATTCGAGTGGTAGTCTGAAATTCGTTGCAAGTATTCATGTCTGTTTGCAATTACTTTCGTTGTGAACGGTGATCTTCGTCTGCCGTTCGTGCCGCTCTTTTAACTGATAAGAAGAAGGCGATGTATCGTTGATTTCCTCAAATAATGTCATTTCACCACTCTGCTTTCGATCAAAGCGGCATTGTACTGTACATATTTGTTCATGTTTTGTTACTTCTATGAGTCTGTTCTTCCGCTCGTCCAAAATTCCAGCTAAAAATCTTCTGTGGCGAATATAAATGGTTCAGTTTAGTTTCGTTGAAGCTTCAATTGACAACCGAGTTTTACAGCGCGATTTGTTTTATCTCCTGCAAAATTGCTCAATTGTTGAGGGTGTAGAAGTGAGATCTAAAAACTTGATGGTGATGGTTTTTAAGCTGTTGCCAAAAAGATTGACTAAGCACCCGACCGTGAAGGTGTCCACGAAGGTTTTTCTTAATCTTCAATCGTTTTTTAAAGGCCGCCAGCAATTTTTTTGTAATTTTGAAGCGTAGACTACCAACAATTCCTTGACCGTCTAATTTCATGCAACGCCGTGATTATACAAATAGCTAAAGATGAAATTATCTCCACCAATCATGATTTACATCTCGTTCGAGAAGGTTCACGTCCTTCTGTTGTTACTCTGTGTTGTGCTTCTAATTTTTGATAACAGAAAGAAGAAGATCCGGCATTACGACCAGTCATCGACTGATGAGCTGGACCATTTGGGATTCCTCCGATGATACGCTGGTCAGCCATGCGTCATTTATGTGCACTTTGTACGTGTATCTAGGCAAGTGTTCTGTTTGATGCACTATAAGGCGACGTCGCTTTTCTTAAGATTCCATCTGTTGTAAGAGGAAGCTGCTTAAGGGGTGGGCATACTCCACGCGCCAAAAACGCGGCGCCTTTGGCGCTGAGCGGCAAGTGGGAGGGCGGAGTTCAATTTCGCCGCTGGCTCCTCCCCCGAGGACGGCGGCAATGCCCGGCGCCAAAAGGGGTGGGCATACTCCACGCGCCAAAAACGCGGCGAATTTGAGGCGTAGTGGAAAAAATCATAGAAATCATAAATAAATAATAATAAATAATAATAAAAAATAATAAAAAAAATAAATAAATAATATCATAAATCATAAATAATAATCATAAATAATACTAAAAATCATAGAAATCATAAACTATGATTTCAACAATACACAACTACAAAGTTCAATCACTTATGAAACAAACAAAAAGAAACAAACAACAACAAAACACATTCGTTTCGTCCCTTAGCCTTAGACGAAAAAAGAAAAGGTTACGTTAATGCCATCCCCGGGACTCATCAGTAAGGCAGGGATGGCACTGCTTAAAAAAATTTACCTACGGCCGCAAACACGATGAATATGGCACTTACCTACACCTCAGCTTGGAGCAGCTGTTGCTGTGTAGTTTAGCGATTTCACCGCTAGATAATAAAACCTAAAAGCACATGATATTACAGGAAATCTCGAAAAACCACGAAAAAGGAACGAAAGTAACGAAGAACTACAAATAAATACCATCAGAAGCACCTAATCGATACCTTGAGCAGCCATGTACAAAACATAAATGATAACAACAACAAAACAACGATAAAACCAACAACAAAACCAAAACCAACAAACAACAAAATTCGAAACAAGTAAATAATACACATAAAAAACAGTCTAGAAAGATCTCGAGGAAGCAATGAAAGACGGGAAAACGAAAAATAAATAACATGCAAAACGAAAAAAACACATCACAAACGAAAAACTGAAAAGAAAAACCCACCATATGTTTATCGATCCGGCAATCCCGCGGCATTAGCGCACGGCGGCAATGGCGAATGGTCGGGACCAATCGCCATTGCCGCGGTGCCCGGCGGCTGCCGGCGCCAAATGCGCCGCGGTTTTGGCGCGTCGAGTATGCCCTACCCGCGGCAGGTGCGACTCCGTCGCGGCAGCGCTCTGCTCGTCTGCGCTCTCTCTCAACACTGCGCCAAAGGCGCCGCGTTTTTGGCGCGTGGAGTATGCCCACCCCTTTACCGTGGCAATTCGCAATGCCGTTGACTATAAATATCGTACCTTCCATTTTCAATCCTGGACCCATTCTTTCACCCTTATTATGTTACCAGCCATTCAGCGGCCTGCAGGCCGCCAGCTGAACTAATGTATAGTATGAAACGTATATATAAAGCATTTATTATATAATAACAAATAAAACGAAGAACAAAAGGCATGCAGCAAAACTGATGAAAAACTGATGAGGAACTGATGAAATACGTCGCTGAGAGTACGGTAACGGGCAATCGGAACCCTAGAGTTGACAAGCAGACATCGTGGTTTCGCTTATTTATTAGTAGGATAGACTGAGTTCATGCTCCCCTTAGCTGCAGAACATATCTGCAGCACCTTCAGGGCGACTTTTGCAAAATTAAGCCCACGTCCAGGAGCGGACCGGCACTCCTCTGATTAGAAGTCAGACGCCCTATCCATTACGCCGCACGTGCAGCAAACAACTAGTTACCGATCCACTCAGAATTTTCGGTGTTTTTTGTTACAAATTTCAAAAACGGAACATTGCCGCGCACTGCTACCTGCAGAACATACCTGCCATGCCTTTAGGAAGACTATGGGCAGCACCTTCAGGGCGACATTTGCAAAACTATGCCAGCGGCCGGATATATCGGACAACTTTCTGATTGGAAATCAGACGCCTTATCCTTTGGTTCACACTATCAGTTGTCACCACTTGAGTTTTGATCCTGTTCAGGATTTTCTGTGATTTCCGCTCCAGATGCCAAAAATGGGTTTTTTAAACACATTATCCACATGTTAGAGCCACTTTAGTTGGAATGTTCCGCAGCTCAACAGGCATCAGCACATAAGGGAATCCAGAAACTCCATTATTGCAGACTAAATTTGAGGAGATTTCAAAAACTACTTCCGATTCAGGCCTTACTGGTACAGTAATAACATCGCTGAACATGGCCTTGGTATTGTCGTCCTCGGAGCTTCGAAAGCGTTGGATTTTGACGATTGTTTTCAATTTCGGCGAACTATTCAACGGTAGCTTGACATTTCAGACTACCATTCGCTTTTCCTGTGTGTATATTTTTTAGTTATTCTAGAAGTCAGCTACATCTTAGTCGGCTTGGGTCGCAGGCAAGAGATCGACGCTGGGACGCTGTTTGATGAAACGACCGTGAGAAATTGTTTTCTGACGGTGAGTTTCCTAAAAAGTTGATTATGAAAAATGACGCTGGCCTTTTCTAGAAGTACTGGCCACACGCGCTGATTCTTGGTACCGAACTGCCAGCATTTCATGTGATGTTGGCATCATTCGTTCGAATTGCGATTACAACGTGCCCGGGCTCACACGAACGCATTCAACGGCTGTCATTCTGCCATATGCTTTTCACACCGTTTCTAGCATGCACCGTGAGTTTTAGAGTTTTGAAGTTTTCAATCCGTTTTTTGAGTTCCTGCGATTCGGCACCACCATCGAAGATTGCAAGTTATTAGGGTGACCCAAAAGTTCGTGTCCAAGCTATTTTTGTTCGACTTGTTTTTAACCGTTGTCTTGTTTAATCGATGCCATACTTCATTGACGAGGATTGGATGTGGCATGCTTTGCTATACTATCTTGCCTAGCTTGTTGTTAGCTGGTTGCGCATCGTTGCAGGGAATATGCCGCCGCAGTTCGATGGCCGTTATACGCACGTCGCACTTTGTTATACCTCTTCCGTTTTGGCCAAACAAAGAGGCAGACGACAAAGCTGAAATCGGTTTGGCAAGGAGCTTTCCTCCCGAAATTGGATGACAAAGTAGTGAACCCGTTTGAACCGCGGTGACTTTAACCTGGAATACAATTCAAGATCAGGTCGTTCGTCCTCCGCAGATGATGACAAGATTCTCTGCGCACTGGAACGAGAGCCCCGAAATTCGTTGCGCAGAACTGAAAACTGATGGTGCTCCACGAGAAACAGTCTGGCGTGTTCTACATCAAGCTGGCAAAGTCGCGAAAATACCAAGGACGGTGCCTCACAATCTCACGCAAGAGCAAAGACGGCTGCGAGTTGACACATGTGCTTCGAACCGGTGCACAGGAGGAGCCTGTCGGATCCAATAACATGCCAAGATGAAAAGTGGTTTGCTGCTTGAACCCGAGCTAACCCACTATGGGTTGACAACGACGCACCTCCCCCTGATTTCTTTCTTCGGTGCTATTTGGATAGGCGGTGCAGCTGGAAAAATTTTCGAGGAGGACTTTCTCTTCAGAAACACTGCTAGTTACAACCCACGTCCGTTTCCCTTCCCTATGTGCTGAACTTCGTTGCGAAATCGATTCGATTCGGTTCGCGCTTTTCACTTTTTTCTTTTCGAATAATCGCAATTCTATCCTCCACCCAAAGCTGTCGTTCCGCATTTGTCCGTGCGTACGCTCAGCATTCACATCACTGCATTTCGCTCTTCTTCTGAGCACAACTAGTCGAAATTTCTGGCAGATTTCCCTGCTGGCAGCCAGTGCGTCGGTCTATCAGGATGGTGGAAGAAGAGTGGAAACTCAGCATTGCTTCATCATTGACAGCACCGCTGTTTGGTGAGTGAGGTACGCATCATTTATTGTCACAGGTGAGCACCCACTACTTCAAGGGAAACAAAAGTGCCGTCTTTGATCAGCTTCCCAGCTAGGAAAACTCTTCATTTGTCAGAAGCAATTTCCGTATGTTCACTCTTTAAAGCGGTTTGAATACCTAGAGCAAAGTCTCCATCGCACATCAGACAGAGTCCTTCAGCATTTATTCATCAATTTGTTCACTGATAGAAACTTGAACGAGTTGCGTTCAGGTTTTCGACTTTCCATTTCGTTGTCGGAGTGCTTGGATTCGTCCTTTGTTTCCTATCGTTTGTTATTTACTGGCTTGTTCAGAAGGTTGGTGCTATAGACTTCTTGGATGTTCATTTTTCAACAGCGCATGTTTCAGTGGCTAACGCAAAATGTCACCATGGTTAGCTATCAACCTCGAATCCTACCTCGCCTACTTGCCTCCGGCTTGTCGGCTATTCTAATGGCTATGCCAGCAACTGTGATGCTCTTCATGTCCCTCGCTCTCATGGATTTCGACGACGTCACCGTGGCCGTGACATATGCGATGCCTGGGTAAAACTTGACAAAGATTTGTTCCCTTTTCTTCTGTTCTGGGCGGTTTCTGGACACTTTTTGAATAAACCCCCTTTCATGCGGGAGTTTGTTGTTTTTGAAATGTCTACATTTTGTGTCCTCGGAAATATTTTACTTCTGCCCGCTATATCAATCAGACGGATGAAACATGATAACAAGCATAATTTGCTCAGCATCGTTAGGGCCCATGTGCAACTATGTTGTATCAGATGAAAGGAAAATTTCAGAGTGGCCTCCATCATTCACACCTTGTTAAACTTCTTCTTTCAAGAGGATCTACGACGTCAATTCATCACGTTATGCGGATTCGAGTGGGTGAACATCTCCTGTCCAATTAACCATCCTGCGATCAAAATTGTGATACTGCTCCAGATACGATCTGAAGAATACTGACTTCTTATGACTTCAGGTGCTGTGAACGCTCGCGTCGTCGGGAGAGGTGCTCAACATTGTCGCATGGCCACTTCATGTTAGATTCACTGGAAATGCCAGTGGCTCCCGCTGCCCGACGAGGTGCTCTCTGTTGGATGACGAACGCTAGTGGAATTGACTACAGTGCAGTGGAGCAGTATCGTAGCGCATTTTACCAGAGCAGTGTCATCAGACATACAATCCCGTGATGACACTTGACTTTCATTTGTTAAATAATTTTCATGCATATTTCCATACTATTAAAGCCAGGGTAACCCCACGATTGATCAGCGCTTGAAGATCTATCGCCGCCAACGTCGATGTCTCCACTACCTTGCATCTCCGTCATCGACGGCGCCTTTTCGCTCCACCTGAACAAGTCCGAGACGCTCGCTACCTCCTACCTCTGTTGTGTACTATACGTGTTCAAAATAAACACGTTGTACAACCACTACTAGTACTCATTCATCATAAAATCGATGATGCTAACTCAAATCGTAGAACACCCGGCCTCCCTTCTTGAGTTCCTACCTTCCAAAACAAGAGGGGTAGCTGTGAAGCTTAGGCAACGTTCTCGGAAACGTGGATCAGGTCATTTTTCTCTCTAATAGAGCTTTTCCCACACTCGCACAATTCATTGCCGAGGATTGTTAAAAGGCGACACATTTTAAGTTTGAAAAGTCAGATGAGCATCGACTTTACCAGTTTTTTTCTGCCGGAGCTGGTTTGTTATCTTATCTGTTTGTACTGCTACTTCGATCCTCTCTTGCCTTCGGTTGTTGTGACCGGTTTTTGGCTACTCCTTTCGAAAATTGTGACGCTTCAATCGATTGATATGATTTTAATGGGCTCTCCAGCTGTTCATGCCTGAGTTCAATCCAAATCACGGGGTCTTATTTCAGTTCTGTTTATTTGACGAACGTGCGCCTCGAAAAAATCGCCTGTATCACCTGTCGTCCCGCTGATCATTTTCTCGAGAGGGCGCCAGCAACATCTCGTTTCGTCACTGTTGTGTGGCAAAGCTTGCCCGCTCGAGGAGACCCATGAGCATCGATTCGTTCGTTGAGGGATTTGACAGAGACGACCAGCGCAAAGGTGGGCGATCTGGTGCTCTTTTGACGCCATTTGGAATCCAGTCAGTAACGGTTCTTGTCGTCACGGAATCGCATTGCGTGCCTGCTCTACCTAATAGGGGGAGGACGTTTGGGCCGAATCGTAAAACGGCGCCATGCAGGTGACAGTGCTCCGTCTGCGGGCTGTTTGAGCTCGAGCTGGCCCGTTCACCATGGCTACACCGCGATGCGGCGGACCACGCCGCCCGATGACCCGATGTCGTGTAGTGAGCCACGAAGGTCGACCAGGCTCGATGCTTTGGTCATTGATTATTAGGTCATTTCATAAGTCCTTGCCGTTTTTTTCATCGTCCTTCGGTAAGTTTACTAGGAAAGCTCTGTCAAAGAGCTGTACACTGTTCGATAGAGAATTATTTGTAGTTTTAGAAAATGTGTTTCGCTTCGATGGATACTCAAAATTTTGCTAATTTTTTACCAGTGAAACGGAAAATGAAATTTTACAAAAATAGCCCTTTGCGGCATGGAATTTTCTCCACAAAAAGTGAAACATTTTGTAGATCTCTGCACAATGTTTGAAAGAGAAAATCCTCTGCTACAAAACTTTGTATTGCGTTTTTTCGTTGCTTTCGATTTTTGATAACTTTAAGGTCCTCAAGTCGAGTGACCCAAAAGTCGTTATCGCGCGACGGTCGCGTTGGACGGCCCAGCGCGGCATCGGGGCCGCGGGAGGGGCCACTTTCAAGGGGCTGAAAACGTATTCAATTCGATATGCGTAAAATCGTCTAATATGCTGTCTCATATAACAAGTCTTCCTCTTTCGAACACTATATGTTACTTGGCAAAACTATCTCAACAAAAAGACTAATGATGCTTCGACCAAGTGGTAGTCGTGGTTGTTAAATATTGTTTAAAATACAGTGACGTGAAAAACTACACAGATATTCTGATAGGGCAAGAAATTCTGACTTAAGATATGTATAAAGAATTGCAAAAACTTTCACACAAAGAGCTAGCGTTGAGTCCAAAAATAATTAACGACTTTTGGGTCACTCGACTTGAGGACCTTAAAGTTATCAAAAACCAAAAGCAATGAAAAAGCGCAATACAATGTTTTCTAGAAGAGGATTTCCTCTTTCAAACAGCGTACGAAGATCTTCAAAATGTTTCACTTTTTCTGGAGAAAATTCCATGCCGCAAAGGGCTACTTTTGCAAAATTTCATTTTCCGTTTCACTGGTGAAAAAATTAGCAAAATTTTGAGTATCCATCGAAACGAAACACATATTCTAAAACTACAAACAATTCTCTATCGAACAGTGTACAGCTCTTCGACAGAGCTTTCCTAGTGATCTTACAGAAGGACGATGAAAAAACGGCAAGGACTTATGAAATGACCTAATACTTCCCGTAGAACAATAGGCTCTTTCAGACGACGCGTCGATAAAGTGACGCGTGACGCGTGTGTGATGAAGGATAGGTAGGTCAGCGTCATCGGTTGATCGGGTTATCACGCGTCATTACGAGTAACTCGTCCGATCGACGTCGCACCACACGGGCCGGACATTACGAGCAGTTCGCGCGCGGCGAACCGAGCGGCGAAACCCCAGCGCACGACGCTTGACGGATGACGTCTGCCTTGAAAGAGCCTAATAGCAACAACCACATGAACGCTCAAACCAACACAAATGCAACATGAATCTGCAACAAAATTTCGAGCTTTATTTAATGAGCAGATCCGCAGGTTTGCTTAAGGTACCGTGAAGAAGAAAATCTTAGGTTTGAAAAGCGAAAGTGTAGATCTCCGGAAGTCTGTCACCAAGCGGTGAAAATTGGCTATTTTCGAAATCATACCACCTCCATCTTGACATATCTCCGGATCTCAAATTTAAATATACGCTTCACATACTGTTAGTGTTGCGGCAGTCTTTTATTCTTGCAAAACGTGAAATGCTTCAGGTGAAATTGACTATGGAATAGACTTCATGAAAAATATACATTGCTCTGCACTATACAAGAATACAGTTACATTTATAAAGGTCTTCCCTGTGAAATCGCAGAACAAAACTTCGAAACACAACAAAAACAGAGGACGTGAACCAACACTTTCGCTTTCCAAACCTAGGATTTTCTTTTTAACGGTACCTTAGGCAAACCTACAGATCTGCTCATTAAATAGAGCTCGAAATTGTACTGCGGAATCATGTTGCATTTGTGTTGGTTCGAGCGTTCATGTAGTTTTTGTTATTGTCCTAAGGTAAGTAATCAATGACCAAAGCATAGTCTGGTCGACCTTCGTGGCCCACTATACGATGTCGGGTCATAGGGGAGGCGTGGTCCACCGCATCGCGGAGAAGCCATGGTGGACGGCTCAGCCCGAGCTCGGACAGTCCGCAGACGGAGAAGTGCCGCAGGTCCGCTAAATCTCAGTGCTCCAAGGATTTTCTTGATATTTTTTCTGCTCACTCACTAGTTGAGCATGTTCGCAACCCAACGAGAGGGACTGCATATCTAGATCTTGTTCTCAGTAATTACTACGGTCTCGTCAAGGATATCTCTGTCGAACCTCCGTTAGGCAGCAGTGACCATTCGAGCATTGCTTTTTGTTTGAATCTAAACAATATCCCCCACGTGTTAGGTGGTTTCGAGATTTCAAGAATGCGGACTATCGCAGCATCTGCGAATATTTGGCAAATATTGACTGGTTGGGATCTTTTAGACCTTTATCAAGTGTTCACGATGTCTATGAATTATTCATCGGTATTCTTCACCATGTAATAGATATTCATGTTCCATGGCGTAAGTCTTGCAAGGTTGCTTTTAATTTACCAAACTATTTAGTAAGGATGCATCGAAAACGCAATCTGTTATGGGAAAACGCTGTTTCCTCAGGGGACTCTGATGAGGTTTGGAAATTATTTAAGTCGTATAATGCACTGGTGAAAAAAGCCATGCTTAAATACGATGCCTACCTCGAGCGAAAGGTTCTCGATTCTAATAGGATCACTTGTTTTTATAAATATGTGAATTCAAAAATCAAACAAAAATCAAAAACTGCTAGCTTTGTCAGAGAGGACGGCTCTTTTGTGCACCGGGCTCTCGATAAAGCTGAGCTCCTCGCAGAGCAGTTTCGGAAGGCATTTTCAGATGAACAATCAAGGTTAGATAACTTTGTTCCCACTTGTAGCGCACCCACTATGACGGAGGGCGTGTGGTTCTACAAAGAAGACATTATTCGCCTTCTATCAAAGTGGGAAAATTCTGTTAGCATTACCCCGGACTTCGTACCAATGATGTTCATCAAGAAGGTTCTTAGCTACATTGCATATCCGCTCGAGTACATCTTCAATCTCTCCTACATGAAAGGAGAAGTTCCGAATCGTTGGAAACATTCCTTTATAACAGCGATCCCCAAAAAGCCCCCTTTCAATTCTCCTGAGAATTATCGTCCCGTAAGCATAACGTCTGTTTTCTGCAGAACATTTGAGAAGATTCTTAAGGCTTGTTTACAGTCGTGCTGCCAGCAGCAGCAGCAAAATGGGGGCGGGGCGTGGGCCCAAAATTCTGCTGAGGAAGTTGTCGTGGTGGGACCAATACAGTCTCCTTGGAACGTTGCCAAGTGAAGGCTGCCGATCGATACTGCTATCTGGCCTGCGATTTTCTTGGAATTAGCACTTGTTTCGCGTTTCGTCTAGGTATTTTTTTCTTTTTTCTCTCGGAATATTTTTGCATCATTCGATTGTAGCCCTTTGGTACTATACAGCTATTTTAGTTCCTGCGCTTCAACTTTTGCTTCTAACGTTTCAACTTTTGATTCAATCGTCCTACCCACTCTTTTAAATTTCCCAAGTACATCAGCCAGCAAGAAGCGTACTGTTTTTGGCAAAATGTATTTCAAGATGCACATTTAGGTAGACGAGTTCGACGATATAAAAATCGGGTTCCTATTGCGTTCTTTCTTCACGCCTCACGAGTTTTTCGAGAATGAGAAAATTGAAAAAGAATATAACCTTGGCGATACACTAACAACGACAGGAACAACTGTTCGATGGAAACAAGGAAAGAATGTTGGCAAGGTATTTCGATTCTTTTTGTTATTTGAATCATTAAAAGGCTCTTTCGCTGTTCAGTAACTCTTCTTTTTTCAACAGAGAGGTGACTCATCATCGCCACTGTCATTTTTCTAATGGCTCTCTGAAAATGTTTGGCCCTACGCATGATGATATTGCTGAGGTAGGTTTTCAACAACATAGTTCTGGAAATTGAACCTTTATTATTCGTCTCTCTTTTCAGTTAATCAAGGATGATATGTGTCCCAATCCTTTGCAGTACTACCTCTTGCCGGAGATGGAAGAAACAGGCGATGATTTTGAGGAGTTCATCGACGACGATGAGGGTTCCGAAGAAGTTCGTTTTACCGTACATTCTATTGAGACAAAGTCGTTTGTTTGGGCTGCCATTTACAACGTCTCCAACCCAATCATTTTTACACTGTAAAGGACACTGTAAAGGATTCAGGTGAAACCCAAGACCTCGTTCTCGTGTGCCCAAGTTCATAGCAAACCTCAAAATTGGACTGTTTTTTGGTTTATGTCTAGTTCCAAACCCTTGTCCGAATATCCTCTTTAGCTTCAATGGTCTTCGATCGTTATTTAATCATTGCTTCACGGTGCAGCTGTACTCAGCTTTCATGGTTTGGCTTACCTAAATAGGAACCGAACTGTACGAATATTCCCACTACTTTGTAACATTGGTGTATCTCATCCATCTTTGGGTATTACATAATGCTCCCTGAATAGCATATTACCATATATGGAAGTGTTCTAAGCACTAGTTATTACATGTTCTTTTTGTTGTTTGTTTGTTGTTTCTAGATTTTCTGATGTTTATGGCGCGTCACCAATGACGTAATAAATAAATAAATAAATAAATAAATAAATAAATAAATAAATAAATAAATAAATAAATAAATAAATATATATATATATATATATATATATATATATATATATATATATATATATATATATATATATATATATATATATATATTACGAGACATTGTATGACCTATGTCTTTCGTTTGGGCGTCATTCCTGTGCAACACGAAATGTCAGACAACTTCATTAAAATCTCGATACATATCAAAATCATGCATATCAGGTGGCGGTAATCAAAAATCAACAAGATTGGTAGGTCACAATAGATATTAAGCGGTATTTCTCAGTACTTTCCGTGATAGGAGCTGGAGCATTTGTCCACCTTTTCCTTGAAAAAAAAAATATTCAACAGAAGAAGTTTTCTTAGCGATTGGAAAATGAACACCACATACCCTCTGTCTAGCGTCCCCTGTAAAAACTGCAATGAATCGAAGAATTTCCATTTCACTGGTACGTCCTCCGCTCCTGAGCCCGTTTGGATGCTGCAGAGTTTCTTTCGATTGCGAAAGAAACTGTCCCGCAACACTTTCCACTGACCACGAATGTCTTCCGCTGAAACGAGAAAAGAAAGAAATAACCTGAGAGTCTCATAAACATAACTGCCTACACTTACTCCTGAAGTTAGTGCCGTACTTAGTGTTTAACACATCACGGACTTTACCCCACAGAAGTATATTCTTCTCACGATCTTTGTACGCGCCGATATTCTTGTTCTAAAGTGGTTCACAGTTCATAACCTCGTTAATGAGGGAATCACGTAGATCGTCTGTCCATATGTTCGGAGCTTCTTGCTTCACCTTGAACACCCCTGAACAAGTACGCATTGTTTTACAAAAGTCAACCCATTCAACAATAGTCCAACGCCAAATTACCGTACAGGATTCGTCAACGGGAGGTTCTTCTGTATCAAACTCGTCGACATCAACGACATCATAGTTTTCTTTCCCTCGACGTGGGGATCTTAGAACATAATAACGTCGTTTGAGTGGAAGATCCCCACCTCCAGCCCCATCACCTCCACCAGCCCCACCTTTACTTTCCATACCGAATCGTTGGAGTGGCCCTGAAAATCGGAAAGAAATTTTTCTGGGCCGAGGAATCACCTTTTCAAGTAGTATGAGGAAGTTATTATACGCAAGAGATTCGTATTCAAATGGTCCAGAAGCTTGCCAAGCTCATGGGACACCCTAATGAAACCACTTCAGTAATTTACAGAAATTTCTAAGGTCAGGAAGAGTATAAAATAAAGGCGAAATGAAGATGAAAAAAACAGTGGTAGGGACAAATATGAGAGCCAAGCGCATAGGGTGGATTCCACAGAGCAGGTTTCACAAAACTGTAAAAAAAACACACGGTGAACAGTAATTTCTGATATAAAGGACTGTGCACAAGCAAACATACGATGAGGAGGAGCTGGCATAGTGATAAAGAAGGCATTAGAAACAAACTGTATTTTTACCGCTTTTTGTTTGCGGGTTATTGACAAGATATAGCTGGAGGGCTTTTAGATATTTGGAGATATTCGCAAAATGTTGACAGCGCACGGGAATTGAATTGAGTTCAACTCCCATTCTAAATACTACCTGCGTGTCGAAATCCTAGTTCAAATCGGAAATCAAAGGAAGAGATCCAAAACAAAAAGATGTGGCGCGGTCCGGCACTCTCCTAAATACTAGATGAATGTCGAAATCCTGGTTAGTTCAAATCGATACTCAGAGGAAGAGATCCAAAACAAAGAGATATGACGCGGTTCGGCACTCGCCTAAATACTACCAGCGTGTCGAAGTAATGAAAAAAAAGAAAGAAACAAAAGGAATTGGTCTAAAACAACCGAGGGCGAATGAATATGGCTGCCTGCGCCCCACTCAAAATGGCGCGCCAATCGTACGGTATTATTCGCGATGGGACCCCTGCTGCTGCTGTCGATACTTGAAACACCCCCCTGCTGTCGGTCTGCTGCCGGACGCTGCAACTGCGTTAAACCCCCTATCCTCCACTTCTGCTGCTGCTGCCGGCAGCAAGACTGTAAACAGGCCTTTAAGAAGCGTATCTTGGAGCACTTAGATGAGCATCATGTAATACATGAATGTCAACACGGTTTTACCAGTGGAAAATCCACGGAGACTGCCTTGCTTACAGCCCTAAATGACTGGACCAGATCGATTGATAGCAAAACAGAAGTACATGTCGTCTATTTTGATTTCAAAAAGGCATTTGATAAATTGCCGCTCGAGAAGTTGATTACAAAACTAGAACTGATAGGAATTCATCCCAGGATCCTGCTCTGGATGAAAAACTTCGTCTGCGGTCGCACGTTTCAAGTTCGAATGGAAGACACATTATCGAAAACCCAGTTGATGCCCAGTGGCTTCCCTCAAGGAGGGGTTATTTCCCCTCTTCTCTTTTTGGTCTATACAAGCGATTTGCTGCCTGCATTAACTGCAATCGGAGTCTC
The DNA here is from genome assembly GCA_030553155.1 of Nippostrongylus brasiliensis. Lineage (NCBI taxonomy): Eukaryota > Metazoa > Nematoda > Chromadorea > Rhabditida > Heligmosomidae > Nippostrongylus > Nippostrongylus brasiliensis. Next base: position 32,247,168 of record CP130736.1, on the reverse strand, counting down.
CCCCCTAATGTTCGCGGACGATTTAAAGGTATATACGCCCATAAAGAATCAAGGTGATGTAGACAAACTTCAGCGGGCGATAGATACTGTTGTGAAGTGGTCCGCATCCAACGGCTTACCTCTGGCCGCTAAAAAAACGTACGTTCTTACTGTGGGCAATTCCCGCTTTGAGCCAAAATATATCATAGGTGGATCGGAAATAAATCATATGAAGCAGATAAGAGATTTAGGCTTCATTATAAATGATCGTCTATGCTTTTCGTCACATTGCAAAAACATTGCAGCAAAGGCCAAATCTCGCATTTTCAACCTGTTCAAAGCTCTGAAAACTCGAAACCCATCTACTATTCTAAAAGCCTATAAGATTTACGTCAGGCCATTAGTGGAGTCATGTACTTCAGTTTTTAATCCACACCTGAAAAAGGATGTACTGCTTCTTGAAAGTGTTCAAAATAGCTTTACAAGAAAACTGGCATTACGGTGTTCTGATATAGATTATCGTTTTATGCCTAATAGTTTGCTAGGACAACATCTAGGTCGAAGTTCTTCGTGAACAGGGTTTTACCAACCCTTGCGCCGTTGATCGCTAAGGGCTGTCTCAAGTTCAAATTGTCAGCCTTCAAAAAAATCGCTGCGTCAATTACCACCTCAAAGTTTCCCTGACTGAGCCGGTTTCACACTTTGTTTTCGGCTTCCCTACTGTTTACTCTTTCTACTTGCTTGCTGACTCATTTTTCAAATGCTCTATGTCGTTGCGTCTCCCTCAATCATGTTGTCTCTCAGTGTTTCAGGGTTTGCACCGCTCATAGCCTTTCATGCTCCTGATGTCTATCTTGTTTTGTTTGGCTAATGTTTACAACTAGGCTTGTTTCAACGTTTTATCCAGTTTATCCATTTTTTTTCAGGTCGATGTTTTGTTGGGTCCATATTTTGTGCCCGGTTTGAGTTTGTTCTCTTTTTTCACGTATGTGTACACATGCGTCCAATAAAGTTAAAGTTAAAGTGAAAGGTATTGCCATCTGGATGGTGTCGTTTTACGATTCAGCCCAAACGTCCCTCACGCCTACCTAATCATCGGCAACCTGGCTACTGCGTCTCCGATCTTCGACTGTCGACGTACTTTGGAGCTTCGTATACCGTCCATAGCGTCTATGAAGGGTGGGAGGGGGTACTCCGCAGTCAGGTGTTTTATGCATCGACAGTGGTTATTTATAGATGCAACGAGAACCAGAAAACGTTAAAAATTTTATTAAGAGAGGATCTTCATCATTGCACTGCACAGCAGTCACCAATTATTAGTGGTAGGACTTCGAGTAGAGGCCACAAGCGTCGTTTTTTGCCTGGAAACAAGGAACATCAAATAAAATCTCATAAAATAACCCCTGAGGGATGGAAAGCTGGTTTGCCTTGGGTGTGTACCGATCGATCGACTCTTGAAGCATGTGAAAGTGGTGGCGCCTATTCCACCACGCACGCCCTAAAAGAAGACGATAGGGAACAGAAAAACAACCGTACCACGCACGCAGTAACCTTACTAGCTGTAGACGAAATTGTTTGTGAACGGTAAAGTTGTACACCGTGTACGCCAAAGAGAGAAACCTGGAATATGTGGTTTTGCAAGAAAGAATTCAGTGATCAGAAGCGAGATATGAATATGGATTCCAAAATATTTGTGCAATTTCATTATATCTACCGATTCGATGGGAAACGATAATAAACTGAAAATTCTCGATTTTCTTCAAATTGTACAATACTCGATACATTTTCACTATTGGTGAGGCATGCAATCGTCACAACCGCTCACGATTATTTTCTGGGATTAAGTGTTGGTAGATAATCGCAGACTAATTGCCAATTAGAAATACTGTTTAACACATTCACGACGAAGGGGCATTCGCGCAGAATGGGCGCGAGGGCCGGCTGGCTCTTCGGCACGCGCGCGCGTGTCCACACATATGTGTTCAGGGAGAGTCCAAATTCAGGAAGGGTCCAGAAAAATTGTGCAGGATGTTATAAAAGGCTGAGCGATAGCTTGGGGAGAGATGTTGCAAAGAAAAAGGTTAGGAGGGTCGATACGTGCTGTTCGAGTTGTGAAAAATATGTTGTTCATTGTGTTTGAACGACAAGAACCGTTCTTGGCTGAATCTTTGTTCGCTGATATAATTGCACTGTACTATTTCGCTTTGTCTCACTGTTCCATTGAAGTTTTAAACCATGTCTGATACTCACTCCTGTCCTAGAAGCTTTTGCGTTTATTGTGTGCCAACAATGCGAAGAATTGTTCTCTAGTTAGTTTTAATAGACCCAATCATTTTCGTGCTGACGCAAATCTAGTATTGGTTTTACCTTATAGCCTACGATTCCGAAAGAACATTCAAAAAAAGTCGTCGCCAAAAAAAGTTCTGGGCGAAACACTCCTGTCCACACATATGCGTGGACATTGTCCCACGCGCCCCCCTTGCTGTCCACACATATGTCCGGACGCCGTCGTGAATGTGTTAAAGTTGTATCCTGCATTTTGATCGGGTAGTTACCATAGTAATACCTAGGTGACACGAAGCTTTGGACGTAAGTGACGATGATGAACTTTTGTTGCCTTAGCTCTTAATACTCAACAGGAACAGAATTGGCAAAGACAAAAGTTGGATTACCCCGGCAGAGAATTCGCTACATAGACGAATACGTCGTTTAATTCTCGTTCCATCCATGACATGTAGAGCATCACCGCGGACGGGATAAAGATGACTAGCGTCGACCAGCCTGAGATACCCACCCACAAGCCGAGTCTGTTTTTCTTTCCAGCTGGTACCTTCTGAAAATCACGGCATCACTCCTCGCTTATAGTTTTTCCAAAGTCTCATAATTTATTGCGCAAACATAAATTTGCGGAAAGTGGTTCTCCAACCTGAATAAAACCGTTTTTCGCGACCACTGGGATACATTGATAGGTGAGGGGGTGACAAGCGGATCGTTCAAAGTTCATTTCAGAGCGTTTTCAGTGGCAAGATAGAAGCTCGACGTGCGCACTCACTCTCGCTGATTACCCCGCTTTCCACTACTCACGGATGGTGACCCCGCGGCGCAACTGGTGCCGCCTCCAACTCGCTGCCCTGCTTCCACTCCCCCCACTGTAACTTCTTACAGGCCCCTGTTATACACCCGTTCCTGGTCGCCGGTCGCCGGCGACCGGAAATGCGCGGCGACTTCGACGGCCGGCGATCGGTCACATTGGAGCGCGTTTTTGCGCAGTTGTTTGCGCAAAAACGCGCTCCAACGCAGTTGTTTGCGCAAAAACGCGCTCCAATCCGTTTAGGCTGGCGATGGCCGGTCGCCGAGCACAGTGCCACGATCGTCGGCGATCGTCTGACGGGTGCATAACAGGGTCCGGTCGCCGACCGTCACTGGAGGGAGGTGGAGCTGCTGAGCCATCTCATCCGGAGCCTGCCACTCACAGCGGCATTTTGAATGGTCCTGGCACGATCCGTACGATTTGCGTTCCCCGATCGCCGGCGATCCGCGATGGTTAACGGGTGTATAACAGGGGCCATACAGCAGTGAGTAGGGGGACGTTTTCCGGGAAAGCTCTTCCGTGCAACGAGGTGTGGTACGCAAAAACCCCACAGAGGCTCCCACACACTCCACGCCTCTTTTTGCTGCAGCAAGGCGGTTTCTTGAGTACTGGTACTCATCTCACGATCCATCCGGTACAGGATAACGAGCATTTTGACAGTAAAGCTGTCACTCACACCTCTCCCTTGTTAGACCAAATGATACTTACTCGTGTTAGTAACCAAGCGGTGACGAACGATAAAAATGAACCAAAAAATCCCGCAACAATGAAGATGAAGTGAAAAGTGGAGTACCTTAACAGAAAGGAATGTAGTATTTGAATTTTGACGCCGATCCATTAATAACTTACCACAAAGCAGTGCTGTCTGATATGAAGCAGTGTTGCGAACGAACCACACGCCCACCGTCTAGGTGAGCAGAGAGCGCAGCTACAGCAAGAGAAACCTGAACACTGGTTGCGAAATTGGCCGAACTGCTTCCATTTGAGTACCAGTCTCCGAGTAAACGGCACTTCAGACTTTACTGCGATGCTGCCCAGTAATAATAAGACATAAGGAGCGGCGGTGCGCGCGGCAGCTGCACAATAGCGGCAGCACTGCGGCAGCTTTCATGGTTTTACTGCAGCAGCGCTACCGCAGTGCCGTCGCAGCACAGGATGTCCTGGGTCACTCTTTGCTGCTGCAGAAAATCGTATCTGACCTTTGACATTGTTTTTGTTGAAATTTTGCTCACTTAGGTTATCTGTGGCGCTGATAACGAATCTAATATCCGTTCTCAAATTTCTATGCGAAAGCCACACATATTGTCATCTATGCTCTAAATTGTTTTGTGACCAACGACAGCGCAGTGGACGTCCGTAAAAGCGCGTAGGTATTGCAGAAATACGCGCAACCACTTTCCCTGCTCCACTTTGGATTTCTTCGCATTTGAGTGTGAAGGGGCTCTAACAAGGAGTCCCTCCACATATGTGCCAAGCTCTGGCGATGTAATTTTTGAAGGATGTAGGGTCTCCCGTGGGTAAGATGAGAGGTTTTTCCGTAACGACTTTCTGGGGTGGCAAAACAGGTCGACGAAAACCAGTGAGTACTCTTCTAGAGGCTCATTCATACTCGGCGGCAGCGGCGCCGCCGGTTTTGGCGGCAAGTGGGGGGTGGAGCCTCGTTTTGCCGCTGCCGCGGGTGTGGGGATACTCAGAGTCAGCGGCAACGACGCCGAGATTTGCCGCTGGGCGCGGCAAAACCTAAACATCTAGAGGCGTTCAAACTGAACTGGTTTCGTATTTACAAAAGCGACTACATGGTGGAATTTTTGAACTTTTCTCACATCATTGCACATATGACCGTTAACATTTTTGGTTATTAATGTGTTGGGTCACGGATGGATATTAGAATGAAGAAAAAATCATTCAAAAAACATTCAATAATTGCTATTGTAACAATTGCTGACAACAACCGAAATGGAAAAAGAATATGAGTAATTATGAATAATGAAATGGGAAAAATGTACACATACAGGGTGCCCCCAAAAAAATGTACCCACTGTTTGAAATGCCATAACTTTAGCGAAAGTAAACCAATCAAAACGAATCGTAGCTCGGATGAAAGCTAAGGAAAACGAAAATTTTCTGGTGTTTGGTGAAGATTGCGCCATGTACTCGACCGAGGCCTCGGATTTTGTAGCTGATTGATAGTGCGTGGGTTATATGCTTGCTCTACTTTGGTCGTAAATAGGTGATATCGCTGCTATGAGTTATTTCTGAGGCTGTAAACTTATTTACTTGCCGCAGCTTTTGGTCAAGCATGGGACAACATCAATTTCGATCAATAATTGTAACGACTGTTTGAGAAACAAAAACTCTTCCAACCGTGATGCAATCATGAGAAAAAAATTTAGAGGGATGTAAAATGTATGAATCATGAAGATTGCGCCATGCACCCGTCCGAATCATCGGATTCTAGACCTTATTGAAACTTCGCAGATAACATGCTTGTTCTACTTAAGTCGCCAACAAGTTATATATCGCTGACACGCGTTTCTCCTAATGCAGGAAACATAAAAACATCAAAACATATCAAGTTCATCATGTCCCGGTCTTTTATAGGCACGCGCAGGTGGGCGGGGCCAGTACGTGGACACGCCGCACATGATTGACCAGCGCCGGGCACCGATCTGCACCGCTGCGTCGGTCGACGGCGTCCGTCCCTCCCATTTAATAACATACGCTTCATATTATATAGGAATGATTTTTTAATCATACGAATTTTTTTTACATATATAGTGATATTGTCTCACATTTTGATTCATATTGATATACGTTTCGGTTTTCCTTCTTCCTTTGACTCCCATGGTTTATATTACATATTATGTATTGTATATACACATATATATTATACACAATATATATTCATTTAACTTATATAAGTATATATATATATGTATATATATATCGTATATAATATACATATATATGATATATGATATGAAATATAAACCTTGGGAGTCAAAGGAAGAAGCAAAACCAAAACCTAAATCATAATCTCGAAAAGGAAATAGAAGATTTCGAAGAAAAGTAAACGAACTCGAATCTCTTCTAATTGCCGCCGGCGTCAAAAATGACGGACGACATTCCACCCGGCGGCAGCGGCAGTGGTGCCGCTGCGCGGCATCGCTGCCGCCGACTATGAATATCTCCTCCCCGGCGGCAGCGGCAGCGGCGCCGCAGCGTGGCATCGCTGCCGCCAACTCTGAATATCCCCCTCCTGCGGCAGCGACAAAATTGCCGCGCCACGGCGCCGAGCTCTGCCTTGCTTCCGTACTACAGCTCGACGTCACATGGCAGTCTCAGTCGTACCTCACCACACCTTTTTCGCTCTTATTATTCGCAAAGTACCGAAGCACTAGCAATAAGTGTTCTCGCTTACACTCTTCTTTTTCGCTTTATTCTGGGTCCGGTTTGTTATCTGATTCGGTAGCGACTATCTGCCACCTTCTATCACTCGTTTTACGTTACCTTTCTCCGATCTCTCACCTTGTAAGCGACGAATTTTCTGTGAAAGTGAATGTGCCGGCGTTGTTCAGTCCCCTGAGGACAAGCCGCCGCATTCGTCTTCAATTTAGAATCGTCGATGTTTGGAGAATGTGTATTTGGCCTATACAACAAATTGCAAGTGCCCGCCGCTGTACCAAGTCTGTGTCTTTACCTTCCCACACAAGTCTGGGACCAGTTTCCCGACCCTGGATAGATGGAAGCGTTGACTAGCTCGAGCCGAGATCGAACGCTCGACCTTGGGCTTGTCAGTAGTGCCTATTTCCACTGCACCGCGCGGGTCCTAACTTTTTCATATGATAATCAATGTGGTGACTATTAAAATAGTTCTCTATCGAAAGTCAGAATAAGCATAGTTTTTAGGAGTCGAGAAATATTAGTAAGACTTATGGAAGAACTCACAGCAGCTATAGTAGGTATAAGGCATAGATAAAACATTTTGTTTCTTTCGCAGAACACTACTTTGTACTGATTCGGCCAAACGATGGCCAGAAATCGTTCAATCGAAATAAGTATGATGCAAAGCGTAATAGACTCTGTGCCCACAATCATAGATTGCGGCCAGTACTTCTGAAAATATCAAAATAATTTCGGAAAATATGGAATTTAGACAGGCAATAACATATAGTATTATGGTTACATGAAAGAAGCAGTTGCGAACGGTGGTGAGGCGGTGAAGCGTTCCAGCCGCGTTCTCCTGTGCACCTCCAATCCCTACCAGTATATAACTGAACGCTGCAAGACAATATAGGGTTTTTCTAATATCTGAATTTCTTAAACGTAGGCGACAAATTAAGGGACCTCCTCTTCCAAAGTTTGTTTTTGAAAAGAATTGAAATTTGAAAAGTAGCTAGATCAACTTGAGCACAACTAGATCTCATAGCGTTTCTTTTTTTTTAGATCCAGAGCTTGCTTGATTAACGTAGAGTTTTCAAGATGTTCACTTGTTACAAAAATATTGTCAATTGCTGTGAAACGATTTGGAAAAATTGAACAAAACATCGAAATCAATGAAACAAATGTATCAAAAAACTCACCGTTAACAATCTCGCACACGTTGTACGATACGAAGAACACATAACGTTTCCGCATATCCTTATTCCAATATATGACGACTACATTTGCCAAATTGCCGACGATAGTGACGCAACCTTTAAAGCTACTCCAATTTTCACAAAAAAATGCAATGAGATACCGGGCCGAAGAGCGCATTCACAACTGCTACCTACTCATTACACACAGATGTACAGTACCGGACGCGCCGCAACGATAAAACGGCGACAGCGGCGCCTCGGAGCGCCGAAACCCGCCGTTTTTAAATAAATTCTTCAAGATTGGTTTATTTGCAAAAATAAGTATATAGTCGAGCTTATCAGCTTGAGCTCTATCCATCCACATACACTTTTCCCAAACTCGTGGAACTTTTTTTCAGTCGATTTTTTGACCTCTCGAGTTTCGGATCCCGTTCCCGCTTCGGTCCCTCGCTTGGTGACTCTACACCGACTAGGCTCCGCCCCTTCGCCACCGAATATAAATACGCGGCGCCCGTTCCACCAACTACGCTCCGCCTTCACCTCGCCACCTACAAATGTGCGTCACGTCCTTTCCTAGCGTCCCAAGCTAGGAGTGGGGGGCCACACGGGGTGGCTGAAGATGCGCAGATGAACTGCGGTTGCTTTTGTCCGGGTCACCACGCGTGGACACCGGAACGGCGCATTTCGGCGCTCCGGATCGCCGCTACCGCCGTTTTATCGTTGCGGCGCGTCCGGTACTGTAGTATCAGTTTGTGGAATTGAGTAACCGACGGTTAGCAACGTGCTATATCTGCGAAATTATTACCATTTCAAAGCAGCTAAATTAACTGTAAAAAATAGGAATTTGAAAACACGATTTGGTTTACGACCTAAACATTACACCACGAACGCTCAGTAGATGTTGTCGCCGCACGGTAGAAACGATTCGTCTTCAAATATATCTGGGTATTCTATCCTGATTTGGTTCACGACCTTACATCCATATTATTAATTCGGTTCATGAGGCCGAAAGCAAAAGTATGCGTTCCGGGGGAATCGAACCCCCGTCGAATGCTTGGAAGGCATCCATGCTAACCATTACACCACGAACGCTCAGAGGATGTTGTCGCCGCACGGTAGAAACGATTCGTCTTCAAATATATCTGGGCATTCTACCATGATTTGGTTCACGACCTTACATCCATATTATTAATTCGGTTCATGAGGCCGAAAGCAAAAGTATGCGTTCGGGGGGAATCGAACCCCCGTCGAATGCTTGGAAGGCATCCATGCTAACCATTACACCACGAACGCTCAGAGGATGTTGTCGCCGCACGGTAGAAACGATTCGCCTTCAAATATATCTGGGCATTCTACCATGATTTGGTTCACGACCTTACATCCATATTATTAATTCGGTTCATGAGGCCGAAAGCAAAAGTATGCGTTCGGGGGGAATCGAACCCCCGTCGAATGCTTGGAAGGCATCCATGCTAACCATTACACCACGAACGCTCAGTAGATGTTGTCGCCGCACGGTAGAAACGATTCGTCTTCAAATATATCTGGGTATTCTACCATGATTTGGTTCACGACCTTACATTCATATTATTAATTCGGTTCATGAGGCCGAAAGCAAAAGTATGCGTTCGGGGGGAATCGAACCCCCGTCGAATGCTTGGAAGGTATCCATGCTAACCATTACACCACGAACGCTCAGAGGACGTCGTCGCCGCACGGTAGAAACGATTCGTCTTCAAATATATCTGGGCATTCTACCATGATTTGGTTCACGACCTTACATCCATATTATTAATTCGGTTCATGAGGCCGAAAGCAAAAGTATGCGTTCGGGGGGAATCGAACCCCCGTCGAATGCTTGGAAGGCATCCATGCTAACCATTACACCACGAACGCTCAGAGGATGTTGTCGCCGCACGGTAGAAACGATTCGTCTTCAAATATATCTGGGCATTCTACCATGATTTGGTTCACGACCTTACATCCATATTATTAATTCGGTTCATGAGGCCGAAAGCAAAAGTATGCGTTCGGGGGGAATCGAACCCCCGTCGAATGCTTGGAAGGCATCCATGCTAACCATTACACCACGAACGCTCAGAGGATGTTGTCGCCGCACGGTAGAAACGATTCGTCTTCAGATATATCTGGGCATTCTACCTGATTTGGTTCACGACCTTACATCCATATTATTAATTCGGTTCATGAGGCCGAAAGCAAAAGTATGCGTTCGGGGGGAATCGAACCCCCGTCGAATGCTTGGAAGGCATCCATGCTAACCATTACACCACGAACGCTCAGAGGATGTTGTCGCCGCACGGTAGAAACGATTCGTCTTCAAATATATCTGGGTATTCTACCCTGATTTGGTTCACGACCTTACATCCATATTATTAATTCGGTTCATGAGGCCGAAAGCAAAAGTATGCGTTCGGGGGGAATCGAACCCCCGTCGAATGCTTGGAAGGCATCCATGCTAACCATTACACCACGAACGCTCAGAGGATGTTGTCGCCGCACGGTAGAAACGATTCGTCTTCAAATATATCTGGGCATTCTACCATGATTTGGTTCACGACCTTACATCCATATTATTAATTCGGTTCATGAGGCCGAAAGCAAAAGTATGCGTTCGGGGGGAATCGAACCCCCGTCGAATGCTTGGAAGGCATCCATGCTAACCATTACACCACGAACGCTCAGTAGATGTTGTCGCCGCACGGTAGAAACGATTCGTCTTCAAATATATCTGGGTATTCTACCCTGATTTGGTTCACGACCTTACATCCATATTATTAATTCGGTTCATGAGGCCGAAAGCAAAAGTATGCGTTCGGGGGGAATCGAACCCCCGTCGAATGCTTGGAAGGCATCCATGCTAACCATTACACCACGAACGCTCAGTAGATGTTGTCGCCGCACGGTAGAAACGATTCGTCTTCAAATATATCTGGGCATTCTACCCTGATTTGGTTCACGACCTTACATCCATATTATTAATTCGGTTCATGAGGCCGAAAGCAAAAGTATGCGTTCGGGGGGAATCGAACCCCCGTCGAATGCTTGGAAGGCATCCATGCTAACCATTACACCACGAACGCTCAGAGGATGTTGTCGCCGCACGGTAGAAACGATTCGTCTTCACATATATCTGGGCATTCTACCCTGATTTGGTTCACGACCTTACATCCATATTATTAATTCGGTTCATGAGGCCGAAAGCAAAAGTATGCGTTCGGGGGGAATCGAACCCCCGTCGAATGCTTGGAAGGCATCCATGCTAACCATTACACCACGAACGCTCAGAGGATGTTGTCGCCGCACGGTAGAAACGATTCGTCTTCAAATATATCTGGGCATTCTACCATGATTTGGTTCACGACCTTACATCCATATTATTAATTCGGTTCATGAGGCCGAAAGCAAAAGTATGCGTTCGGGGGGAATCGAACCCCCGTCGAATGCTTGGAAGGCATCCATGCTAACCATTACACCACGAACGCTCAGAGGATGTTGTCGCCGCACGGTAGAAACGATTCGTCTTCAAATATATCTGGGCATTCTACCATGATTTGGTACGACCTTACATCCATATTATTAATTCGGTTCATGAGGCCGAAAGCAAAAGTATGCGTTCGGGGGGAATCGAACCCCCGTCGAATGCTTGGAAGGCATCCATGCTAACCATTACACCACGAACGCTCAGAGGATGTTGTCGCCGCACGGTAGAAACGATTCGTCTTCAAATATATCTGGGCATTCTACCATGATTTGGTTCACGACCTTACATCCATATTATTAATTCGGTTCATGAGGCCGAAAGCAAAAGTATGCGTTCGGGGGGAATCGAACCCCCGTCGAATGCTTGGAAGGCATCCATGCTAACCATTACACCACGAACGCTCAGAGGATGTTGTCGCCGCACGGTAGAAACGATTCGTCTTCAAAGATATCTGGGCATTTCACCATGATTTGATTCACGGTTCTCACGACCTTACATCCATATTATTAATTCGGAGGCCGAAAGCAGTATGCGTTCGGGGGGAATCGAACCCCCGTCGAATGCTTGGAAGGCATCCATGCTAACCATTACACCACGAACGCTCAGAGGATGTTGTCGCCGCACGGTAGAAACGATTCGTCTTCAAATATATCTGGGCATTCTACCATGATTTGGTTCACGACCTTACATCCATATTATTAATTCGGTTCATGAGGCCGAAAGCAAAAGTATGCGTTCGGGGGGAATCGAACCCCCGTCGAATGCTTGGAAGGCATCCATGCTAACCATTACACCACGAACGGGTTCACGACCTTACATCCATATTATTAATTCGGTTCATGAGGCCGAAAGCAAAAGTATGCGTTCGGGGGGAATCGAACCCCCGTCGAATGCTTGGAAGGCATCCATGCTAACCATTACACCACGAACGCTCAGAGGATGTTGTCGCCGCACGGTAGAAACGATTCGTCTTCAGATATATCTGGGCATTCTACCCCTGATTTGGTTCACGACCTTACATCCATATTATTAATTCGGTTCATGAGGCCGAAAGCAAAAGTATGCGTTCGGGGGGAATCGAACCCCCGTCGAATGCTTGGAAGGCATCCATGCTAACCATTACACCACGAACGCTCAGAGGATGTTGTCGCCGCACGGTAGAAACGATTCGTCTTCAAATATATCTGGGTATTCTACCCTGATTTGGTTCACGACCTTACATCCATATTATTAATTCGGTTCATGAGGCCGAAAGCAAAAGTATGCGTTCGGGGGGAATCGAACCCCCGTCGAATGCTTGGAAGGCATCCATGCTAACCATTACACCACGAACGCTCAGAGGATGTTGTCGCCGCACGGTAGAAACGATTCGTCTTCAAATATATCTGGGCATTCTACCATGATTTGGTTCACGACCTTACATCCATATTATTAATTCGGTTCATGAGGCCGAAAGCAAAAGTATGCGTTCGGGGGGAATCGAACCCCCGTCGAATGCTTGGAAGGCATCCATGCTAACCATTACACCACGAACGCTCAGCAGATGTTGTCGCCGCACGGTAGAAACGATTCGTCTTCAAATATATCTGGGCATTCTACCATGATTTGGTTCACGACCTTACATCCATATTATTAATTCGGTTCATGAGGCCGAAAGCAAAAGTATGCGTTCGGGGGGAATCGAACCCCCGTCGAATGCTTGGAAGGCATCCATGCTAACCATTACACCACGAACGCTCAGAGGATGTTGTCGCCGCACGGTAGAAACGATTCGTCTTCAAATATATCTGGGTATTCTACCCTGATTTGGTTCACGACCTTACATCCATATTATTAATTCGGTTCATGAGGCCGAAAGCAAAAGTATGCGTTCGGGGGGAATCGAACCCCCGTCGAATGCTTGGAAGGCATCCATGCTAACCATTACACCACGAACGCTCAGAGGATGTTGTCGCCGCACGGTAGAAACGATTCGTCTTCAAATATATCTGGGTATTCTACCCTGATTTGGTTCACGACCTTACATCCATATTATTAATTCGGTTCATGAGGCCGAAAGCAAAAGTATGCGTTCGGGGGGAATCGAACCCCCGTCGAATGCTTGGAAGGCATCCATGCTAACCATTACACCACGAACGCTCAGAGGATGTTGTCGCCGCACGGTAGAAACGATTCGTCTTCAAATATATCTGGGTATTCTACCCTGATTTGGTTCACGACCTTACATCCATATTATTAATTCGGTTCATGAGGCCGAAAGCAAAAGTATGCGTTCGGGGGGAATCGAACCCCCGTCGAATGCTTGGAAGGCATCCATGCTAACCATTACACCACGAACGCTCAGAGGATGTTGTCGCCGCACGGTAGAAACGATTCGTCTTCAAATATATCTGGGCATTCTACCATGATTTGGTTCACGACCTTACATCCATATTATTAATTCGGTTCATGAGGCCGAAAGCAAAAGTATGCGTTCGGGGGGAATCGAACCCCCGTCGAATGCTTGGAAGGCATCCATGCTAACCATTACACCACGAACGCTCAGAGGATGTTGTCGCCGCACGGTAGAAACGATTCGTCTTCAAATATATCTGGGCATTCTACCATGATTTGGTTCACGACCTTACATCCATATTATTAATTCGGTTCATGAGGCCGAAAGCAAAAGTATGCGTTCGGGGGGAATCGAACCCCCGTCGAATGCTTGGAAGGCATCCATGCTAACCATTACACCACGAACGCTCAGAGGATGTTGTCGCCGCACGGTAGAAACGATTCGTCTTCAAATATATCTGGGCATTCTACCATGATTTGGTTCACGACCTTACATCCATATTATTAATTCGGTTCATGAGGCCGAAAGCAAAAGTATGCGTTCGGGGGGAATCGAACCCCCGACCTTACATCCATATTATTAATTCGGTTCATGAGGCCGAAAGCAAAAGTATGCGTTCGGGGGGAATCGAACCCCCGTCGAATGCTTGGAAGGCATCCATGCTAACCATTACACCACGAACGCTCAGAGGATGTTGTCGCCGCACGGTAGAAACGATTCGTCTTCAAATATATCTGGGTATTCTACCCTGATTTGGTTCACGACCTTACATCCATATTATTAATTCGGTTCATGAGGCCGAAAGCAAAAGTATGCGTTCGGGGGGAATCGAACCCCCGTCGAATGCTTGGAAGGCATCCATGCTAACCATTACACCACGAACGCTCAGAGGATGTTGTCGCCGCACGGTAGAAACGATTCGTCTTCACATATATCTGGGCATTCTACCCTGATTTGGTTCACGACCTTACATCCATATTATTAATTCGGTTCATGAGGCCGAAAGCAAAAGTATGCGTTCGGGGGAATCGAACCCCCGTCGAATGCTTGGAAGGCATCCATGCTAACCATTACACCACGAACGCTCAGAGGATGTTGTCGCCGCACGGTAGAAACGATTCGTCTTCAAATATATCTGGGTATTCTACCCTGATTTGGTTCACGACCTTACATCCATATTATTAATTCGGTTCATGAGGCCGAAAGCAAAAGTATGCGTTCGGGGGGAATCGAACCCCCGTCGAATGCTTGGAAGGCATCCATGCTAACCATTACACCACGAACGCTCAGAGGATGTTGTCGCCGCACGGTAGAAACGATTCGTCTTCAAATATATCTGGGCATTCTACCTGATTTGGTTCACGACCTTACATCCATATTATTAATTCGGTTCATGAGGCCGAAAGCAAAAGTATGCGTTCGGGGGGAATCGAACCCCCGTCGAATGCTTGGAAGGCATCCATGCTAACCATTACACCACGAACGCTCAGCAGATGTTGTCGCCGCACGGTAGAAACGATTCGTCTTCAAATATATCTGGGCATTCTACCCTGATTTGGTTCACGACCTTACATCCATATTATTAATTCGGTTCATGAGGCCGAAAGCAAAAGTATGCGTTCGGGGGAATCGAACACGACCTTACATCCATATTATTAATTCGGTTCATGAGGCCGAAAGCAAAAGTATGCGTTCGGGGGGAATCCCCGTCGAATGCTTGGAAGGCATCCATGCTAACCATTACACCACGAACGCTCAGAGGATGTTGTCGCCGCACGGTAGAAACGATTCGTCTTCAAATATATCTGGGCATTCTACCATGATTTGGTTCACGACCTTACATCCATATTATTAATTCGGTTCATGAGGCCGAAAGCAAAAGTATGCGTTCGGGGGGAATCGAACCCCCGTCGAATGCTTGGAAGGCATCCATGCTAACCATTACACCACGAACGCTCAGAGGATGTTGTCGCCGCACGGTAGAAACGATTCGTCTTCAAATATATCTGGGCATTCTACCATGATTTGGTTCACGACCTTACATCCATATTATTAATTCGGTTCATGAGGCCGAAAGCAAAAGTATGCGTTCGGGGGGAATCGAACCCCCGTCGAATGCTTGGAAGGCATCCATGCTAACCATTACACCACGAACGCTCAGAGGATGTTGTCGCCGCACGGTAGAAACGATTCGTCTTCAAATATATCTGGGCATTCTACCATGATTTGGTTCACGACCTTACATCCATATTATTAATTCGGTTCATGAGGCCGAAAGCAAAAGTATGCGTTCGGGGGGAATCGAACCCCCGTCGAATGCTTGGAAGGCATCCATGCTAACCATTACACCACGAACGCTCAGAGGATGTTGTCGCCGCACGGTAGAAACGATTCGTCTTCACATATATCTGGGCATTCTACCCTGATTTGGTTCACGACCTTACATCCATATTATTAATTCGGTTCATGAGGCCGAAAGCAAAAGTATGCGTTCGGGGGGAATCGAACCCCCGTCGAATGCTTGGAAGGCATCCATGCTAACCATTACACCACGAACGCTCAGAGGATGTTGTCGCCGCACGGTAGAAACGATTCGTCTTCAAATATATCTGGGCATTCTACCATGATTTGGTTCACGACCTTACATCCATATTATTAATTCGGTTCATGAGGCCGAAAGCAAAAGTATGCGTTCGGGGGGAATCGAACCCCCGTCGAATGCTTGGAAGGCATCCATGCTAACCATTACACCACGAACGCTCAGAGGATGTTGTCGCCGCACGGTAGAAACGATTCGTCTTCAAATATATCTGGGCATTCTACCATGATTTGGTTCACGACCTTACATCCATATTATTAATTCGGTTCATGAGGCCGAAAGCAAAAGTATGCGTTCGGGGGGAATCGAACCCCCGTCGAATGCTTGGAAGGCATCCATGCTAACCATTACACCACGAACGCTCAGAGGATGTTGTCGCCGCACGGTAGAAACGATTCGTCTTCAAATATATCTGGGCATTCTACCATGATTTGGTTCACGACCTTACATCCATATTATTAATTCGGTTCATGAGGCCGAAAGCAAAAGTATGCGTTCGGGGGGAATCGAACCCCCGTCGAATGCTTGGAAGGCATCCATGCTAACCATTACACCACGAACGCTCAGAGGATGTTGTCGCCGCACGGTAGAAACGATTCGTCTTCAAATATATCTGGGCATTCTACCATGATTTGGTTCACGACCTTACATCCATATTATTAATTCGGTTCATGAGGCCGAAAGCAAAAGTATGCGTTCGGGGGGAATCGAACCCCCGTCGAATGCTTGGAAGGCATCCATGCTAACCATTACACCACGAACGCTCAGAGGATGTTGTCGCCGCACGGTAGAAACGATTCGTCTTCAGATATATCTGGGCATTCTACCCTGATTTGGTTCACGACCTTACATCCATATTATTAATTCGGTTCATGAGGCCGAAAGCAAAAGTATGCGTTCGGGGGGAATCGAACCCCCGTCGAATGCTTGGAAGGCATCCATGCTAACCATTACACCACGAACGCTCAGAGGATGTTGTCGCCGCACGGTAGAAACGATTCGTCTTCAAATATATCTGGGTATTCTACCCTGATTTGGTTCACGACCTTACATCCATATTATTAATTCGGTTCATGAGGCCGAAAGCAAAAGTATGCGTTCGGGGGGAATCGAACCCCCGTCGAATGCTTGGAAGGCATCCATGCTAACCATTACACCACGAACGCTCAGAGGATGTTGTCGCCGCACGGTAGAAACGATTCGTCTTCAAATATATCTGGGCATTCTACCATGATTTGGTTCACGACCTTACATCCATATTATTAATTCGGTTCATGAGGCCGAAAGCAAAAGTATGCGTTCGGGGGGAATCGAACCCCCGTCGAATGCTTGGAAGGCATCCATGCTAACCATTACACCACGAACGCTCAGAGGATGTTGTCGCCGCACGGTAGAAACGATTCGTCTTCAAATATATCTGGGCATTCTACCCCTGATTTGGTTCACGACCTTACATCCATATTATTAATTCGGTTCATGAGGCCGAAAGCAAAAGTATGCGTTCGGGGGGAATCGAACCCCCGTCGAATGCTTGGAAGGCATCCATGCTAACCATTACACCACGAACGCTCAGAGGATGTTGTCGCCGCACGGTAGAAACGATTCGTCTTCAAATATATCTGGGCATTCTACCCTGATTTGGTTCACGACCTTACATCCATATTATTAATTCGGTTCATGAGGCCGAAAGCAAAAGTATGCGTTCGGGGGGAATCGAACCCCCGTCGAATGCTTGGAAGGCATCCATGCTAACCATTACACCACGAACGCTCAGAGGATGTTGTCGCCGCACGGTAGAAACGATTCGTCTTCAAATATATCTGGGCATTCTACCATGATTTGGTTCACGACCTTACATCCATATTATTAATTCGGTTCATGAGGCCGAAAGCAAAAGTATGCGTTCGGGGGGAATCGAACCCCCGTCGAATGCTTGGAAGGCATCCATGCTAACCATTACACCACGAACGCTCAGAGGATGTTGTCGCCGCACGGTAGAAACGATTCGTCTTCAAATATATCTGGGCATTCTACCATGATTTGGTTCACGACCTTACATCCATATTATTAATTCGGTTCATGAGGCCGAAAGCAAAAGTATGCGTTCGGGGGGAATCGAACCCCCGTCGAATGCTTGGAAGGCATCCATGCTAACCATTACACCACGAACGCTCAGAGGATGTTGTCGCCGCACGGTAGAAACGATTCGTCTTCAAATATATCTGGGTATTCTACCCTGATTTGGTTCACGACCTTACATCCATATTATTAATTCGGTTCATGAGGCCGAAAGCAAAAGTATGCGTTCGGGGGGAATCGAACCCCCGTCGAATGCTTGGAAGGCATCCATGCTAACCATTACACCACGAACGCTCAGAGGATGTTGTCGCCGCACGGTAGAAACGATTCGTCTTCAAATATATCTGGGTATTCTACCCTGATTTGGTTCACGACCTTACATCCATATTATTAATTCGGTTCATGAGGCCGAAAGCAAAAGTATGCGTTCGGGGGGAATCGAACCCCCGTCGAATGCTTGGAAGGCATCCATGCTAACCATTACACCACGAACGCTCAGAGGATGTTGTCGCCGCACGGTAGAAACGATTCGTCTTCAAATATATCTGGGCATTCTACCATGATTTGGTTCACGACCTTACATCCATATTATTAATTCGGTTCATGAGGCCGAAAGCAAAAGTATGCGTTCGGGGGGAATCGAACCCCCGTCGAATGCTTGGAAGGCATCCATGCTAACCATTACACCACGAACGCTCAGCAGATGTTGTCGCCGCACGGTAGAAACGATTCGTCTTCAAATATATCTGGGTATTCTACCCTGATTTGGTTCACGACCTTACATCCATATTATTAATTCGGTTCATGAGGCCGAAAGCAAAAGTATGCGTTCGGGGGGAATCGAACCCCCGTCGAATGCTTGGAAGGCATCCATGCTAACCATTACACCACGAACGCTCAGAGGATGTTGTCGCCGCACGGTAGAAACGATTCGTCTTCACATATATCTGGGCATTCTACCCTGATTTGGTTCACGACCTTACATCCATATTATTAATTCGGTTCATGAGGCCGAAAGCAAAAGTATGCGTTCGGGGGGAATCGAACCCCCGTCGAATGCTTGGAAGGCATCCATGCTAACCATTACACCACGAACGCTCAGAGGATGTTGTCGCCGCACGGTAGAAACGATTCGTCTTCAAATATATCTGGGCATTCTACCATGATTTGGTTCACGACCTTACATCCATATTATTAATTCGGTTCATGAGGCCGAAAGCAAAAGTATGCGTTCGGGGGGAATCGAACCCCCGTCGAATGCTTGGAAGGCATCCATGCTAACCATTACACCACGAACGCTCAGAGGATGTTGTCGCCGCACGGTAGAAACGATTCGTCTTCAGATATATCTGGGCATTCTACCATGATTTGGTTCACGACCTTACATCCATATTATTAATTCGGTTCATGAGGCCGAAAGCAAAAGTATGCGTTCGGGGGGAATCGAACCCCCGTCGAATGCTTGGAAGGCATCCATGCTAACCATTACACCACGAACGCTCAGAGGATGTTGTCGCCGCACGGTAGAAACGATTCGTCTTCAAATATATCTGGGCATTCTACCATGATTTGGTTCACGACCTTACATCCATATTATTAATTCGGTTCATGAGGCCGAAAGCAAAAGTATGCGTTCGGGGGGAATCGAACCCCCGTCGAATGCTTGGAAGGCATCCATGCTAACCATTACACCACGAACGCTCAGAGATGTTGTCGCCGCACGGTAGAAACGATTCGTCTTCAAATATATCTGGGTATTCTACCCTGATTTGGTTCACGACCTTACATCCATATTATTAATTCGGTTCATGAGGCCGAAAGCAAAAGTATGCGTTCGGGGGGAATCGAACCCCCGTCGAATGCTTGGAAGGCATCCATGCTAACCATTACACCACGAACGCTCAGAGGATGTTGTCGCCGCACGGTAGAAACGATTCGTCTTCAAATATATCTGGGTATTCTACCCTGATTTGGTTCACGACCTTACATCCATATTATTAATTCGGTTCATGAGGCCGAAAGCAAAAGTATGCGTTCGGGGGGAATCGAACCCCCGTCGAATGCTTGGAAGGCATCCATGCTAACCATTACACCACGAACGCTCAGAGGATGTTGTCGCCGCACGGTAGAAACGATTCGTCTTCAAATATATCTGGGCATTCTACCATGATTTGGTTCACGACCTTACATCCATATTATTAATTCGGTTCATGAGGCCGAAAGCAAAAGTATGCGTTCGGGGGGAATCGAACCCCCGTCGAATGCTTGGAAGGCATCCATGCTAACCATTACACCACGAACGCTCAGAGGATGTTGTCGCCGCACGGTAGAAACGATTCGTCTTCAAATATATCTGGGCATTCTACCATGATTTGGTTCACGACCTTACATCCATATTATTAATTCGGTTCATGAGGCCGAAAGCAAAAGTATGCGTTCGGGGGGAATCGAACCCCCGTCGAATGCTTGGAAGGCATCCATGCTAACCATTACACCACGAACGCTCAGAGGATGTTGTCGCCGCACGGTAGAAACGATTCGTCTTCAAATATATCTGGGCATTCTACCCTGATTTGGTTCACGACCTTACATCCATATTATTAATTCGGTTCATGAGGCCGAAAGCAAAAGTATGCGTTCGGGGGGAATCGAACCCCCGTCGAATGCTTGGAAGGCATCCATGCTAACCATTACACCACGAACGCTCAGTAGATGTTGTCGCCGCACGGTAGAAACGATTCGTCTTCAAATATATCTGGGTATTCTACCCTGATTTGGTTCACGACCTTACATCCATATTATTAATTCGGTTCATGAGGCCGAAAGCAAAAGTATGCGTTCGGGGGGAATCGAACCCCCGTCGAATGCTTGGAAGGCATCCATGCTAACCATTACACCACGAACGCTCAGAGGATGTTGTCGCCGCACGGTAGAAACGATTCGTCTTCAAATATATCTGGGCATTCTACCATGATTTGGTTCACGACCTTACATCCATATTATTAATTCGGTTCATGAGGCCGAAAGCAAAAGTATGCGTTCGGGGGGAATCGAACCCCCGTCGAATGCTTGGAAGGCATCCATGCTAACCATTACACCACGAACGCTCAGAGGATGTTGTCGCCGCACGGTAGAAACGATTCGTCTTCAAATATATCTGGGCATTCTACCCTGATTTGGTTCACGACCTTACATCCATATTATTAATTCGGTTCATGAGGCCGAAAGCAAAAGTATGCGTTCGGGGGGAATCGAACCCCCGTCGAATGCTTGGAAGGCATCCATGCTAACCATTACACCACGAACGCTCAGAGGATGTTGTCGCCGCACGGTAGAAACGATTCGTCTTCAAATATATCTGGGTATTCTACCCTGATTTGGTTCACGACCTTACATCCATATTATTAATTCGGTTCATGAGGCCGAAAGCAAAAGTATGCGTTCGGGGGAATCGAACCCCCGTCGAATGCTTGGAAGGCATCCATGCTAACCATTACACCACGAACGCTCAGAGGATGTTGTCGCCGCACGGTAGAAACGATTCGTCTTCAAATATATCTGGGCATTCTACCATGATTTGGTTCACGACCTTACATCCATATTATTAATTCGGTTCATGAGGCCGAAAGCAAAAGTATGCGTTCGGGGGGAATCGAACCCCCGTCGAATGCTTGGAAGGCATCCATGCTAACCATTACACCACGAACGCTCAGAGGATGTTGTCGCCGCACGGTAGAAACGATTCGTCTTCAAATATATCTGGGCATTCTACCATGATTTGGTTCACGACCTTACATCCATATTATTAATTCGGTTCATGAGGCCGAAAGCAAAAGTATGCGTTCGGGGGGAATCGAACCCCCGTCGAATGCTTGGAAGGCATCCATGCTAACCATTACACCACGAACGCTCAGAGGATGTTGTCGCCGCACGGTAGAAACGATTCGTCTTCAAATATATCTGGGCATTCTACCATGATTTGGTTCACGACCTTACATCCATATTATTAATTCGGTTCATGAGGCCGAAAGCAAAAGTATGCGTTCGGGGGGAATCGAACCCCCGTCGAATGCTTGGAAGGCATCCATGCTAACCATTACACCACGAACGCTCAGAGGATGTTGTCGCCGCACGGTAGAAACGATTCGTCTTCAAATATATCTGGGCATTCTACCATGATTTGGTTCACGACCTTACATCCATATTATTAATTCGGTTCATGAGGCCGAAAGCAAAAGTATGCGTTCGGGGGGAATCGAACCCCCGTCGAATGCTTGGAAGGCATCCATGCTAACCATTACACCACGAACGCTCAGAGGATGTTGTCGCCGCACGGTAGAAACGATTCGTCTTCAAATATATCTGGGCATTCTACCATGATTTGGTTCACGACCTTACATCCATATTATTAATTCGGTTCATGAGGCCGAAAGCAAAAGTATGCGTTCGGGGGGAATCGAACCCCCGTCGAATGCTTGGAAGGCATCCATGCTAACCATTACACCACGAACGCTCAGAGGATGTTGTCGCCGCACGGTAGAAACGATTCGTCTTCAAATATATCTGGGCATTCTACCCTGATTTGGTTCACGACCTTACATCCATATTATTAATTCGGTTCATGAGGCCGAAAGCAAAAGTCTGCGTTCGGGGGGAATCGAACCCCCGTCGAATGCTTGGAAGGCATCCATGCTAACCATTACACCACGAACGCTCAGAGATGTTGTCGCCGCACGGTAGAAACGATTCGTCTTCAAATATATCTGGGCATTCTACCCTGATTTGGTTCACGACCTTACATCCATATTATTAATTCGGTTCATGAGGCCGAAAGCAAAAGTATGCGTTCGGGGGGAATCGAACCCCCGTCGAATGCTTGGAAGGCATCCATGCTAACCATTACACCACGAACGCTCAGCAGATGTTGTCGCCGCACGGTAGAAACGATTCGTCTTCAAATATATCTGGGTATTCTACCCTGATTTGGTTCACGACCTTACATCCATATTATTAATTCGGTTCATGAGGCCGAAAGCAAAAGTATGCGTTCGGGGGGAATCGAACCCCCGTCGAATGCTTGGAAGGCATCCATGCTAACCATTACACCACGAACGCTCAGAGGATGTTGTCGCCGCACGGTAGAAACGATTCGTCTTCAAATATATCTGGGCATTCTACCATGATTTGGTTCACGACCTTACATCCATATTATTAATTCGGTTCATGAGGCCGAAAGCAAAAGTATGCGTTCGGGGGGAATCGAACCCCCGTCGAATGCTTGGAAGGCATCCATGCTAACCATTACACCACGAACGCTCAGAGGATGTTGTCGCCGCACGGTAGAAACGATTCGTCTTCAAATATATCTGGGCATTCTACCATGATTTGGTTCACGACCTTACATCCATATTATTAATTCGGTTCATGAGGCCGAAAGCAAAAGTATGCGTTCGGGGGGAATCGAACCCCCGTCGAATGCTTGGAAGGCATCCATGCTAACCATTACACCACGAACGCTCAGAGGATGTTGTCGCCGCACGGTAGAAACGATTCGTCTTCAAATATATCTGGGTATTCTACCCTGATTTGGTTCACGACCTTACATCCATATTATTAATTCGGTTCATGAGGCCGAAAGCAAAAGTATGCGTTCGGGGGGAATCGAACCCCCGTCGAATGCTTGGAAGGCATCCATGCTAACCATTACACCACGAACGCTCAGAGGATGTTGTCGCCGCACGGTAGAAACGATTCGTCTTCACATATATCTGGGCATTCTACCCTGATTTGGTTCACGACCTTACATCCATATTATTAATTCGGTTCATGAGGCCGAAAGCAAAAGTATGCGTTCGGGGGGAATCGAACCCCCGTCGAATGCTTGGAAGGCATCCATGCTAACCATTACACCACGAACGCTCAGAGGATGTTGTCGCCGCACGGTAGAAACGATTCGTCTTCAAATATATCTGGGCATTCTACCATGATTTGGTTCACGACCTTACATCCATATTATTAATTCGGTTCATGAGGCCGAAAGCAAAAGTATGCGTTCGGGGGGAATCGAACCCCCGTCGAATGCTTGGAAGGCATCCATGCTAACCATTACACCACGAACGCTCAGAGGATGTTGTCGCCGCACGGTAGAAACGATTCGTCTTCAGATATATCTGGGCATTCTACCATGATTTGGTTCACGACCTTACATCCATATTATTAATTCGGTTCATGAGGCCGAAAGCAAAAGTATGCGTTCGGGGGGAATCGAACCCCCGTCGAATGCTTGGAAGGCATCCATGCTAACCATTACACCACGAACGCTCAGAGGATGTTGTCGCCGCACGGTAGAAACGATTCGTCTTCAAATATATCTGGGCATTCTACCATGATTTGGTTCACGACCTTACATCCATATTATTAATTCGGTTCATGAGGCCGAAAGCAAAAGTATGCGTTCGGGGGGAATCGAACCCCCGTCGAATGCTTGGAAGGCATCCATGCTAACCATTACACCACGAACGCTCAGAGGATGTTGTCGCCGCACGGTAGAAACGATTCGTCTTCAAATATATCTGGGCATTCTACCCTGATTTGGTTCACGACCTTACATCCATATTATTAATTCGGTTCATGAGGCCGAAAGCAAAAGTCTGCGTTCGGGGGGAATCGAACCCCCGTCGAATGCTTGGAAGGCATCCATGCTAACCATTACACCACGAACGCTCAGAGGATGTTGTCGCCGCACGGTAGAAACGATTCGTCTTCAAATATATCTGGGCATTCTACCATGATTTGGTTCACGACCTTACATCCATATTATTAATTCGGTTCATGAGGCCGAAAGCAAAAGTATGCGTTCGGGGGGAATCGAACCCCCGTCGAATGCTTGGAAGGCATCCATGCTAACCATTACACCACGAACGCTCAGAGGATGTTGTCGCCGCACGGTAGAAACGATTCGTCTTCAAATATATCTGGGCATTCTACCGAAAGCAAAAGTATGCGTTGATTTGGTTACACCACGAACGCTCAGAGGATGTTGTCGCCGCACGGTAGAAACGATTCGTCTTCAAATATATCTGGGCATTCTATGATTTGGTTCACGACCTTACATCCATATTATTAATTCGGTTCATGAGGCCGAAAGCAAAAGTATGCGTTCGGGGGGAATCGAACCCCCGTCGAATGCTTGGAAGGCATCCATGCTAACCATTACACCACGAACGCTCAGAGGATGTTGTCGCCGCACGGTAGAAACGATTCGTCTTCAAATATATCTGGGCATTCTACCCTGATTTGGTTCACGACCTTACATCCATATTATTAATTCGGTTCACGAGGCCGAAAGCAAAAGTATGCGTTCGGGGGGAATCGAACCCCCGTCGAATGCTTGGAAGGCATCCATGCTAACCATTACACCACGAACGCTCAGAGGATGTTGTCGCCGCACGGTAGAAACGATTCGTCTTCAAATATATCTGGGTATTCTACCCTGATTTGGTTCACGACCTTACATCCATATTATTAATTCGGTTCATGAGGCCGAAAGCAAAAGTATGCGTTCGGGGGGAATCGAACCCCCGTCGAATGCTTGGAAGGCATCCATGCTAACCATTACACCACGAACGCTCAGAGGATGTTGTCGCCGCACGGTAGAAACGATTCGTCTTCAAATATATCTGGGCATTCTACCATGATTTGGTTCACGACCTTACATCCATATTATTAATTCGGTTCATGAGGCCGAAAGCAAAAGTATGCGTTCGGGGGGAATCGAACCCCCGTCGAATGCTTGGAAGGCATCCATGCTAACCATTACACCACGAACGCTCAGAGGATGTTGTCGCCGCACGGTAGAAACGATTCGTCTTCAAATATATCTGGGCATTCTACCATGATTTGGTTCACGACCTTACATCCATATTATTAATTCGGTTCATGAGGCCGAAAGCAAAAGTCTGCGTTCGGGGGGAATCGAACCCCCGTCGAATGCTTGGAAGGCATCCATGCTAACCATTACACCACGAACGCTCAGAGGATGTTGTCGCCGCACGGTAGAAACGATTCGTCTTCAAATATATCTGGGCATTCTACCCTGATTTGGTTCACGACCTTACATCCATATTATTAATTCGGTTCACGAGGCCGAAAGCAAAAGTATGCGTTCGGGGGGAATCGAACCCCCGTCGAATGCTTGGAAGGCATCCATGCTAACCATTACACCACGAACGCTCAGAGGATGTTGTCGCCGCACGGTAGAAACGATTCGTCTTCAAATATATCTGGGCATTCTACCATGATTTGGTTCACGACCTTACATCCATATTATTAATTCGGTTCATGAGGCCGAAAGCAAAAGTATGCGTTCGGGGGGAATCGAACCCCCGTCGAATGCTTGGAAGGCATCCATGCTAACCATTACACCACGAACGCTCAGAGGATGTTGTCGCCGCACGGTAGAAACGATTCGTCTTCAGATATATCTGGGCATTCTACCATGATTTGGTTCACGACCTTACATCCATATTATTAATTCGGTTCATGAGGCCGAAAGCAAAAGTATGCGTTCGGGGGGAATCGAACCCCCGTCGAATGCTTGGAAGGCATCCATGCTAACCATTACACCACGAACGCTCAGAGGATGTTGTCGCCGCACGGTAGAAACGATTCGTCTTCAAATATATCTGGGCATTCTACCATGATTTGGTTCACGACCTTACATCCATATTATTAATTCGGTTCATGAGGCCGAAAGCAAAAGTATGCGTTCGGGGGGAATCGAACCCCCGTCGAATGCTTGGAAGGCATCCATGCTAACCATTACACCACGAACGCTCAGAGGATGTTGTCGCCGCACGGTAGAAACGATTCGTCTTCAAATATATCTGGGCATTCTACCATGATTTGGTTCACGACCTTACATCCATATTATTAATTCGGTTCATGAGGCCGAAAGCAAAAGTATGCGTTCGGGGGGAATCGAACCCCCGTCGAATGCTTGGAAGGCATCCATGCTAACCATTACACCACGAACGCTCAGAGGATGTTGTCGCCGCACGGTAGAAACGATTCGTCTTCAAATATATCTGGGCATTCTACCATGATTTGGTTCACGACCTTACATCCATATTATTAATTCGGTTCATGAGGCCGAAAGCAAAAGTATGCGTTCGGGGGGAATCGAACCCCCGTCGAATGCTTGGAAGGCATCCATGCTAACCATTACACCACGAACGCTCAGCAGATGTTGTCGCCGCACGGTAGAAACGATTCGTCTTCAAATATATCTGGGCATTCTACCCTGATTTGGTTCACGACCTTACATCCATATTATTAATTCGGTTCACGAGGCCGAAAGCAAAAGTATGCGTTCGGGGGGAATCGAACCCCCGTCGAATGCTTGGAAGGCATCCATGCTAACCATTACACCACGAACGCTCAGAGGATGTTGTCGCCGCACGGTAGAAACGATTCGTCTTCAAATATATCTGGGTATTCTACCCTGATTTGGTTCACGACCTTACATCCATATTATTAATTCGGTTCATGAGGCCGAAAGCAAAAGTATGCGTTCGGGGGGAATCGAACCCCCGTCGAATGCTTGGAAGGCATCCATGCTAACCATTACACCACGAACGCTCAGAGGATGTTGTCGCCGCACGGTAGAAACGATTCGTCTTCAAATATATCTGGGTATTCTACCCTGATTTGGTTCACGACCTTACATCCATATTATTAATTCGGTTCATGAGGCCGAAAGCAAAAGTATGCGTTCGGGGGGAATCGAACCCCCGTCGAATGCTTGGAAGGCATCCATGCTAACCATTACACCACGAACGCTCAGAGGATGTTGTCGCCGCACGGTAGAAACGATTCGTCTTCAAATATATCTGGGCATTCTACCCTGATTTGGTTCACGACCTTACATCCATATTATTAATTCGGTTCATGAGGCCGAAAGCAAAAGTATGCGTTCGGGGGGAATCGAACCCCCGTCGAATGCTTGGAAGGCATCCATGCTAACCATTACACCACGAACGCTCAGAGGATG
Source organism: Nippostrongylus brasiliensis (assembly GCA_030553155.1). Taxonomy (NCBI): domain Eukaryota; kingdom Metazoa; phylum Nematoda; class Chromadorea; order Rhabditida; family Heligmosomidae; genus Nippostrongylus; species Nippostrongylus brasiliensis. The sequence continues at coordinate 32,218,952 of CP130736.1, read as the reverse complement.
TTGTCGCCGCACGGTAGAAACGATTCGTCTTCAAATATATCTGGGCATTCTACCATGATTTGGTTCACGACCTTACATCCATATTATTAATTCGGTTCATGAGGCCGAAAGCAAAAGTATGCGTTCGGGGGGAATCGAACCCCCGTCGAATGCTTGGAAGGCATCCATGCTAACCATTACACCACGAACGCTCAGAGGATGTTGTCGCCGCACGGTAGAAACGATTCGTCTTCAAATATATCTGGGCATTCTACCATGATTTGGTTCACGACCTTACATCCATATTATTAATTCGGTTCATGAGGCCGAAAGCAAAAGTATGCGTTCGGGGGGAATCGAACCCCCGTCGAATGCTTGGAAGGCATCCATGCTAACCATTACACCACGAACGCTCAGAGGATGTTGTCGCCGCACGGTAGAAACGATTCGTCTTCAAATATATCTGGGCATTCTACCATGATTTGGTTCACGACCTTACATCCATATTATTAATTCGGTTCATGAGGCCGAAAGCAAAAGTATGCGTTCGGGGGAATCGAACCCCCGTCGAATGCTTGGAAGGCATCCATGCTAACCATTACACCACGAACGCTCAGAGATGTTGTCGGATGTTGTCGCCGCACGGTAGAAACGATTCGTCTTCAAATATATCTGGGTATTCTACCCTGATTTGGTTCACGACCTTACATCCATATTATTAATTCGGTTCATGAGGCCGAAAGCAAAAGTATGCGTTCGGGGGGAATCGAACCCCCGTCGAATGCTTGGAAGGCATCCATGCTAACCATTACACCATACTGTATGTATGCTAGAATAAATCACAGTTCTTCATAAAAATATATCGCTTTGTCTAACACACGCTGTGCGCGCCCTCATTACCAGTACATTGTACGGGGGCGGGCAAAGGCGTGCACCGCGTGTGTTAGTTAAAGCGATATATTTTTATGAAGAACTGTGATTTATTCTAGCATACATACAGTATCAAGAGTACCATAAATGTACTATGAACTGAGAATAAATGAGGTCGATTCCTTTTCAACTTTTTTGGATATAGCAGTTTACGCAATCTCAACTTTAAAAGGAATTTTCTCGCAAACTAAGAGAAAAGCTTGGAAATAAATTAAGTTCTTGAAAGAGAAATTCATTTTCTATAATATACTCAAATTAAGTGCAGTTTCATCACAAAGTTAGGAAGATATAAAATTTTGTTTAAACATGGTCCCAAAATTTGGCCAGTTTTTGACCACCAAAATGTTTGCTCCGAAAAATCTATCATTTATCGACGATCTGAATCAAATGTTTGTATTACACTATAATAAATAGACCGTGCTCTATCAGAATATTATCTTAGATTAATATTTCGTTCAGCGATTTTTTAGATATTTTTGTTTGAAATAGCATCGGAAAATCACTACAAAATATTTTTTAAAAACAAAGAGTTTGCAACAACGGTAAGTTTTAACATATTTCAAGATAGAATCATCAGCACTATCGAACGGCATCAGATTCTTTCTGATTTGAGCTATTTGTGTATAAAAATGAAAAATGACATCTTTTTGACCGCTACTGTATGTTAGTTGCATAGATTTCCATATATAACCCATGGAAGCCTACAGATAAGCAAACCAGCGTTTTCACTTTCCTGGACAAGTCTGTCGTCAACTGCGAGACTCCATAAGAGTAGAAAGCTTGGTTGGTCTCAGGTGGGAACGATCGCCAAACTTGACATAAAGGCGATAATGGCGCCTTTCTCCACTGCGCCAATCGTGTCGAGTACAGAATACGTTACAGCGGCAGTTATGCTATAGTTTGACCGCCTATGAAACTCTTTAAGAGTAGAAAGCTTGGTTGGTCTCAAGAGGGAATGATCGCCAGACTTGACGTACGGGCGATAATGGCGTCTTTCTCCACTGCGCCAAACGTGTCGAATACAGAATGCGTTACAGCTGGACTTGTTCTGAATCCTGGCACAAAAATATAGGGCTACTCCTGTTTTTCCCTCATGTCTGTTCACTTTCTGGTCTCAGGAACATCTGGTCTGGTGTACCTTCTAATTTATAGCAATCTCACATTGTTAAATTAATCAGCAGAGGATCCAATAAAATTCTAAAAAATGCTCACACCAAAGGCAACGCAAACAACAGGAAATGATTTGTCAGTCTTCTTTATTTAAAAACGAGGTGAGGTTTTTCGTCTGTTGACCCGAATTTTGCGCCACAACACACGTTAGAAATTTGTTTGAAAATTCATATCACTTTGTGTTTATAACGTTTCTTGATCTAATTCATAGTATAAATATTACTTGATGCGTGAAACATGACTATTATACCAGCTAGCTTCAACCATGGATTATTAGTGTGCTATGAAAGAAAGTAGAAAATAAACGATAATTTCCTTCTATAGTGAGTGTTTGCAATACTTGTTATACCATTCGAAAGAAAATTGATTTCTCTATCAAACGCTGCGTACTGATTCTCTGAGCGTTCGCACGTTGAAAAGCTACACGTCATTAAAGTGAAATTTTTCATGACGAAAAATGTATCTCTCCTAAAACTTCTCCTTCTTCCTCCAGTTCAGCATACTGGAAATAATTTAATACACTGCGTGAAAGAGAAAGATTTGCTCTATCGAACAACGTGTTTCGCTTCGCTCGAAGATTTCTAGTTACTATTTGCGAAGTCGTCAAAGTGGAGGTAAAATCGCGGCTCCATCGCGTGTTGATTGTTTTTTGGCCGCTACTGTATATCTGGGCATTCTACCCTGATTTGGTTCACGACCTTACATCCATATTATTAATTCGGTTCACGAGGCCGAAAGCAAAAGTATGCGTTCATGGGGAATCGAACCCCCGTCGAATGCTTGGAAGGCATCCATGCTAACCATTACACCACGAACGCTCAGATTATGTAGTCGCCGCACGGTAGAAACGATTCGCCTTCAAATATATCTGGGTATTCTACCCTGATTTGGTTCACGACCTTACATCCATATTATTAATTCGGTTCACGAGGCCGAAAGCAAAAGTATGCGTTCGGGGGGAATCGAACCCCCGTCGAATGCTTGGAAGGCATCCATGCTAACCATTACACCACGAACGCTCAGATGATGTAGTCGCCGCACGGTAGAAACGATTCCTCTTCAGATATATCTGGGCATTCTACCCTGATTTGGTTCACGACCTTACATCCATATTATTAATTCGGTTCACGAGGCCGAAAGCAAAAGTATGCGTTCGGGGGGAATCGAACCCCCGTCGAATGCTTGGAAGGCATCCATGCTAACCATTACACCACGAACGCTCAGATTATGTAGTCGCCGCACGGTAGAAACGATTCGCCTTCAAATATATCTGGGTATTCTACCCTGATTTGGTTCACGACCTTACATCCATATTATTAATTCGGTTCACGAGGCCGAAAGCAAAAGTATGCGTTCGGGGGGAATCGAACCCCCGTCGAATGCTTGGAAGGCATCAATGCTAACCATTACACCACGAACGCTCAGATTATGTAGTCGCCGCACGGTAGAAACGATTCGTCTTCAAACATATCTGGGCATTCTACCCTGATTTGGTTCACGACCTTACATCCATATTATTAATTCGGTTCACGAGGCCGAAAGCAAAAGTATGCGTTCGGGTGGAATCGAACCCCCGTCGAATGCTTGGAAGGCATCCATGCTAACCATTACACCACGAACGCTCAGATGATGTAGTCGCCGCACGGTAGAAACGATTCCTCTTCAGATATATCTGGGCATTCTACCCTGATTTGGTTCACGACCTTACATCCATATTATTAATTCGGTTCACGAGGCCGAAAGCAAAAGTCTGCGTTCGGAGGGAATCGAACCCCCGTCGAATGCTTGGAAGGCATCCATGCTAACCATTACACCACGAACGCTCAGATGATGTAGTCGCCGCACGGTAGAAACGATTCGCCTTCAAATATATCTGGGTATTCTACCCTGATTTGGTTCACGACCTTACATCCATATTATTAATTCGGTTCACGAGGCCGAAAGCAAAAGTCTGCGTTCGGAGGGAATCGAACCCCCGTCGAATGCTTGGAAGGCATCCATGCTAACCATTACACCACGAACGCTCAGATTATGTAGTCGCCGCACGGTAGAAACGATTCCTCTTCAGATATATCTGGGCATTCTACCCTGATTTGGTTCACGACCTTACATCCATATTATTAATTCGGTTCACGAGGCCGAAAGCAAAAGTCTGCGTTCTGAGGGAATCGAACCCCCGTCGAATGCTTGGAAGGCATCCATGCTAACCATTACACCACGAACGCTCAGCAGATGTTGTCGCCGCACGGTAGAAACGATTCCTCTTCAGATATATCTGGGCATTCTACCCTGATTTGGTTCACGACCTTACATCCATATTATTAATTCGGTTCACGAGGCCGAAAGCAAAAGTCTGCGTTCGGAGGGAATCGAACCCCCGTCGAATGCTTGGAAGGCATCCATGCTAACCATTACACCACGAACGCTCAGATGATGTAGTCGCCGCACGGTAGAAACGATTCCTCTTCAGATATATCTGGGCATTCTACCCTGATTTGGTTCACGACCTTACATCCATATTATTAATTCGGTTCACGAGGCCGAAAGCAAAAGTCTGCGTTCGGAGGGAATCGAACCCCCGTCGAATGCTTGGAAGGCATCCATGCTAACCATTACACCACGAACGCTCAGATGATGTAGTCGCCGCACGGTAGAAACGATTCCTCTTCAGATATATCTGGGCATTCTACCCTGATTTGGTTCACGACCTTACATCCATATTATTAATTCGGTTCACGAGGCCGAAAGCAAAAGTCTGCGTTCGGAGGGAATCGAACCCCCGTCGAATGCTTGGAAGGCATCCATGCTAACCATTACACCACGAACGCTCAGATTATGTAGTCGCCGCACGGTAGAAACGATTCGTCTTCAAACATATCTGGGCATTCTACCCTGATTTGGTTCACGACCTTACATCCATATTATTAATTCGGTTCACGAGGCCGAAAGCAAAAGTATGCGTTCGGGTGGAATCGAACCCCCGTCGAATGCTTGGAAGGCATCCATGCTAACCATTACACCACGAACGCTCAGATGATGTAGTCGCCGCACGGTAGAAACGATTCCTCTTCAGATATATCTGGGCATTCTACCCTGATTTGGTTCACGACCTTACATCCATATTATTAATTCGGTTCACGAGGCCGAAAGCAAAAGTCTGCGTTCGGAGGGAATCGAACCCCCGTCGAATGCTTGGAAGGCATCCATGCTAACCATTACACCACGAACGCTCAGATGATGTAGTCGCCGCACGGTAGAAACGATTCGTCTTCAAATATATCTGGGCATTCTACCATGATTTGGTTCACGACCTTACATCCATATTATTAATTCGGTTCACGAGGCCGAAAGCGAAAGTCTGCGTTCGGAGGGAATCGAACCCCCGTCGAATGCTTGGAAGGCATCCATGCTAACCATTACACCACGAACGCTCAGAGGATGTTGTCGCCGCACGGTAGAAACGATTCGCCTTCAATTATATCTGGGCATTCTACCATGATTTGGTTCACGACCTTACATTCATATTATTAATTCGGTTCATGAGGCCGAAAGCAAAAGTTTGCGTTCGGGGGGAATCGAACCCCCGTCGAATGCTTGGAAGGCATCCATGCTAACCATTACACCACGAACGCTCAGATGATGTAGTCGCCGCACGGTAGAAACGATTCCTCTTCAGATACAGTAGCGGCCAAAAAACAATCAACACGCGATGGAGCCGCGATTTTACCTCCAATTTGACGACTTCGCAAATAGTAACTAGAAATCTTCGAGCGAAGTGAAACACGTTATTCGATAGAACAAATCTTTCTCTTTCACGCAGTGTATTAAATTATTTCCAGTATGCTGAACTGGAGGAAAAAGGAGAAGTTTTAGGAGAGATACATTTTTCGTCATGAAAAATTTCACTTTAATGACGTGTAGCTTTTCAACGTGCGAACGCTCAGAGAATCAGTACGCAGCGTTTGATAGAGAAATCAATTTTCTTTCGAATGGTATAACAAGTATTGCAAACACTCACTATAGAAGGAAATTATCGTTTATTTTCTACTTTCTTTCATAGCACACTAATAATCCATGGTTGAAGCTAGCTGGTATAATCGTTATGTTTCACACATCAAGTAATATTTATACTATGAATTAGATCAAGAAACGTTATAAACACAAAGTGATATGAATTTTCAAACAAATTTCTAACGTGTGTTGTGGCGCAAAATTCAGGTCAACAGTCGAAAAACCTCACCTCGTTTTCAAATAAAGAAGACTGACAAATCATTTCCTGTTGTTTGCGTTGCCTTTGATGTGAGCATTTTTTAGAATTTTATTGGATCCTCTGCTGATTAATTTAACAATGTGAGATTGCTATAAATTAGAAGGTACACCAGACCAGATGTTCCTGAGACCAGAAAGTGAACAGACATGAGGGAAAAACAGGAGTAGCCCTATATTTTTGTGCCAGGATTCAGAACAAGTCCAGCTGTAACGCATTCTGTATTCGACACGTTTGGCGCAGTGGAGAAAGACGCCATTATCGCCTGTACGTCAAGTCTGGCGATCGTTCCCACCTGAGACCAACCAAGCTTTCTACTCTTATGGAGTCTCGCAGTTGACGACAGACTTGTCCAGGAAAGTGAAAACGCTGGTTTGCTTATCTGTAGGCTTCCATGGGTTATATATGGAAATCTATGCAACTAACATACAGTAGCGGTCAAAAAGATGTCATTTTTCATTTTTATACACAAATAGCTCAAATCAGAAAGAATCTGATGCCGTTCGATAGTGCTGATGATCCTATCTTGAAATATGTTAAAACTTACCGTTGTTGCAAACTCTTTGTTTTTAAAAAATATTTTGTAGTGATTTTCCGATGCTATTTCAAACAAAAATATCTAAAAAATCGCTGAACGAAATATTAATCTAAGATAATATTCTGATAGAGCACGGTCTATTTATTATAGTGTAATACAAACATTTGATTCAGATCGTCGCTAAATGATAGATTTTTCGGAGCAAACATTTTGGTGGTCAAAAACTGGCCAAATTTTGGGACCATGTTTAAACAAAATTTTATATCTTCCTAACTTTGTGATGAAACTGCACTTAATTTGAGTATATTATAGAAAATGAATTTCTCTTTCAAGAACTTATTTTTATTTCCAAGCTTTTCTCTTAGTTTGTGAGAAAATTCCTTGCGTTGTTGAGATTGCGTAAACTGCTATATCCAAAAAAGTTGAAAAGGAATCGACCTCATTTATTCTCAGTTCATAGTACATTTATGGTACTCTTGATACTGTATGTATGCTAGAATAAATCACAGTTCTTCATAAAAATATATCGCTTTGTCTAACACACGCTGTGCGCGCCCTCATTACCAGTACATTGTACGGGGGCGGGCAAAGGCGTGCACCGCGTGTGTTAGTTAAAGCGATATATTTTTATGAAGAACTGTGATTTATTCTAGCATACATACAGTATCAAGAGTACCATAAATGTACTATGAACTGAGAATAAATGAGGTCGATTCCTTTTCAACTTTTTTGGATATAGCAGTTTACGCAATCTCAACTTTAAAAGGAATTTTCTCGCAAACTAAGAGAAAAGCTTGGAAATAAATTAAGTTCTTGAAAGAGAAATTCATTTTCTATAATATACTCAAATTAAGTGCAGTTTCATCACAAAGTTAGGAAGATATAAAATTTTGTTTAAACATGGTCCCAAAATTTGGCCAGTTTTTGACCACCAAAATGTTTGCTCCGAAAAATCTATCATTTATCGACGATCTGAATCAAATGTTTGTATTACACTATAATAAATAGACCGTGCTCTATCAGAATATTATCTTAGATTAATATTTCGTTCAGCGATTTTTTAGATATTTTTGTTTGAAATAGCATCGGAAAATCACTACAAAATATTTTTTAAAAACAAAGAGTTTGCAACAACGGTAAGTTTTAACATATTTCAAGATAGAATCATCAGCACTATCGAACGGCATCAGATTCTTTCTGATTTGAGCTATTTGTGTATAAAAATGAAAAATGACATCTTTTTGACCGCTACTGTATGTTAGTTGCATAGATTTCCATATATAACCCACCAGCCGTTCAGCGGCCTGTCGGCCGCCAAACGGCTTTAAAGGGGGGGGGGCTTCGCCCCCCCCCCTTTTCCTTGAACCTATCTTCAAATGGACGGATCAAATGAGAAGAGATATGGTTGAAGATACCACTTCAGTAACACAACGTTGTTGATTGAAGAGTTGAAGAATGTTTATGCGAATTTTGAGGTAACGCAGTATAAATGAAAAGGTAGATGAAGTAGAGAAGTGGATGAGGTGCTCTAGGTCCCGAATGAAACCTAAATAGCGCACTACAATATGATGATCAAAAATATTTTTGCAGAAACACAATAGAATTGCAAAGAAGAAAGAATAAATCTACTAACCTCGACGAAAGTGTGAGGCCAAAAAGCAATTCCGAACGGAAATGTGGCGTTTTTTAGGGACCAAAAATCACTGAAAATGTGAAAGTAATGGGTGGAAAACGAAGCAGAAATTCTAAAAAGTAGAAGGGAATGAAATCTGCTAACTTTGAAGAATGTTTCCGGATCGCAGTATAAATGGTAGATGAAGTAGAGAAGTGGAGTGCTCTATCCCGAATGAAACCAAGCTTGCAATATGAATCATTTTTGCGACAATAGTGCAAAGAAGGATAAATCTACTAACCTCGACAGCCAAAAAATTCCGAACGGAAATGGACGTTTTTTACCAAAAATCACTGAAAATGTGAAAGTAATGGGTGGAAAACCATTCTAGAAAAAAGATGAAATTGCGAAACAGACAAATATGGACGTAGTCGAAAACCACTTTGAAATTAAACAGACAAATAGTCAAACATTTTAAAAAGTAGAAGGAAGGGGAGTCAACCAACCATTTTAAAAAGTAGAAGGAAGGGGAGTCAACCAACCTAGGTGAAAATGGGTAAGCGTCAAAAACGATATTCATATGGCATAATTCATATAGGCATAAATATGGCGTTAAGAATGGCCTCAAAACGCTGAAAAGGAGAAAGTAAACAAACAGAAACGAAATAATCACTTCAAGAAGTGGAACGAAAAGAAATCTGCTAACCTTGACGAAGCAGCCGTACCGCAAAAAGGAAATTGTACAAAAATGTGACCCTATTGAAGGTGTAAAACACTGAAAAAAGTGAAATTAAACAGACGAAAATGGAAAAAAATCAGAATGTAGAGGGAAAAGAAATTTGCTAACCTTGACTGAATTGAGGAGCAGCCAAAAACATATAGCAAATCTGAAGTAATTGTCATGTTTGTGGAGTTTCGTTGAGATGCTAGACCGAATGACATCAGGGGATAATCCTAAACTGTTACGTTAACTGAATTATAAATAAAAAATGAAACTGTGCTCAGTAGAAAGGCGAGATCAGAAAGGTTAGTTTACCGATGAGCTGTGAATGGCGGCATTCCATAAGGTATGCAGTGTTGCTAGGCAAAAACTTCCGAAAAAACAATGTTTTTAACCAAATTAGAGTTGGCCTTGACCAATATACCATCGGGACGACGCACTCTGGATAAAGCCGTGTACAACTGCCCATGGCTGAACACATCCTCCGGCAGAAAGACACCGATCTTTGAGAATGTCTGTCCTTGGCTTTTGTTGATGGTCATTGCAAAAGCTACTCGAAGAGGGAACTGCCGTCGACGTAAGCGAAACGGTGCACCATCCCAATACAGATCTATTCGCGGGATGATTGTGAGCTCTCCCTTCCTCTGGCCGGTGATGAATCGGCAGCCAAGCACGAATCTACCCAGAGTTTCCACTATGAGTCGAGTGCCATTGCAGAGTCCATTATCGACATTAAGATTTCTCAGGAGCATCACTATTGCACCTTTTTTGAGGTGTAACTCGTGAGGTGGCATGCCAGAGGGTGTCAGGCTATTGAGGTATTCCGTTGGCATGTGTAGTTGGTCGACATTCCCATCCAGAATAGCCTCATCAACGCTTTTGTAAAGGCGCTCATGTTGAGCGCTTACAACATTGAGTCGTCTTAAGGCGTCGGCATTTATGGCATGCACATGCGTATTCTTCGGAGCTAATATAGCTTTTTCTGCGATATCGTACACACTCTCGGGTTCCATGGTGGCTCCGAACACCGATGTGACAATGTCTCCGTCACAAATTCGTTCCTGTGGCAGCACAACTTGGTCGTTTTCATCGTTCGCCTCACCGCTGCCGATCTTGAGAAGAAATTGTCGCCAGTCCTCTCCGGCTTCTCGGGCACGCATGTTTGCCGTGAGGGAGTGCTTCTCGAAAAGCTGCCAAAGTGAGGAACGGCTTACACACGCCTCCACGGTTTCCTCCCTTCCTCCATGTTTCACGATGGGTAAGGTCTGGCGGAAATCTCCACCGACAACAATGAGTTTGCCACCGAAAGGAGCACCATTCTGCATCAAGTCGCGAAGAAGGGCATCCACCGCTTCAAAAGCAAACTTAGACGCCATGGAAATTTCATCCCATATTATGACATCAGTGTCTATCAAAATCCTCGCCTCCCTTTGTTGTCTTTTCATCGACGACGATTTATTTTCGTCCGCTACAATGAGTTTGAATGCAGAGTTCACGGTCCGTCCTCTAGGTAAAAGATTTGCAGCAATGCCGGTCCAGGCCACACACAACACTTTCAGGCGTCTTCCTACAGCAATATTGTATATTGTGTTGTACAGATATGTTTTTCCTGAACCTCCAGGGCCGTCAATGAAGAAACAGCGGTTGGTCCGTCTATGTACCGCGGTGAGAATGTCGTCTGCCGCCAATTTCTGTCCGTCGTTGAGAGTCGCATACAGAACTGCTCCTTCTGCTGCATGTGCCTCGAAGTCTACCGGTGCTTCGGGAATCTCAGGTCGCTCTTCAGAAGGGGGTTCAATGAAATCGCTGAGATGTTTTCCCAAGTCCTCCACGCGGTCAGCAACATCAAAATAAGCGTACACAATGGATTGCTCAGTCGTAAACCCTCGTTGGACGAAATCTTCGGCCATTGCTTGTGAAAACTCATCCCAGAGTGCGTTGGCATTGCTTATTTCACAGTAGCACAACAGGCTGGCAAAGAAACCTCTTAGCACCGATGGCATCTGGAAGTGAGCTGCCTCCCTAAGGCTTTCTCTGAAACAGTTGTCGTCGTCAAGAAGTCCGGCTGCTTTCGCCGCATCTAAAAACTTCTCATAAAGAACGCCATCAATTCTTCTCAAATTCTCGAAAGAAGTTGAGCCTTTTATGTTGAGAAGCAAAATACGCAGTGCGTATCTTTCGGTGTCCATTGGAGAGACAGTAGCCATTCTTCCCACCGTTGGCTTTCCTCCTCTTCCTCTAGGCTTCCATTCCTTGTTTCTGAACGTAAAGTGGTTTGGAATTTCGCTGTAGTACAGTTCCTTGGGATCTACGGGGAACTGTTCAGTCGCTGATGTCGAAGGTTCTGAAACTCTTCCGCTCCTTTCGTTCAATTTGAAGTACGCAGTTAGTGTGGAGTCTGTGAGTGCTGCTTGAGCCAAAGCGACTTCCTCTCCACCTTCCTCGAACACAACCGTTTGTAGATTTGGAAGGTGCACCGCCAAACGAACCACACTGTGAGAAGAATCGTCTAAATCATAGCCGAATATTCGATGAGCAGCTTCGGGTGGGCAAACATAGCGAGCGTTAAGGTACTGCTTGATCTCATCGACAGATTCATTGTTACCAATCCTTATTCTTGCTCTATCCGTACCTTTGTAGACGTATTTATAAAGGTACTTCACAGCGGTGATCATTCCGCAAATTTCTACATTGATGTGACTGTTGTACTTCAATAGAAGGTACGGGTTGTAGGGAACAATCCACTGGTCCCCATACTCGTTCTCGTCTATCGAAATGAAATACTGCCCCCGCCTGCGGAGCTCTGGGTATCCATCAAAGTGAACAGATGTTGCGTTACGCAATTCTTTCGGGAATTTTTTTGAGCAGTGCCCGTCTCTCATGCAGGGAGAATTCGGGTCGGAAGCCCCGCAACGACGGTGCACCATGAATTTCTTCACGGCCTCGAACAATTCCGGTTCCTCTTGTGCGTTGGGAACTTCGCCGCAACAGAATGTATCAACCTCCGATCCGATGCGAGGTTTAAAGTCGTTTTTGAGGATCAGAAGCATATGACAATGTGGAAGGCCGCGCTTCTGAAACTCGGTAACCATCACGTAGGCCTGGACTTCTCCGAGAATATGCCGCTTGAAGAGATCGTGACACAGCTGTCTTAGTTTCAAATTGAAAATCCTCGTAGTTAGATCAGGTCTATTCTCCGGCGACTGGCCTGGTAGGAGATTTTCACTTATTTCGCTCCACTGAGGGTTACACGTCATGGTGAGAAAAATGTCAGGTTTTCCGTGCCTCGCAACTATGGCCATTGCGTCTTGATAGTTTTGTTGCATGTTTCTTGGTCCGCCCTTGAAAGTAGATCCAAGTACAATCCTTCTTCCCGGTGGTCCAGTGACATCTCGACCTTCTTGCCCAACGTAATCTGCAAGCCCACGGTATGTGTCTAGCCGAAGCTCTTTCTGATGAGTTCGATAATAGTTCAACCGATTCTGCTCGATCTTCACGTACGCGTCCACTATGAATTGTTGTAGAAGTTTTCCGCCGTACAGTAGTGGGTTCCATTCACCGTCTCGAATCGAGAGCAAGTAGGAGTAATACTTCATTTGACTGAGCCTTTCGTTCTTAGTGTTCGTCAAGTTGATGTGCCATCCGTCTTCTCCGGTAGGAAAAAGAGAGGGTACGTGAGAGGGTCGCACCTCTTATCGATGTCAGGGATTTGTTGTAGTGCTCCTCCTCGGAGATGAACTGCAAGACTTCGTGTGGAAGGAACATCACCATCTTCGGCAACATAAATAGCGGCAACTTCATTAGCAGTTGGAATATCATAGGGACGGCGTGCGAGTCCTCGCGCTTCTGACTCCTCAAACACCATCTTCAACGTTGAAGCAGGACGATTTTCTCTACGCGCAAGTTCTTGTTCAGCAATTTCCACTTCTCGCATCATTTTAAAAGCCTGAGCATACGGGTTAGACGTTGCGATGAGATGGCTTAACGATCTCATGAGGACAGCGTCGCAGCCTTCATTTTGAACGCTTTCCAATCTTTGTTGCACTGCCTGAGATGTGTCCAGAATGTAAATTTGACCGTATTGCCTGCGCTGGTCTCCTTCTGGGTGTAGCGGGCCGATGAAGTGATAAACTTGATCGTGAATCCGAAAGCAGTATGGACCCGGTCCTGTCGGTGGCCTTATTTGGGCACCCATTGAAGCCATAGCCAGGGCAGAGTTAAACTTTCGTATGTGCTGGTGGAAGTTTCTCTGCAACCTTCTGCGTTCTCCGGTTGCTGTGATGTCGATTTCGAACAGTTGTCGAAGTTCATCCGGAAAGTTTTGAAACTTCTGAAGTTGAGTTCGCCCGAGATCACAACATTGCACAAAAGTAGTTGGATGTCTACTCATTTTTTCCGCTTCAAAATGCTTTGCTCGACAACCGGAGCATACAACGTTCATCGCATTAAGATAATGTTGCTCTACGAAGCGGCTTCGTAGAGCGATTCCCGTAGTTGTCCTAGGAGGTTGGACGTGTTGCCTTTGGCGTAAATATTCAGCATGTTGAGATTGTCGGGCTTCTCTTTCTTGAACAGTTTCGTCCTGACGTCTCTGTCTCGCGTATCCAGCCTGTTGAGAAAGTCGGGCTTCTCTGTGCTCAACGCTTTCGTTTTCACGTCTTTGTCTTTCGTATTCGGCTCGTCGGGCGCGCCTAACTTCTCTCTCTTCCACAGTTTCGTTTTCGAGTGTTCGTCTTCTGTATTCGGCTTGCCGGGCGAGTCTAGCTTCTCTCTCCTCCGTAGTTTCGTTCAAGCGTCTTCGCTTGCGAGTTTCAGCACGTGCTCTTCGTTGGCTATCTCGACCCTCGGACTCAGCAGCAACTACCTGGCTCAGTAATTCCGCTTCCAAGTATTCGTCGCCCTCTTCAGCAGGCGCCCTACTTTCAACTGGTGTTCTTCGTTGACCACTACTACCCTGAGACTCTCGGGCAGCGACAATCTGGCTCTCAAATTCCGCTTCGAGGTATTGATCCCCGCCTTCAGCTTGCGCTCTGTTGCGCGAGTGCGCATTGTCGCCCGAACTACTTTCGCCCAAATCTTCTGTTCGGTGTGACGCCATTAGTTGATTTTGATCCTTAACTTAGAACAATCAGTAGAGACCCCGCATGCATTATGTCAAGGAAAAAGTTACTGTGACCATCACAGTTAATAGAAACATAGAGGGAAAAAAGATTAGAAACGGAAACATCGACCTGAGTTAACCCCCAAAATGGGGGGATGAAAAGGTGATTTAACTGAACGAAGAAAAAGAAAAACCTAAATGACGCTCTAAGTTGACCCCCAGGATGGCGGGGGGGGGGGGTGAGTGCCTTCATTGAACGAAATACGTGAAATAGGCATTGTATTCGCGACTATCCAGCCGAGAAAAAAGTTTTACGCATGTTTCGGAAACGTTTTCTGACTCTCTAGAGAGCTTTGATGAGAACAGCACGAAACTTTCCGCAGTAAAGAGTGCAAGTAAAGATAAAGAGACAAAAACGAAAAAACATTCTAAAGTGTAGAAGGGAAAAATTCTACTAACCTCGACTGAAGTAGCGCACAGCAAAAAACAGAAACAGGACTGGTCCACAGCAAAAAAGAACTATGACGAACAGAAATATGTCCTCAATGGACCCGAAGACCACTAAAAAGTGAAACTAAACAGGCAAATACGGGAAAACATTTCAAAAAGTAGAAGGAAGAGGAACCTACTAACCTCGGTGAAAGTAGGCAATCGTCGAAAACGAAATTCGAGCAGGAAACTGGCCTTTAGAACGGCCTCAAAGCACTGAAAAGGAGAAAGTAAGCAAACAGAAAACAGAGCACTAAAAAAGTGAAACTAAACAGACAACTACGGACAAAACATTTTGAAAAGTAGAAGGAAAAGGAATCTACTAACCTTGGTGAAAGTGGGTAATCGTCGAAAACGAAAGTCGAGCAGGAAACTGGCCTTTAGAACGGCCTCAAAGCACTGAAAAGGAGAAAGTAAGCAAACAGAAAACAGAGCACTAAAAAAGTGAAACTAAACAGACAACTACGGACAAATCATTTTGAAAAGTAGAAGGAAAAGGAATCTACTAACCTTGGTGAAAGTGGGTAATCGTCGAAAACGAAAGTCGAGCAGAACACTGGCCTTAAGAGCGGCCTCAAAGCACTGAAAAGGAAAAAGTTAAAACAGACAAATACGGGGAAATCATTTTAAAAAGTAGAAGGAAAAGGAATCTACTAACCTCGGTGAAAGTCGGTAATCGTCTAAAACGAAAGTTGAGCAGAACACTGGCCTTTAGAACGGCCTCAAAGCACTGAAAAGGAGAAAGTAAGCAAACAGAAAACCCGAAGAGCACTAAAAAAGTGAATTTTAAAAAGTGGAAGGAACAGGAATCTACTAACCTCGGTGAAAGTGGGTAATCGTCTAAAACGAAAGTTGAGCAGAACACTGGCCTTAAGAGCGGTCTCAAAGCACTGAAAAGGAAAAAGTTAAAACAGACAAATACGGGGAAATCATTTTAAAAAGTAGAAGGAAAAGGAATCTACTAACCTCGGTGAAAGTCGGTAATCGTCGAAAACGAAAGTTGAGCAGAACACTGGCCTTTAGAACGGCCTCAAAGCACTGAAAAGGAGAAAGTAAGCAAACAGAAAACCCGAAGAGCACTAAAAAAGCGAATTTTAAAAAGTGGAAGGAAAAGGAATCTACTAACCTCGGTGAAAGTGGGTAATCGTCTAAAACGAAAGTTGAGCAGAACACTGGCCTTAAGAGCGGCCTCAAAGCACTGAAAAGGAGAAAGTAAGCAAACACAAAACCCGAAGAATACTAAAAAAGTGAAACTAAACAGACAGATACGGGAGAACATTTTAAAAAGTAGAAGGAAGAGGAATCTACTAACCTTGATATCAAAGAATCAACGTCGAAAACCAAATTCGAGCAGAAATAGGGCCTTAAGAATGGCCTCAAACACTGAAAAGGAGAAAGTAAAGGGCTTAGTGAACCCGAAGAGCACTAAAAAAGTGAAACTAAACAGACAGATACGGGAAAACATTTTAAAAAGTAGAAGAAAAAGGACTTAACTAACCTCGGTGAAAGTAGGCAATCGTCTAAAACGAAACTTGAGCAGAACACTGGCCTCAAGAGCGGCCTCAAAGCACTGAAAAGGAGAAAGTAAGCAAACAGAAAACCCGAAGAGCACTAAAAAAGTGAAACTAAACAAACAAATACGGAGAAATCATTTTAAAAAGTAGAGGAAAAGAATCAACTAACCTTGATATCAACGAATCAACGTCGAAAACCAAATTCGAGCAGAAATAGGGCCTTAAGAATGGCCTCTAACACTGAAAAGGAGAAAGTAAACAAACAAAAACGAAATAAACACTTCCTAAAGCACTGAAAAGGAGGAAATAAACAAACGGAAACGAAAAAAAATTGAAGAAGTGGAAGGGATGAAGCAATTTCATCAGTCCCCCTCGTTGCTGCGGGTGTATTTGGTGTACGGTAGCGGGCAATCGCGGCGGGACCCATATGAGCCACTCGTAACAAACATCGCGGGTCTCGCTTATTATATAGTAGGATGGAAGCCTACAGATAAGCAAACCAGCGTTTTCACTTTCCTGGACAAGTCTGTCGTCAACTGCGAGACTCCATAAGAGTAGAAAGCTTGGTTGGTCTCAGGTGGGAACGATCGCCAAACTTGACATAAAGGCGATAATGGCGCCTTTCTCCACTGCGCCAATCGTGTCGAGTACAGAATACGTTACAGCGGCAGTTATGCTATAGTTTGACCGCCTATGAAACTCTTTAAGAGTAGAAAGCTTGGTTGGTCTCAAGAGGGAATGATCGCCAGACTTGACGTACGGGCGATAATGGCGTCTTTCTCCACTGCGCCAAACGTGTCGAATACAGAATGCGTTACAGCTGGACTTGTTCTGAATCCTGGCACAAAAATATAGGGCTACTCCTGTTTTTCCCTCATGTCTGTTCACTTTCTGGTCTCAGGAACATCTGGTCTGGTGTACCTTCTAATTTATAGCAATCTCACATTGTTAAATTAATCAGCAGAGGATCCAATAAAATTCTAAAAAATGCTCACACCAAAGGCAACGCAAACAACAGGAAATGATTTGTCAGTCTTCTTTATTTAAAAACGAGGTGAGGTTTTTCGTCTGTTGACCCGAATTTTGCGCCACAACACACGTTAGAAATTTGTTTGAAAATTCATATCACTTTGTGTTTATAACGTTTCTTGATCTAATTCATAGTATAAATATTACTTGATGCGTGAAACATGACTATTATACCAGCTAGCTTCAACCATGGATTATTAGTGTGCTATGAAAGAAAGTAGAAAATAAACGATAATTTCCTTCTATAGTGAGTGTTTGCAATACTTGTTATACCATTCGAAAGAAAATTGATTTCTCTATCAAACGCTGCGTACTGATTCTCTGAGCGTTCGCACGTTGAAAAGCTACACGTCATTAAAGTGAAATTTTTCATGACGAAAAATGTATCTCTCCTAAAACTTCTCCTTCTTCCTCCAGTTCAGCATACTGGAAATAATTTAATACACTGCGTGAAAGAGAAAGATTTGCTCTATCGAACAACGTGTTTCGCTTCGCTCGAAGATTTCTAGTTACTATTTGCGAAGTCGTCAAAGTGGAGGTAAAATCGCGGCTCCATCGCGTGTTGATTGTTTTTTGGCCGCTACTGTATATCTGGGCATTCTACCCTGATTTGGTTCACGACCTTACATCCATATTATTAATTCGGTTCACGAGGCCGAAAGCAAAAGTATGCGTTCATGGGGAATCGAACCCCCGTCGAATGCTTGGAAGGCATCCATGCTAACCATTACACCACGAACGCTCAGATTATGTAGTCGCCGCACGGTAGAAACGATTCGCCTTCAAATATATCTGGGTATTCTACCCTGATTTGGTTCACGACCTTACATCCATATTATTAATTCGGTTCACGAGGCCGAAAGCAAAAGTATGCGTTCGGGGGGAATCGAACCCCCGTCGAATGCTTGGAAGGCATCCATGCTAACCATTACACCACGAACGCTCAGATGATGTAGTCGCCGCACGGTAGAAACGATTCCTCTTCAGATATATCTGGGCATTCTACCCTGATTTGGTTCACGACCTTACATCCATATTATTAATTCGGTTCACGAGGCCGAAAGCAAAAGTATGCGTTCGGGGGAATCGAACCCCCGTCGAATGCTTGGAAGGCATCCATGCTAACCATTACACCACGAACGCTCAGATTATGTAGTCGCCGCACGGTAGAAACGATTCGCCTTCAAATATATCTGGGTATTCTACCCTGATTTGGTTCACGACCTTACATCCATATTATTAATTCGGTTCACGAGGCCGAAAGCAAAAGTATGCGTTCGGGGGGAATCGAACCCCCGTCGAATGCTTGGAAGGCATCAATGCTAACCATTACACCACGAACGCTCAGATTATGTAGTCGCCGCACGGTAGAAACGATTCGTCTTCAAACATATCTGGGCATTCTACCCTGATTTGGTTCACGACCTTACATCCATATTATTAATTCGGTTCACGAGGCCGAAAGCAAAAGTATGCGTTCGGGTGGAATCGAACCCCCGTCGAATGCTTGGAAGGCATCCATGCTAACCATTACACCACGAACGCTCAGATGATGTAGTCGCCGCACGGTAGAAACGATTCCTCTTCAGATATATCTGGGCATTCTACCCTGATTTGGTTCACGACCTTACATCCATATTATTAATTCGGTTCACGAGGCCGAAAGCAAAAGTCTGCGTTCGGAGGGAATCGAACCCCCGTCGAATGCTTGGAAGGCATCCATGCTAACCATTACACCACGAACGCTCAGATGATGTAGTCGCCGCACGGTAGAAACGATTCGCCTTCAAATATATCTGGGTATTCTACCCTGATTTGGTTCACGACCTTACATCCATATTATTAATTCGGTTCACGAGGCCGAAAGCAAAAGTCTGCGTTCGGAGGGAATCGAACCCCCGTCGAATGCTTGGAAGGCATCCATGCTAACCATTACACCACGAACGCTCAGATTATGTAGTCGCCGCACGGTAGAAACGATTCGTCTTCAAACATATCTGGGCATTCTACCCTGATTTGGTTCACGACCTTACATCCATATTATTAATTCGGTTCACGAGGCCGAAAGCAAAAGTCTGCGTTCGGAGGGAATCGAACCCCCGTCGAATGCTTGGAAGGCATCCATGCTAACCATTACACCACGAACGCTCAGATGATGTAGTCGCCGCACGGTAGAAACGATTCCTCTTCAGATATATCTGGGCATTCTACCCTGATTTGGTTCACGACCTTACATCCATATTATTAATTCGGTTCACGAGGCCGAAAGCAAAAGTCTGCGTTCTGAGGGAATCGAACCCCCGTCGAATGCTTGGAAGGCATCCATGCTAACCATTACACCACGAACGCTCAGATGATGTAGTCGCCGCACGGTAGAAACGATTCCTCTTCAGATATATCTGGGCATTCTACCCTGATTTGGTTCACGACCTTACATCCATATTATTAATTCGGTTCACGAGGCCGAAAGCAAAAGTCTGCGTTCGGAGGGAATCGAACCCCCGTCGAATGCTTGGAAGGCATCCATGCTAACCATTACACCACGAACGCTCAGCAGATGTTGTCGCCGCACGGTAGAAACGATTCCTCTTCAGATATATCTGGGCATTCTACCCTGATTTGGTTCACGACCTTACATCCATATTATTAATTCGGTTCACGAGGCCGAAAGCAAAAGTCTGCGTTCGGAGGGAATCGAACCCCCGTCGAATGCTTGGAAGGCATCCATGCTAACCATTACACCACGAACGCTCAGATGATGTAGTCGCCGCACGGTAGAAACGATTCCTCTTCAGATATATCTGGGCATTCTACCCTGATTTGGTTCACGACCTTACATCCATATTATTAATTCGGTTCACGAGGCCGAAAGCAAAAGTCTGCGTTCGGAGGGAATCGAACCCCCGTCGAATGCTTGGAAGGCATCCATGCTAACCATTACACCACGAACGCTCAGATTATGTAGTCGCCGCACGGTAGAAACGATTCGTCTTCAAACATATCTGGGCATTCTACCCTGATTTGGTTCACGACCTTACATCCATATTATTAATTCGGTTCACGAGGCCGAAAGCAAAAGTCTGCGTTCGGGTGGAATCGAACCCCCGTCGAATGCTTGGAAGGCATCCATGCTAACCATTACACCACGAACGCTCAGATGATGTAGTCGCCGCACGGTAGAAACGATTCCTCTTCAGATATATCTGGGCATTCTACCCTGATTTGGTTCACGACCTTACATCCATATTATTAATTCGGTTCACGAGGCCGAAAGCAAAAGTCTGCGTTCGGAGGGAATCGAACCCCCGTCGAATGCTTGGAAGGCATCCATGCTAACCATTACACCACGAACGCTCAGATGATGTAGTCGCCGCACGGTAGAAACGATTCCTCTTCAGATATATCTGGGCATTCTACCCTGATTTGGTTCACGACCTTACATCCATATTATTAATTCGGTTCACGAGGCCGAAAGCAAAAGTCTGCGTTCGGAGGGAATCGAACCCCCGTCGAATGCTTGGAAGGCATCCATGCTAACCATTACACCACGAACGCTCAGATGATGTAGTCGCCGCACGGTAGAAACGATTCCTCTTCAGATATATCTGGGCATTCTACCCTGATTTGGTTCACGACCTTACATCCATATTATTAATTCGGTTCACGAGGCCGAAAGCAAAAGTCTGCGTTCGGAGGGAATCGAACCCCCGTCGAATGCTTGGAAGGCATCCATGCTAACCATTACACCACGAACGCTCAGATTATGTAGTCGCCGCACGGTAGAAACGATTCGTCTTCAAACATATCTGGGCATTCTACCCTGATTTGGTTCACGACCTTACATCCATATTATTAATTCGGTTCACGAGGCCGAAAGCAAAAGTATGCGTTCGGGTGGAATCGAACCCCCGTCGAATGCTTGGAAGGCATCCATGCTAACCATTACACCACGAACGCTCAGATGATGTAGTCGCCGCACGGTAGAAACGATTCCTCTTCAGATATATCTGGGCATTCTACCCTGATTTGGTTCACGACCTTACATCCATATTATTAATTCGGTTCACGAGGCCGAAAGCAAAAGTCTGCGTTCGGAGGGAATCGAACCCCCGTCGAATGCTTGGAAGGCATCCATGCTAACCATTACACCACGAACGCTCAGATGATGTAGTCGCCGCACGGTAGAAACGATTCGTCTTCAAATATATCTGGGCATTCTACCATGATTTGGTTCACGACCTTACATCCATATTATTAATTCGGTTCACGAGGCCGAAAGCGAAAGTCTGCGTTCGGAGGGAATCGAACCCCCGTCGAATGCTTGGAAGGCATCCATGCTAACCATTACACCACGAACGCTCAGATTATGTAGTCGCCACACGGTAGAAACGATTCGTCTTCAAATATATCTGGGCATTCTACCATGATTTGGTTCACGACCTTACATCCATATTATTAATTCGGTTCACGAGGCCGAAAGCGAAAGTCTGCGTTCGGAGGGAATCGAACCCCCGTCGAATGCTTGGAAGGCATCCATGCTAACCATTACACCACGAACGCTCAGATTATATAGTCGCCGCACGGTAGAAACGATTCCTCTTCAGATATATCTGGGCATTCTACCCTGATTTGGTTCACGACCTTACATCCATATTATTAATTCGGTTCACGAGGCCGAAAGCAAAAGTATGCGTTCGGGGGGAATCGAACCCCCGTCGAATGCTTGGAAGGCATCCATGCTAACCATTACACCACGAACGCTCAGATTATGTAGTCGCCGCACGGTAGAAACGATTCGTCTTCAAATATATCTGGGCATTCTACCACGATTTGGTTCACGACCTTACATCCATATTATTAATTCGGTTCACGAGGCCGAAAGCAAAAGTCTGCGTTCGGAGGGAATCGAACCCCCGTCGAATGCTTGGAGGGCATCCATGCTAACCATTACACCACGAACGCTTAGATGATGTAGTCGCCGCACGGTAGAAACGATTCGTCTTCAAATATATCTCGGCATTCTACCATGATTTGGTTCACGACCTTACATCCACATTATTAATTCGGTTCACGAGTCCGAAAGCAAAAGTCTGCGTTCGGGGGGAATCGAAACCCCGTCGAATGCTTGGAAGGCATCCATGCTAACCATTACACCACGAACACTCTAGGTTTTGTAAAAACTGCCTTTTAATGAAAACCTACCGAGTGCGATATAAAGGATGGTCATGAATGTTGCATCCCGTCTTTCGTGAAACTCCATACGAGAGCTGCGCTGGTCCTGAAGGAAAGTAAGTTATTGCTGTACAATAAATGCTTTGTTGCCATGCATCTCGAGACAACCGAAATGTAAAGCGGCAAAGGCGAAGTTCCACAGCAATTTGCCTTTGCAAAAAATGTGGCAAAGCAAGTGAATTCGTAAAAACATGGTTAAGCATGTAAATATATCGTATCATTGAATAATGGGAGATGGAATAATAGCCTGAATTTGAAGTGGCTTGCAGGCTGTGAACAATTTTCAGTTGAGGCTTCTAGTTTCTTTTTGCAAGAATTACGCTAACAATCATCCAGTTAGGTAAATCACAACGCCTTCCTGGAAATATCAGTGAGAACAGTGCACTATTTAAAATAATTGCCATGCAGCAATTATTACTTTAAATCGCTCTTTCATTATGAAGTCAGTAATCCTTAGAAGTTATTTTATGTTCTTCGTCAGAGCACCTGCCTTTACCACATTGACGAAAATCGCTGCTATGCGCCGTGGGACACGCGCTCGCACCCGCGCGCATGCGGCATGAGGCATCGGAGGCTCATAATGTCTCCTGTGGCACGCGTTTTTGCCTACTTCCTTGCTGGAGCACTTTTTGTGGATTTTTCTTCATTAGAATCACTTTCCTCCGGGGCCTCAACGCGGCGAGGGGGAGGCAATGCGTGTAAGGCAATGATGTTCAGCGGAAGAACTGCTTTGGCAAGGACATCCGCTGTGATGGAGTCTTACTCGTAGCGAAAGACGGATCACTCCCTCTATTTCGCAACGACTGGACCCCCAAGCTTGTGGAATGGACCGTACGGACGCGCTGGCAACGCTTCGGCCGGACACCAGGGAACAAATATGCTCGACCAACAGAAGAATACCAGCCCCAGTACCCCGCACACCGGGCTCTGCCGTCTCCGACGTCGGATGGTACGACAACCGGTGACAGGCGAAGAAATCTCGGGTTGCGCAGGACGTCATGGATTCTGGACAATGACGACACATCTGGAGCACGACATGGAGACTGTTTTATGCTTTGTACCTACAATGCTAGAACAGTCTCCTCAAACGCCGACCTTTACGCTCTTCTCGAAGCTGCCGGTCGCATAAAATATCATGTGATCGCGCTACAAGAAACCAAGAGCAGGAAAGCCGACATTCGTCAACACAACGACGGGACTCTTGTTATCCGCGGAGAGAAGATACCGTCTCGGAACGTCGGTGGCGTTGGATTCATCGTGCACCCGTCTGTCGCCCACCTCGTCGACTCTCACGAGATCCTGTCTCCTCGCCTAGCCATTTTACGCCTTCATCCGCCGCATCACAAGACCATCTCAATCATCAACTGCTACTCACCACACGCAGCAGCTGATGACTCGGAATTAGATGCGTTCTACGGACAGCTAGAAGAAGTCATCCGGAATGAGAAGTCCTTTTACAAGTTCGTCGTCGGTGTCTTCAACGCAAGGATCGGAAAGGGCCATGGCAAAGATTAAAGGATTGGAAGATTCGGGATAGGCGATAGGAATGAGAATGGAAATCGTCTGGCTGACCTCATGTCCGCTGCACGTCTCTTCCACGGCAACTCGCTGTTTGAGAAGAAAGAACACCGTCGCTGGACATGGGAATCACCTAATGGCACGACTCATGCTGAGATCGACCACATCATGACCAACAGAAGATGGTGCCTTTACGACACTTCCGTGGTACCATCTTTTTGCAGTGGATCCGATCACCGCCTCCTTCGGGCTAAGATCAGGTTCGATCACCATCTGGAGAAGAACACCTGTCATAGACCGAAGGGAAGGAAGCAAGCCGTGTTCGACGAAGACCTTCTGAACGATGCCCTATCCCTTTATGACTGGCGAGTCGCTGAGGACCCGACCGAAGACTACGAGCTGCTTCTAAAAGGACTACGAACGTGTGCTGACGCTGCTTCTCTCTCACTATCAAGCAGAAATGCCCGCATCTCTTCGAACACCAAGGCGCTGCTTGAGAAGAGGAGAAGTTTGAGGATGGATCCGAATGCAACCCACCTGGAGCGACTGGTGGCCAATGCCAGTTGCAGAAAGGCTTTGCAGGAGGATCTCATTCAGCACAGGAGGAAGAAGATTCTGGAAGCGGCACAAGAAAGACGAAGTCTGAAGAAGTGTCGACGGGACCTCAACGAGTTCAGTATTCCGCTATCGGCATTGAAACGTGAAGACGGGACTGTCACCACTTCCCGTTTCGAGATGGAATCGATTACAGAGAGGTTTTACACCAATCTGTTCCGTTCTACACAACCTGTACCAGACCCCGATATCTCCGCTGGTGAAGCACCACCAAGGATTCTACCATCTGAGGTACGAGTCGCGATTAGGAGTATGAAGAGCGGCACGGCTCCAGGGCCGGACAAGATCTCTGCCGATCTTCTCCGTGCAGGAAACCATACTCTGCACACCCTTCTTGCGGCGCACATGACATCCTACCTTCGGAAGGAACGAATCCCGGATCAGTGGAGGAATTCGCGTACAGTCATCTTACACAAAAAAGGTGACAGGGATGATCGTCGCAACTACCGCCCGATTAGCTTGTTGAGCGTGCTCTACAAGCTTTTCACGAAGATCATCTTGACGCGGACATCGCGTACATTGGATGAAGCACAACCGCCTGAGCAAGCTGGGTTCCGTCAGGGATTCAGTTGCGTCGACCACATCCAAAGTGTCGCGATGGTCATCGAGGTTTGTCGGGAGTACCATCTGCCCCTCGTCTCAACCTTCGTCGACTACGAAAAGGCCCTCGACAGCGTCGAAACGAATGCTATCCTGTCTGCGTTAGTCGATCAAGGAGTGGACTCGTCCTACATAAGAACGCTGGCCGACTGCTACCGCCACTGTTCTACGACAGTGCAGCTTTTCCGGCGCCCAATCAACATCCCCATCGAGAAGGGCGTCAGACAAGGCGATACTATTTCGCCCAAGCTGTTTACTGCCGCATTGCAGTGGGTGATGAAGTCGCTCGACTGGGACGAAAAGGGCATACGTGTGGACGGAAAATTCCTCTCGAACCTTCGTTTTGCGGACGACATCGTCATCTTCGCGAAAAGTACGACTGAAGCAGAGACGATGCTCCGAGAGCTAGACGAAGCTGGAAGGAAGATTGGACTGCGCATCAATCGGAAGAAGACACAGTTCATGAAGAACTCCTGGTGTGATGGGGGCCCATCGAACTCGATGGATCTCCCATCGCCGAAACGAAGTCCTACGTTTACCTGGGGCGCTCCATGAACATGGACAACGACATGAAGGAAGAACTCATCAGAAGAAGGAGAGCCGCGTGGTCAGCCTTCGGGTCTCTCAAAGAAGCCACCGACCAACTCCTGGATGCTGACCTCCGTGCTCATTTGTTCGATTCGACAGTTCTTCCTGCTCTGTGCTACGCGGCTGAGACGTGGCCTGATACGTCAGCCACGGCGAAGTCCCTGCAAGTCACACACAGAGCGTTGGAAAGGTGTCTTCTGAAGTTCACCCGGCTATCCCAACACCGATCCTGACTTCGCAGCTCCGATCTAAGGCAGTTGTCCCGTCTGCGAGACCCTGCGGACTACACATCGAAAGCCAAGCATCAATGGGCCGGTCACATAATGAGAAGAGACGACGACCGTTGGACAAGAAGAACGGTGGAATGGCTGCTAGTGAAATCGAATTAGCAAAAGGAAGGAGGAAAAGTATAATATCAGACTTGCGGCTTAAAAAAACATGTTTTAGGGCTTGTTCAGACGACGCGCGTCGAAAATGCAAAATCGAAGCTCAATCGATAATTAACGCCCTTGATCGAATTTGCTCTTTTGTATTAGTGGCGCAGTCCGGTTGCGCCTCATATAGGCAAACTTACTGGTCGCTCGGGTTTTTTAGAAGGCTGCTATTCCTTATTAATGGAAATTTTGACAAAATTCACTTCTTTCGTTCAATTTCTTTCCTATGTGATTATATGCCTAATTTTTTTGCCTATATGAGGCGCAACCGGACTGCGCCACTAACGCAAAAGAGCAAATTCGATCAAGGGCGTTAATTATCGATTGAGCTTCGATTTTGCATTTTCGACGCGCGTCGTCTGAACAAGCCCTTAGAGAATACATGGAAAAAGGTATCCTCAGCAAGATCACTCTCGCCGCACTCACTTTCGATGACCATTGCCACTATTATTCGAAATATCTTAGAAAATAGCCTTTTTCTTGCTTATTCATGTTGAATATTCGATTACAGCAGAAGGTAACAAAACAAAAAAGTTCAGCAAAAGACATTTGCACGACCAGAAATATGGATTTGAATATTATGAGCCACCGGCGGCTTATAATGTACTACGCGGACAGACACGTATGAGCTACCGTCGGCTCATATTGTCGTCAAAGTTTCAATGTAACCAGGGTTTCTGAGAATATATATCGACTATGCGTTGACACTCTTTCATTTTCTCACGTCCGATTGTACTAGTTCATGCAAGCGACGCCGGCGCACTCTTCGTTGACACCGCAACGATCCAACCAAGCCTTCCATCGCTACGAGGTCTGGTAAAAAGGTACCAGATATGTCTGGGAAGGTAAAGACATTGAAATGGTATGGGGTTGGCTCCCGCAAGTCATTGTTTAGACCAAGCGCATTTACGAACGCATTTATGTTCATACCATGCCCCTCTGATTCTGATTTGAACATAAATGCGATGGTGCGTCCTTCGGGAGTGATCAACACCGACACTCTTACCTTTTACCTTCACAATAATCCGTCAAACACGAAGACTTTTCCAATTTTCGAATTCATTTCCAGGGCTCTGACTACTGAAACTTTCACAAGCCGTTCTTCTACTTTTCTAGAAACTTCTGAAGGCGAAACTTTCTGCTAAGCAAGAATACAATCGAGAAAGCCTGTGGGACTGCGTGAGATGAATGACCCTTCGAAGTGCGTCTAACTTCAAAGAAAAAGAACATTCTCTTGAATGAGCCTCAGTTACTGAATTGGCCTTCGCCTTCATACTAAACTGTAATGCTGTTGTTTTCTTCCTGAAGGGAATACACGAACTCGCGACGTCTCGAAAAAATGTTTTCCCTACCTCTCATTCTGGTTTCACAAAACAAAGGGAGAAAAATTCAACCTATCCAGTTAGTGGATGGATTTGAACAGTTGTTGGAAACGTTCTGCTAATGCTTTTTTGGTTCGGAGTGACGCGTTTAGCTCGCCGTTAGAGGATAGGCTCTTGAAACAGATGCCTACATGTGAATTGTTATGACTGAACCTTAGACAAGCCGGAGTGCAAAGTAATCCACCTGCAGATGGTACGACAAATTACGCTACAGCTGCAGCTATTACAGTAGCTCAGAAGTCATTTATGTTGGCCTTCCTGAGCCAGTACGAGGCAGTCTATGTCTTCATAGTGAGGAAAGGTATACCAGGTGTCATAATTGATCTATGACTGGTCAATCGGGTGGTCCCGTCTCTGAATCTTCTACAATTCATGGACTCTTTTTGAAAGTCTGGTGCCCATCTTTGCTGCTTTGTCAACACGCTTTGTCAATATTCAGGAAATTTTCCCGCAACACAGACTGACCGTTCAGTAAAATTATGATACGAAACGGGTTGAAAGATCTCCACTCCATGACCTACATATGCAACTGTTGTTGTCGATCTGCGTTACAGACATGTCAGCAAAATTTGACCCAGACCGCAAGCATGTACAACGAATTTTCTTCACCAGCTCACAAAACGAGGTAATATAGAGGTCTCAATGAACATGTGACATATGAATCGTGATGGGCACCTCCTTTGCTTTCCATAATGCAGCAAATGTTTGATTTCGACGGATTGAAAACGTACTAGACATAGGGGATCAACCGCAGTTATGGTTATTAAGAAGGGACGTCGAGTGTTATTAAATATGTCCAACTCCATGGCCCTAGAAAGGCGGCACGATTGGGCACATGAATTCAGTATATCTCCAAATCTCCAGCCGCTCGTTTGCAGTTAATCAGTGATCCCTCCAACTACAAAATTTCGTAGGATTGTGGTGATGATCAGCGTATGGTTCGACTGCAAACGAGTAATTAGCTGGAAGCTGCCACACACGCATGGAACTATTACTGCCGACGTCCAATGTAACCAGTTGGCTATGAAATAATTCATGGAAATGGTACAAAATATTCTTCAATGATGATGTGGCACGTTTACCATCTGATGAAAGACTGAGGACGAGACTAATAGAAACACCAAAGTTTCAAGTTAGCGTATTCTAGACTGGCATTCATCGGACCTTGTCCCAACAGATGGTCTACTATTCTATTACTTTCTCAACCACTTACGAGAGATGCAGCTCCACTAATAGGAGCATTCTTGAAGGCACCCTGGATAAGTTTTCACAACAAAATTCTGGGATTCTGCAGGAGAGGTAACAAAATTTACCTGATAAGAGGCAAGATATTGTTGATATTAGCTATGCATAGGTTTATCCGATGCTGAGTGGAGTGAGTGAGAAAAAACAAATTTGAAAAGAACTGCGGAAGTGGTGGGGAACTTTCACTGCGACCTAATAAAATCGAAAATCGGGAGATTAGTGGACTGCTGGCAATTATAAGATCGGTGAAATCGAACCGTGTCCGTGTACCTAATCAAATCGTAGGTTCTAGAGGACATCGGAAAGGACAACGAGGCTGGGAAAATTTTCAAAAAAATCTCCTGACAAGAGAAAAGCAAAGGACTTGCTAGTTGAGACGAAGCAAACTACTCGCAAGGCTGTATGGAAGTGCCTTCACTTTGAAAGGAATTGTAGTGCTCAAAGACCGTTCCGTTGCATGTGTCGTTCTCAGAAGGCCAACGGATAATCCAATTGTGTACACTTTTCTTCAGTTTCTGATGTGCAGACGGTGGCATTTTGCGGAAATTTCATCGTACGGTAGACGAAATGCAACAGACAGGATCAAGATCAAAATGCCGGCTATTTCACATTCAGTACCTATACGGAACGCATAAAAAATATAGCGTGAAGACAGTTACATATGTAGGAAAGAACACTGCGCAAAAAAGTAGACATATTACTAGTTTTTGAAGACATATTGTTTGTCTCCCTTTTATTGTAACAGGTGGTGGCACGAAAGATCTACCTCGAGTATGCAGTTTCCGGTCGGCATATATAGTGGAGAAAACGCCTTTGGATTTTGGGTTTTTGGGTTTATTCTTGAATTCTCATATTGAAATGTTTGGCTACAGGGCGACCTGTTGCGCTTATTTTTTGCCTTTCTAGATCACCCTGAGGTGCGTACCAGCTTGAAGGGGCTTCTGAGATACGAAACCCGCCTCAGTGGTGCGTGTCCAGAGCCCAGATTCACGAACGGACGAGCGGTTTCCGAAACCGCGGCGCAGGCAGAACCTGACGGCACAGTCGGTGAGAGATTGCGTTTAACATAGGAAGTTTATGATAAGTAGACAAAGGTGGGCGCCGTTCAGACTATAGTTCGTGGTTTATCGGTGGTTTACGAATGATGAATCTAGGCCCAAGAAGCTTAGATGCTATAATGTTCCGAGTTACTTTTCCTTCTCTGTGTATGAACCACAGTGTGCCGATCAATTTGATGCATTTCAATCGAGTAGTGAGCACAAGGCGTGCTCAGACACCCCGTTTTACATTGTACTACGAATTCTGAACCATTTGCTTATCCGCCCTGTCACACTGCCTTGCTTTTGGTTGTCTAACCATTTTAAATGTTTCAATTGTACGGCTGTTCAATTAATCCTTTTTGCATTTGGCATGGTCTTTTAGTTGCTAACCACTGTACTGTATCATGACTGGCGAACCATTTCATGGTGTAAAAAATAAACAATCATGAACGAAACGGTACGGATATAAAAGTAATAGCGCTCTTCAGAGCTAATCACCAATGCGGGCCGGAGACAAGCAGGAACTGCGTGTAGTGAGCGTCACACAAAATGATTGGGTGGAATTAATGAGCAAATGCGTGTAGGTAGGGACAATATGAGAACGGATAATGGTTTATCATTAATTGATAAATACGAGGTACTGCAACGCACTATGTCGTTTAACTAGTTGTTCGACCTTCTGGCCAATAAATTCATTAATAACGTAATGACAGCGGATAGAAAACCTTACAAAAATCGTGGCTATGGAACAGGTGATACAGTAGAAACTACATATTCAGGGGAAACCATACGAAGAATTGAAAACGGAGGGCAGAATGAGAATGTTAGAACTTGCACCACTGCACGTTTCACAATGATTTCATCATATGTTAGCATTTGATTTAGTCACGACCCTTCGTACTGTTTTCATTCCCATATTCTAAGTACGACTGTCATTGAACCTCGGCATGGCGTTGAGTGCAGAATAATAGTGACTTTTCAGCCTGTTAATCAAGGTGGACATATGCAGCTTTTTTACGGCCTTGTTTCTTCCCAACTTACTTCGCCAGAGTCAAAAACTTGGGTAATCAAGCCAATTTACCCAAGCTCTAGGCTGTGACGATGGTGGTTTTGTAGGTACATATATGAAAGGTAAGAGATAAAGGGATCGGCTTTCATCACTGCTGTGAGAACCGAATTCGTGGTCCATCCATTTAGAAACGTAGAAACAGGGTTAATGCGTATCTGACTTATGCAACGACCTGCGAGGGCTTGCCGCTGTACCAACGCAGATCCCTCGGCCCATTGTTATGCCACAGATTTCACTTAGCGATGGTTTGCGCAGTCGACACTATTCAGTATCAGACACGTGGTAGTAGACGTGTCTGTGTCAGTTGTCCCGCCGGCCGCCGCTGACAGGTTGTCGTGCCATCGCCCGATGGCAATTTCGCAACACTCGCAACTCCCCCTCAGTGCAGTGCACTGCGACGAGAGAGGGGGAGTTGCGAGTATTGCGAAATTGCGTATGGTATAAGTATGGTATAACAATGGCCTAAACTTTCCAGAGAAGTGGTGTACCAATTTATGAAGGTACATATGAGTATGACGAGAAAGTATCAAAGATATGAATGGCTTGGGTTGCCCGAGCAAGGATCGCTCGAACGTGCGGTGTTGGTAGCCCCTCTTACCACTGCATCATGCGGTAAAAACACACGAACACAGCGCTTGATTTCTCTCCTTTTGTAGAAACGTGGTGGTTTCCACTGAATATCGTCCCAATACGATGCGTGTGGTGCAGTAAGGGTCGATCGATCTTCGCCCAGGAAAATCAAGCCACTCATACCTCGGGTCGATAAAGTTGATACCGGACTTACCTTGGAAGGTGGAAAGACACTGACTATGGACACTGACTTGGCCCCAACATGTATAGGCCAAATACACATTCACCATGTCTACGACTCTGAGTGGAGCACGCGTCCCAAGGAGGGAATCATCAATGCCGACCTTATTATCGTTCTTGTAAGCATGCGAAATAGTAAAGCCTTGTATGAAAAGAAGGTCAAGGCGAACTTCTGTAGGACGGTCATCGACTGCTCAGGTCTAATTTATGGAAACCTCCTTCTGAAAAGTACAATCACAATCAAGGGCTGCTGTGCAACTCCGGAGGTTCTCTTTTTCTTCAAGAGGATGAAGATCCTTCGACAGTTGGTAAAAGATATATAGCTGTTTACCATCGCGTTTCTTGATGGCGTCCGGAGCCAAATCTCATAGTTCGGGAGTTTGTTTTGAAATATATGTAAATATCTTCTTATATCTCGGCTATTTGTGAAATTCTTATCCTACTATATAATAGGCGAAACCCAAGCCATGTTTGTCATGGGTGACTCATATGGGTCCCGCCGCGACTGCCCGTTACCGTACTCCCAGGGGCACATTTCATCAGTTCAGCTTGC
Organism: Nippostrongylus brasiliensis; assembly: GCA_030553155.1. NCBI lineage: Eukaryota > Metazoa > Nematoda > Chromadorea > Rhabditida > Heligmosomidae > Nippostrongylus > Nippostrongylus brasiliensis. The sequence goes on along the minus strand of CP130736.1, from coordinate 32,186,516 downwards.
CGTCTTTTGCTACATGCTATTTGCTCATCGTTTTATTTTAAATGTTTTTTTGTTTTATTCCAAATCATTATTTCAGTATATGTATTTTTGTTTTCATTGTGTATTGAGCAGCCGTTTGTCGGCCGGCAGGCCGTTTATTACAACTGTAGTTTTTCTTCTTGTTACAGTTACATGGAGAACTACGAAATTACAGAACCTTTTGAAGTTTTTATTACCCTTCACAGCGCACTGTTTGCTAGATGGATCGCTGTCGGTTTTTTAGTTCTTCAATGGTAAGTATTATAATTAATGGTTGGTTGTATACATATCAAAATGGTACACAAATCAATCACTTCTACTCAAGTGACGTGATTTTCGTTGAATTTCTAGGAGAATTCTGTGAGACGGAATGGCATTCTCTGTTCTTTTCCAGCCTTTCGTCATTTCTGTGAATAAGTAATTATACAGGATGTCTCAAAAAAATGTACCTCCTGTTTGAAATGCCATAACTTTGGCGAAAGTGAACAAATCGGAACGAGTCATAGCTTAAATGGAAGCTAAGAAAGAAAACAAATTTTTGGTATGTATTTGGTGAAGATTGCGCCGTGCACTCGACCGAGGCCTCGGATCTTGGACCTGATTGATAGTGCATGGGTTATATGCTTGCTCAATTTTGGTCGTAAACAGCTGATGTTGATGCTAAGAGTTACTCCTAAGGCAGAAAACATATCTACCTGCCGCTGCGTTTGGTTCAGTATGGAACAATGTCAATATCGATCAATAATTACAGCCACTGCTGGAGAAACTGAAACTCTTCTAACAATGTTGCAATCATAAGTAAAGAATTAAGAGGAATGTTAAATGTATGAAACATGAAGATTGCGCCATACACCTGTCCGAATCGTCGGATTCTAGACCTGATTGAAAGTTCACGGATGACATGTTTGTTCAACTTTGGTCGCCAGCAGGTCATATCATTGCGTTACACTTGGGGCAGCGAACGAAACTACTCAGCCTTCGGTTAGGGACGGGTTAGCATCACTATCAATCACTAAGTGTTCATTTCGATCTGAATAAAAAACATTGTCGTATTGTGCGAGTGCACCTTAAAGTGCATGTTAACCTTGTTATGTTTTGATGTTTTAATGTTTACTGCATCAAGAGAAACGCGTATCAGCGATATCACCTGCTCGCGACCAAAGTAGAACAAAGAAGGTAATCCGTGAACTTTCAATCAGGTCTAGAATCCGACGATTCGGACAGATGCATAGCGCAATATTCATGGTTCATATATTTTACATTCCTCTTTTCTTATGATTGCATCACTGTTGGAAGAGTTTTCGCTCCCCAAACAGTGGTTAAAATTATTGATCGATATTGATGTTGTTCCATGCTTAACCAAAAGCTGCGGCAAGTGGATATGTTTACTGCCTTGGGAGTAACTCATAGCATCAATATCACCTGTTTAGGACCAAAGTAGAGCAAGCATATAACCCATGCATTATCAATCAGGTCCAAAATCTGAGGCCGCGGTCGAGTACGTGGCGCAATCCTCACCAAACACATACCAGAAAATTTTCTTTTTTCTTAGTTTCCATTTAAGCTATGACTCGTTCCGATTTGTTCATTTTCGCCAAAGTTATGGCATTTCAAACAGGAGGTACATTTTTTGAGACACCCTGTATAATCAACGCACTTTGAACGGAGTCACTAACGTCATTAGTCATATGCCGATAGTCATTCAATATACAGATTCTTTTAGTATTCTGTTTGAGTTCTACTTATTAGATACTTTCGGATAAACGACGTATACATCCGCATGAGAACGCTCGTAAATCTCCTTATAATAGAAGAATAGAAAGAATTAGAATAATACATGTACATTGTAGGATTATGTTCCTGAAAACTTCGGGTCACCGATTCCACTTCGTTCGAAAGATTACTTTTGGTTGAACCTGCGTCTACCGTCATATATGGAAAACCTTTTCGGAGTTTCCGCCGAGAAGCGGCGAGGTCCCCTCCTCCACGTGGTGTCACTGGGAACTCCCCAGCCAGCTTAGGGTGAGCTGATCGAGCTCTATCCAATGCGCTCCATAAAAATATTTCCACAACATTCCCCAAGGCACGAAATTTTCGACGTCAAATTTTTTTTCGAGTTGGGGTTCAGTGAGGATAGACTGTGTAACATATTCCTAGGTTGATAGTCCATAGGAACACAAAAAACGGGTTTAGAATCTTCGGCACTTTTTAGGGCTATTCTTTTTGCGGATTGATTCATCATTTGAGATCAAGTACTGTGGTATGACTGGAACCATCGATTTTCATTTCGCGTTATCAGTTATTAGCATCATCCTTTTCTTCCTTATCGTATAGGACAGGATAGGGACACCATTGGGTCACTCTGCCTCTCTGATGAGGCGACCATTGCTCGTTGAACAGAAATCTACGGTGGCGGGAACCACGGTTCGAATCGTGGCTAATTGTATCCACAGGACCCATGGACCACTTTTGTCGAGCCGGCACGAGGACCTAACGTCCTCCTCTCGTCTGTGTGTAGAGGATGCTCCGAATCGCTATGAACCAGGATGAGAAAAGATTTATGACGAACAGCCAGACGAAATGTTCTTAACAATTCGATGAATATGGGAAAGATGCAATTTGTACTAATGGATAATAACAGCGTTACTTTGAGAGTGATTACACAAACCTCTAGGTGAATTCATGTTTTCGTTGAAAACTGAGACACCTAAGCTGCACATAGCAAAATATTCACCGTAACAGCTTCACGAATCGTTTTCTATACTGGTCGTTTATAAGAACATGATAATCTGTCTGTTGTGGGATATGTCAAGCAGATTGAGCTGAAACGTTGTAAATTTTCTTGTTTTTCACACTAGCATTTTCCGTCAGCGGCTCAGGTCAATGAACGTCGGTTTTGTGTGGGTGAATGCACTTTGTGATGTTCCTGTGATCAAAACCGGTGCTCTAAAAGGCTCGTCAATTAAGGAATCATAGGTATGCTGACATAGATACTCATTTGGAAATCAATCAAAAACGCACCGGCAATGCTTGATACCAAGCAATCGTCCGACTTGTTGACGATATTGACGATGATATACAAAGTTAATTACCGTGTTAACCAACGAGAGCAGCCTGGGAAGATTATTAGATTATAGTCTTGTAATCCTTTTTTCCTTACTACCAGGGTTGAAAATAAACACTGAAAACACATTTTCCGCATTTCTTCTGCCATTTTGTAGCCCGGACATCGATGTTTGCCCACATCTTCAGTTCAGTTTTGTGAATTAGGGCTAGCCAACTGATTCTTTCTTCTATTTGAGAGTTACCTATAGCTGAAGATACTAGGTTGAGTCATTAGAAATCGGATATTTGTAGCATCGGTGTAACCATTTACCGAATTTTCTAACGTTGCCCATCGACTGCACTATACAAACCACGCCTCAAACCACCCTGTAGAATCAGAACATACCCGGGCAATGAGTATGTCAAAGCTACAACTATATCGTTTAGCAGTCGATTTGACCACAACTTGAAAAGCATCACAGCGGACGGTATAGAGACAAGTATAAGCGCTGAGCCCGATACCAGAGTGTAGGGAACGGGCCATCCGATGTGTATTGATCAAATTTTGAAGTTGTCGATACGCAGTGATTACATTAGTAGCCAATCAGAGCTAAGGTGGCGTGCCGCCATAAAAATAGTGGACTACCGCTAATACAGGGCACACTTTGGACCGGTTGTTTTCGCCCGTTTTGAGTTCTTCCCTTGTTGGCCTAAGAACAGGCCGTGTTGAAGTTATCTGCCGGCCTTGTCTACCCAGCAGTATTCTCTGTGCCGATGCTAAGACAAGTTCTTCCACCCCACGTACGAATATTAGTGAGCTACCCCCAGGGCCACCGAAGCTGGATCCTTGGGCTTCGCCAAATAGCTCAGAACTCGGGTCCATAAGATTATTGATAACCATTGGTGTTCACGGGTCAGCCGTTAAGGCTACAAATAGTAAAAGGTAATGGTAAAGGGTGTCGGCGTTGATCAGTCCCCGAAGGACGCGCCCCCGCATTTTTGTTCAACTCAGAATCATATAAAGTCATGGTGAATGCTTAGTTCGCCCATACGATGACTTGCGCGGTTAGCCGCTATACCAAGTCAGTATGTTACCTTCCCAGAAAAATCTGGTTCCAGTTTACCCACCTCGGAGGTGCCTTGTTGGCCTGGGCGAGGATCGATCGACCGTGCGGTGTCGGCAAAGCCTCTGAGCACTGCACCAAGCGCGCCCCAATCGGCGAAAAGCTTGATCTTGAGTCCGAACACTAGCAACTGTCCGATTACTTACGTCTTGACCTAATATATAATTTCATAGTGTTCAGATCCTCGTTTTGTCCTGGTAGTAGGGTAACCCATACGAGTTATCGTTAGAGAGAACCTCAACTCTGCCATCGAAATGCAAACTGGTAAAACCGCGCCAGCGTATCACAATGAAATGCAATGTACCTTGAAGAAGATTCATACGTGAAATCAGAACATACCCGGGCAATGAATATGTCAAGGCTACAACTATATCGTTTAGCAGTCGATTTGACCACAACTTGAAGAGCATCACAGCGGATGGTATAGAGACGAGTATAAGCGCTGAGCCCGATATTAAAACCCAGTGGCCAAAGGTATAGTTTTTCCGCGAATTTTCTCCGGTAGGTAGACGCTGCAAGCAGGATGAAATTCAGTTGCACTGTTGTGGAGAGCGAAAATAGAAGCAAATTTATCCAATGTGGCTTCGGAAGCAGCTCGATGTAATTGCACCAGTTCTTGTTTCTAGAGGTTAATTATGGTACTCACACGGCTTATTTTCCAAGCGACAAAAAATGATATGAACGATATCGAAAACGCGACAACAATCATGACGAAGTGAAAACTGGAATACCTGAAAAGAAGATGAAATTAGTTCGAAAAAAATATCGCTTCAATAAAATAAGACAGAAACTACAAACCAAACTGCAGTGCTATCTATTATGAAGCAGTGCTGTGTCTTAACAACTCGATCACCATCCATATGAGCAGACACCAATGCAACCATCATAGAAATCTGAGAAATAGAAGAAAATAGTATGGTGTCGTTACAACAAACAGCACACAATGTGCTGGTTTTGACTACGGGTTCATAGCTTGTTATTGTTTTTGCCAGGGCTAGGTCGCCGCTCTCAGTTACCCAAGAAATATTTTCTGCTGAAATAATCTGCGAGACAGCAGAGCCCATTCTCAGACGAAACAGTGAACAAAGGGCTGTATACTTTTAGTTGTCAAGATTTTTGTGGGGGCTCTGTTGTACATACAGGATGCGCCAGCTAAATCCGGGCAACCGCGACTCTATTTTTCAAACAACCTTGTAAACACAAATTACAACTGAAATCCAGAATCCTTTTACGCATTAGGAGAGGGGATATATCAGTATTACACTTACTCAATATAGCAGCAATAATCCCCTCCATCCTCGACGTGAAGCGCTCGCAAGCCCTTCTCAAAAAAGCTCGGCCCGAATTTGCGAATGCTGCTCCAACGGCGGTTCGCAGAGATGTGACGATAGAGTGCCTCGTCTCATTAACAACCCTCTCAACAACGCCGAAATGATAATAATCCATGGAGTTCAATTACGAGATTTCGGGGACCAGAACACCTTGGACCAAAACACATCCATGTTACCATAGAGCCCGTTTTCGACCAAATGGCTGGTGTGAGCGGCTGCGCCGTCTTGTTAGGAGACATATGGCCTTGCTGAAGATACGCCCACTATCCTGGGCTCTGTTACAGTCATTGAACTTTGGCTAACTCCCAACACTGTCGCAAACTTCCTCTGCGATTGTCCCGGGACCTCCAACTGTCCCGGGACCTCCAATCAGCTCCTGCGCCCGTTCCACGGCTTCTGCAGTTCTTGGAACACCTTCTCGCGAATGTGTTCTCATCGCCGTAGTTGCGAAGACTTTTTCGGAAGCCTCGTACCCCGCCACAACATCGTGAACAGTCGATCTCGAGTATCCGAAGAATCGAATGATTTCCGCCGGTGTGCGTTCAGCGCAAACGCCTTCAATGATTGCGGCTCTTCCGTCGTACTCCGCACCAGTGGGAAGCATTTAGACAGTTATGAGGGTATCACTACAAAACAGAGGATTTTTACTTACATCATAACAATCAGGACCTCTGACGAAGTTACGGTACGGCGGAAGAGTTGAATTGAAATTTGTCCGGATTTAGCTGGCGCACCCTGTACAGTACCCTCGCTAATTTTCCGCCAAACGCGGTCGGTGACGGGTGAAACTAAGTGTCGCTTCGCCATAACTCCTTTCAAACCTAACCATTTCAGATGCAGAATTTATGGTCAGTACTTTAAGTGTGCTTGTGTAATAAATAAATAAACCTAGTGACAGTTCCAGAGGGGTAGAAGATAACAATGCTACATTGGTCAAGAGCGAGATCCTAGGAAGACAATCAGCAAACATCAAGCTGAGAACGAAAATTTCATCCAAAAGCGGGCTCTGCTGTTTCGCAGATTATTTTTGCGAGAAATATTTCTTGGACTTCTGAGAACGACGAACAAGCGTTGGCAAAAGCAATAACAAACTATGGAACAACTAATTTTTATGGAACAAGGAAAGAAAAGTTTTCTCTTGATTAGCGAAAACATACTCACCAAACACAGTACTGGAATAAGTAATAAATAGTAGGCTTTAATATCATCACTGAAGAATATTCTACATTTGACCGGCCAAAGAACGGCTAACATCCTCTCGCATGAGATCAGAATCATGCAGTAGGCTATCGTTTCAGTCCCGAGAATCAGTGAATGTGGCCAGAATTTCTGCAATATTTGAAATAATTTCCAAGGTGAATACGATAGCAATAGGTTGTTTACTCTAAAGAAGCAGTCGTGAATAGTTGTAGAGGTGTTCAGAACGCCGGCTGAGTAGAGATTACTGCGTCCCACTCCGACCAAAATGTAGCTTACAGCTGAAATTTAAGTAGTCAGTTAAAGATGATCTATTAATAGGGATTTCAGACGCTGATCAAAGGTTAAGCGTCTTGACACGCGAATAGGGTTCACCTCTATTAGGAACCCGAATTAACAAAAGGCGAAAAGTGAATAATACCCCACTTAACACGAAACTATTCTGCTATTTGCCGCTTTTGGTTTAGCGGTTTATAGGCAAGAGCTATTTAATAGACTTATATGTTTGGAGATGCTAGGTTATTCGCAAAACACTGACATCGGACGGGAATTGAACCCGCGTCTTTCTGTTTCCGGCAGACATATAAATCTCCCACTTATTATCCACCGCCTGTCATCATACTCATTTACTTTATCTGAAGTCTACCTTGTGTTCAACCAGGTATAATTAAGAAACAAACGTCTAAAATTACCGTTGACCATTTCACAGACGTTCAGCGCCGCTAGATAAAGATAACGTTGTCGAAGATCTCGATTTGAACATATTATTATCAAATTCAGTGCGTTGCAGAAGGCCGAGGAAGTCCCTGAGGGAAATTATCATAAAAAGGAGACGAATGAAGGCGTATAGTGTGGAGTGATGTTTGAAGTTGGTCGACTCAATGTTTAAAGCCGAAGCAAGGGATACTCTACTAAGTATTGCCTTGGTGTTTTATAATAAGCATGTTTTGGTGATGATTGTAGTTTATTGTGGCTTTGACGATGGGTTTCCCATTTACTAACTCTTTACTAATTTATTTCCACTCGAATTTTTTCTACAGATCCAGAGAGACCTGAACCACAATCAAATGTATATCATTTTCACTTTGATTTGGACGTTTTTGAAACCAAATTGGGCACTTTTCAAGCCACTTTGGCTTGAAAAACGTCCGACGCGTCAAAATCAAAGTGAAAATGATATATCTTGTAGCGAACGTTTCGAGGAATTCAAAAGTGTGTTCAGTAGTTTTCAGGAGTCTCTGGTACCGAAGTTACCGCCAAAAAACCACGTAGAGCATACGCATCTGTAAAAATATTTTCGTTACGGTGCGTACCTTGGCTGTGCAAATATTGAACACCTTAATGCGGCAGTTAAGACGTAATTGTGGCGTTACGGTCTCCTTCCCGCTTTTGCTATGGCAGGGCTACCTCTCCACAAAGTTGTTCTGAATGACCGGAATTTTTGCTTGCTCTTACATGAAATGCGTGGTCACTTCTGTCTGTACGCTTGTATAGGTTCGAGCAATTCTTGGCTGTTTTGCTATGCAGTCAGAATTGCTCTATTTCCAGAATTGATTTTAAAGGAAATCAAGAATTTTCTAAGGAGACATTCACTCACCTAATACCTCGTAGAGAGTGCACATAAATGAGATATTCCAGTCGTCTTTCATCTCATCCATCGATTACAGAGCGGACAAACTATAATGGAAATTCATTAAGTCTCAAGCCAAAGGGTGAAACAACCTGCCGAGGAAACTGGTATGTCCTCGGTATGGGCGTTGGTTCGTAAAGAAGGGAGAAACGCAATCACAGCTAATGTCAGTTGAATACTAAACTCACCTTCAATATTAACAGTATTTTCCTCGTTGTTTCCACTGAGAATATTTCCTAGCAATGGAATTCCAAACTAATCAGCGCCTGAAATTTTCATCACATACCGTAGCTCGGTGACGATTAGCACTAGTACGAAAGAAAATTCAAAGAAAATTCTGCATACAGAGAAAATAAACCGCAGCCCTGCATGACGATTAGCTATTATTATCTTCTCAACGGTACACGGTTTGTGACTTTTCGAAGAAAAAATGATATTTTTCCGCTTCATTTCTGATGTTACTCTTCAGCTCGCAGAGGAAGATTCGTTTTCAAAACGCATTTCTTCAAATTATGCTTGAACCGAAGGAAACTCTTAAATTCGAAACGAATCAAGATGCACACTCATGAGAATAATAATACACAATATTTCTACCATGCCTTACCCATTCTATCAATGGGTGAAAGGCATAAAGAACATCCATCGCTGATGAAGTCCAAGATTAAAATTCTTCGAAACACTCATTTGTTGTCCTTCTGCGATGTCCCAACGTCGGACCGTGAAGTGAAGTTGATTAGAAGATCAGAGAAAATTGCCATTTTTTCCAGGTTAAGTCAAAGGGATATGACGTCGTTTATGTCTGCGATAGGAAAAATGCAAGCCGAGACTCGTTTCCGTCTGGCAACCACTATAATTTCCGCTTATTATGAGTGTGGCAAAATGGCAAATGTGTTATGCTTAGAGAACCCATTAGCCGCGAACTTTGAAGAGCTCAAAGTTGAAAGATCGCCTCAAAACAGACAGCAAATGATACGCAGGAAGTGCTAGGTAGTTGCAAAGTTTTCTTTCCGCACCGTTTGGTAGTTTGCCATATTTCTGAAGGATGGCACGTGGAGTCAAAAAAACCTATTCATGGCACTTCAACTCTTTTGGCACTCTTTTTATGCAAACTCGAAGACGAAAAATTGATGACAGAATGCGCTCTGACCTAGCCGCTTCGGCTGCAGATGTTGGAGTAGGAGTATTTCAGCAGAATTCTGCAGCTAATTAATCGTTATTGTATTCTATCGCGTTCTTTACAGTATCCTACCTAGACTAATTGTAATCACTTTGCCGGCGAGAACTGTTTAGATAAACAAGCTGTATAACATCAGCACTAGGCGAGGAAGACGTGGAAACGGTAAGGTAAAGGTATCGGCGTTGCGTGGCCCCTTCAAACTCTACTGCCGCAGTACACCAACACAAAGCAGTAAAAAGGGGGATGCGCCAATTTACGCAATAGCTGCGCCACTGTGCGGCCGTCCACCGGACTGATGCTGGTTTAAAAGCTAGTTAGTACTTACTTGACAATATGGCTAGCTTTCACAGAAAAGTTTTGAAAACGGATGCCGCTACTGCGTTACTGCTGCGCGCGCCGCCGCATTCAAGTTGCATTCAGGATCGTAGAGGTGTGGTGAATGCGTATCTAGGCTAAAAATAACTTGAGGGGGCCAGCCATTATATCAAGTCTGTGTTTCTAAATTCTCAAACAAGTCCGGTACGAATTCTCTTGACCTCGGAGGGATGGAAGGCTTGGTTAGCACGAGCCATAATGCGCATGTTAGAGCATAACCATGTCCTCGCTCTCTAATAATCTATTGGTAGAAAAACTGCATCCCGTTCTGATCACTTTAAAAACCTAAAGCAATCAACAGCAACGGTTAAATGATATATGAATTCATGGTTAATTATTGTATAATGGACTGATATATCTCAAACTCCTCTTTTCTCTTCCATGCTCTGACGAAGGCGCCGAAACGTTAGCAGTAATGAGCTGCAGTATCTTGACTAATCTGTTTTAGTCTAGAGCAAACATATTACAATATTCAAAAAACCGAGAATCGGCGACAGTCGGTTATGGAATACTGCATATTACGTTTGAGCATAATTTTTGTTTGATGCTTGACATTGGTTCGGTTTTCCAAGTGAAAAAAAACTTGATTTCCAATGCATAGCGAGAAAGTCACAACGAGAAACTGTTCGATGTTCGCAAAGCGGAGACTAGAGACTAGATGATGAATTCGGCGATCCCCTCTAAGGCAAAGCACTCCACTTGGAGCCGTTCAGGAGATTTCAATGCAGGTGAGGTAAGCTATTTTATACCATACCCAGAAATTGATGGAAATGGATTGCAGACATGCAAGATACAAGGAACATATAGGAAGACTGACCAAAAGGATGATGCGAGCTTTAGCGTGTTGGTCAAGTAGCCCAACATTTTCGTAAATTCGTCAAAACGTGCAATCGAGGCTAACGATTATTCAAAGCATATAGCCATCATCGAAATCGGTTCAGTTTTTGTGGGCCACTAATGAGCACATCAGGAGTATCATATGTAGATGTACTGATTCAAACCCGTGTCTTGGCCCTATCTGGGGCAGCATGACGTTATATCACCACACAGCGACTTGCGATCTCTTAAAGCTACATTTGTAGCTTACAAAAATTGTGCAGTATCGACCGTTCGAAACAAAAGAAACGCGAAACACTGAATTCGCACAATTCTTATGAAATCCAGTTTGTATCGGACAAAGCTCAATGAAAGAATTTGTATTGACCATGTACCATAGAACCGGCACCTAATGCCTACAAAAGGTGAGGAGCAACAATAGGATTGCGCAAACTGTGAAGCACATTCACTAAGTAGCAGCACTCAGTTATTCAAACAATTACAGCCAACATAGGGGAAGTCGGGAAACAATATCGCCCATTTCCGGAAGATACTCAGAATGCATCATTATATCAATCACGTGTCCGTCTGAATTGCAGGAATGCTCCGCTAACGAACAAGCAGCTGATCATGCGATGCGTTTTCTATAGAGGGCGACTACACGCCGCTTGAGCTCAGCAATTAACATCTCTAGAGATGTTGGAGAAGGGTTAATTCTGGGAACCAAATACGTACAACACAATTACGGTACACAAACTTTGACTTTTTCATACACGTACTTTACAATTATAAGGTGTATTAGAGCGTGATTGGCGGACTGGAAAATGGCGGACGTTCCCGCAGTAGCGATCTGTCGATGCTGAACGAAGACCTGCGAGACCAACTATTGTAGTGTTGGGAAGGAAGTCGGCGTTTAGTAACAACAAGCAAGACAACGGAATACAAAATACATAGCAGATGTAGCTAGTTATGCAAATTGCTCCATACACGTCGCTCTGGGTGCATATTAAGTTGTTGCAAAAGTCTTGCAACACTTTACATTAATGTATTTTAATCGAATTTAGGCTGGAAAGCTCTACGCACCCACCTTCTTTTCACCACCTTCAGACCTTGCTCCTTCAGATTCTCACTTATTCAGGTTCTTAAAGCACACCTTCGAGATAGGAAATTCGACAACCGAGACGAACTGGCGATAGAGGTCGGCCAAATTTTTGTTCGTCACAGCTTCCAGAGCTCTAGCGGAGAGGAATTGAGAATTTACCCGAAAGGTGGGGAAGAGTCATAGATCTGAACGGTGATTATACCGTTGACTGAAATTTTTTTGAATAAATTACTGTTATTTTGAAGGATGTGGCAGAAGTGTTGCAAGACTTTTGCAACAGCCTAATACAGGCTCGCCAATGGCAAGACATCAAAATTTGTGCCATCAGCAGAACTTCGCTGGACCTAGAGATTGGCTACATTGCAGCCGTGGCCTTTACAACACCGACTACCATTTCAAGGTTCAGAAAATTTGTACCAGATTTGACAGAAAGATGAAGACGTTGCGTTGCGCAGTTATTTCCTTAGTGCCGATTACCTCACTATACGGCATTTAATCGATGTTACGGTTCACCTTTGAGAAATCTGCGATCGCAACTATAGCTTTCTTTAACCGACGTCATACAGCTACTGGTGTCATCTGCGTCGAATATGCGTCCTGTATATGAAGTCGTATTCGTAACAAGGTCTACATGGTGGGGACCAACAGTCTTTTCTCCTTCTAAAAGTCCTGCATTGCGGAGTAGGAAGTGAAATTAAGCAGCCATGTACCAAGATAGGCCGGCGGTGCCGTTTTTCGCTGCTAAAAAGGTGATGGTCCAAAGGCAGAAGAACGTTCTGTGTCAGGCAGAAGGTCCTGTGTCAGCTCGGCAAAGGTGGTCCGTGGGTCCTGTGGATAAAATTGGCGACGGCTCGATCCGTGGCACTCGCCTCAGTAGAGAGGCAATGGCATGTTGATGGCCCGCTAATGGTGGTCCGCCGAGTCGAGTAAGTTTTCAAACAATCAATGGCCTGATTTGAGAGTTAGTGGGGAGCAGATTCAAGATTTTGCTCAAGTAGAGACCCCGGCATGTTTCCGTTCAAAATTTCGTGCTCTATCAAAAAAGGTTAATATCAATCTTCTCACAACAACCCTCGAACACGAAATTTTCGACTTTGATATTTTTCTTTCTTTAGCGTTGATGGATTGTGTCATAAATTCGTGGGGTGAAATTCCGTAGGGAATCCAAACATGTGAATCCAAGAAAATTTGATCTCACGCTATCTAACACTAATTTTTTTAGAGCAAAAGAACATCACATATGGCCTCACAATGGGCACATCTTTGTCAAATTCAGCACTTTTCTCCATCTGCAAACAGAAATACCAATCTATGAGAAAGAAGGAAATGCTCATAATTTGTAATGACAGAATGAAAACATATGGTTCCAGTCCTACCATAGCACTCGATTTCAAGTGAAATCAGAAAAAAAATCCGAAAATGATCCAAAGATTCTGGATCCTTCGCGAGTTTTTTATATTCACTACGCATTCCTCGAAGATGTTCAAATCGAAACGAACTGCGATTCCTATTATGCACGTCATTGTTCTTCTATAAGCAGTTGGGCGCTTACACTTTCCTAACATTTCCTGTTAGTGCATTTACGTTTCTTATGAAATATCAGAGCGCGCATGGTGCAGTGGCTTATTGCTGAGATGATTTCTAGGTTAGCATGAAAGTACAGTAAACGAGCACGATCGCAATGTTGTTGCCAGAAGAGGCGGACTCCGGCGCAGCATGCGATTAGTGGTTCGACTACAACCTCACTATTTAGTGAATATTTTCGTTCAGTAGAGGAGGATGCGTCTACGCGTCTCGCCCGTCTACGATGCAAGGTCTGAATCCTGCCAATTAGTCGTGCACCCATAATCAGGCGCGTTATACACCATCGCCGAAAGGTATAGAAAGCTTTAGATGTGGCAAAACAGGCGGATGTTACATGATTTCGTTTTCCGATGACTATTAGCTTTTCCGCAGTCTGATGAAAATAGAAATTTAAACTTCATGGTGTGTACGCAGTAAGGAAATATGCAATCCGAATCACAATCCATTAAGGAGAGGGTAATTTTAATGACGATCCCTACCCCCTTAGAAAACCAAAAGCTAACCTCAAACGTACCAAGCAGAGATGGCTACCTTATATCCGTATACCCATGGTCATTTTCTATCGTGGGGAGAATGGAATCTTGGAAGAAACCGAAATGAAATATTAGGTCGTCGGAAAAGTTTCCAGCCAACCGCCCACCAAAATTTTAAAACGGGTTTCGGGATCTCACCTTGATAACCGTTATGTAGGTTGATTTATGCGCTACATACACCACAGTTGTCCTGGTTCAGCACTACAGGTATTGCAGAGAAAGTCGATATTGACTGCAGGTACCTTAAGCTGCCTTTCCTTCACGAGCTCATTAAACAACGCGTTGAAGAAAGCTCAGTTAATGGCTTATGCACCATGGTGGGTCCTTCAATTGTCTTTCTTAGTGCAGCAAAAGTTTGGTTTCTTGTGTTCAAAAATGCCCATTTTGGCTTCAAAGAACAACAGTAGTGGGGGAGGGTAGTTGCTGTTGCCTAAGTGGGTCTTCTGGAGCTGTCTTCAGAGGATGGTCGGCGTAGTAGCCGTGAGTCGATAGAGGAACTCGAGAGCCATATACCGTCACAGGCTGTCCGTCTCCGAGGCTTTGAAAAGACAAGGAAATAGGGGACATATTTGAGTATGCTTTAGCGGCCACCATCTACAGATGGTGGCGGGTGCATGCACGACCATCTCAACTTTCCGAAGAAATTTTCATTCGCCCGGCAATTTGGTTAGCGGCGTTAAGGAGTGGATAGCGTACACCAATCACACACCAAATCTCGTGCTGTTCACTTGCAGCAAACCAGCAAAAATTTCGAAACCGCAACTCCACACGAAATGGTAGACGATCGGTCTGCAGCTGAACTGCAAATGAGGCATTTGATAGGAGCTGCTACCTGCAGATGCTACTGTCACCAACGATGTCTAACATCGCCACTTAGATGGCGACGGAGCAGCTGTTAGTGGAAAACATGAGAAAACCTTCTTCAGTCACAATGACGCGCATTCACCTATTGAGGAGACCTTTTAAAAATTTCAAAAAAA